>JANAVB010042417.1:5589144-5690846 GCA_029216955.1 Iris pallida | reverse complement strand
AGGTAAGAAACGAACAATTTATCATGGATAGTTTATATACTCGAAGAAATTTTATAGAAAAAATATAACTATTTTTGAAAATATATTTATTATATTTGAAAATAACTATATTTCTATTAGTAAAACAGTTTTGGATAAATACTTGAAATTCATAAAAATTATCTTTATATCAAAACTATAACTTGCTTGTAGAAAATATTTCAACCATACCAATAAACAATGTAACATATTTTGGTCAAAAGCTTAGTTTAAAAAATACCCCCAAAAATATATAATCTTTTTAGCTCCTAAGCCAAATAGCTTGAAAATATGGCAATAACATTTATAACCCAATTTATAAAATATTTAGGCCAAGAGTCATACTTAAAATATCACAAGTATTCACTAATACTAATGGTCTTATTAATATATGCTTAAATAATAATGACTAATATTACTATTAATCTCAGCCAACTGTAAAATCATAATAATGAAAAGTTATTGGTAATAACCTACTGTCTAGTCTCATTGTGTTCTTGGAAGAAGAGTAATGAGTAGGTTAAGTTTTGCTTTTGAAGAAGAGAGAAAAAGAACAACAACAAGAAAAAGAAAAAATAATAATATTAACATTATAAAACAAAATAACATAATAGAGGAATAATAAAAAATAAAAATAAAATAAAAATAAAATAAAAAAAAAACTGAAAGGTCTTCTCCTCTTTCGAGGAGAACTTTTCCATAACAAATGAAACTTCAGAAAAAAAAAGGAGCTGAAAGAGAATAGGGAGAGAAGATGCGGCGGCGAGGGGTCGCCCGGCCTGGCGGCGGGTGCGGCACGCGGCGGAACGGCGGAATCGAGGGAAGGAGTCGTGGCTAGCGGAAGGGACGAAGGGGTGCGCTCACTTGGGAGGCCGGCGGGGGAAGCGAGGAACGGAGGAGGAAGTTCGGGCGGCGGAGCTGGTGGGAAGGAGAGGCAGAGGCGGAACGGCCGGGCGCTCCAGGAGGAGGACGAGCGCGAGAAAAAGGGTTCGGGTTGTGCGGCGAGATCTAGGGCTCGGTGGAGCTGAGATGAGGGCGGCGGTGGTCCGATCTCGGCGGACGAAGAGGGAGAGGGGACGGCGAGGGATGCGGTCGGAAGACGACGGCCTTGGGGAGCTGTGGTCGGGGTGAAGCCGGCGGAGTGGCGGCGCAAGAAGGCGCGTGTCTGGAAGTCCGTCGGCGAGGAGCGAGGATTCCGGCAGGGCACTGGCGCTGGGTCGCGGGGGTTTGGTTGGGAGGTCGGTGAGGCGGACTTCGCGGGCGGTTGGGACTCGGCGGAGACAGCTCTACGACAGCGGTCACGCGGGACGGGGACGGTGGACACGGGTCAGAGGTCGACGAGGCGGCGCCCGTCTCGGTCGAGGTAAGGGCGGTGGTGGCAGTTTTATTGTTTTCCTATTGTCTCTTGTTTCAATTGTTGTGGTGTTTCTGGAATTTGGCGGTAGTCGCCGGTGTTTGTGATTTCTCTGTTGGTGCGGTTTTCTTTTGGGGTCGGACTGGTGGTGGCAACGTATTGGTGCTGGCCGATGGTGATCGGCGATTTGGATGGAGGGGGTCGGGTATTTGGTGGTGTCGGTTTGGTTTTGCTGGTGGTTGGCTGTCGTGTGGCGGGCGGGTGTTTGGTGGCGACAGCAATGTGCTGTGGGTGTCGGGATGATCTGTGGGGACGATCGAGGCCGGTGGCGGAGATGAGTCGGGGGAGGTGTTGACGATGGTGGCAGGAGTCGAGGACTGGCCATTAGAATAGGATTAGGGTTTAGTTGATTGTCGTGTCCGGGTGTCGGACACGGGAACATAAATATATTTGTAAAAAAATTGGAATAAGAATTTGATGGTGGAACACGACACGAGGCACTTGATTGGCTATGGAATTTATTTGTGGAGGAATTCGTTGGAAGATGAATAATGTGGAGGAGTACCTGCCTATTTATAGGATGTGGAATTCCACTTTGGATAGGCTTAGGAATAGTTTTAAAACCCAAAGATATATCATCTATTAAATGTAAATCCAAATCCCAATACAAATCCTATTTAAATCAAAAATCCAATTTCCAAATACAATTCAAAATTTTAAATCATATCCCTCTAGTTTAAAATCAAATTTCAAATATAGTTACTAATTTAATCTATTTAAATAATCCAAAAATTAAATCAAGATTTAAATGGCCAAATAACTTCCAAATATATCTTTCAAAATACCAATAATAATAATTCCGAAAATAATAAAATAATAATATTTTTAAATATCTTTTTGAATAATAAATATTAATATTTAATAATTTTGAGAATATAAATATATGAATTTAATTTAATGTACCTCATATAAGAAATATAAAGTAGTTTCCTAAATTATCACTAATAAATAAATAAATAAAGTAATAAGATTTTGATCATCTCAATTCACAACTTTAAGCAAAATACAATAATTATTATATATATTATTTCAAAAATAGAAAATGTTATTCTAAATTATGCACGCTCGCACATAATCGCACTCGTCGAGCAATTTGAAAAGAAATAATTTCGTGCCGACGTATAACGACTACGCGACGTATATTACCAAATTTTAAATCAGTACTAAATTTAATTTAAAAAAATAGTAGAAATTTAGGGGTTTTACATCCTACCCAACTTAAAAGAATTTCGTCCTCGAAATTAAGAATTAGTAGGGGGTGAGAGGACACAAGGGGGGTATCGGAGGAACAATCAATTATAAGGCTTGACAAAATTATGCCGTAAGAAGTTGCGATCTAGATCATAGAAAATAATACGAGTATGAGGGTCATAGTAGGGTCGAGAAGAAGACGAGGAGTTTAGGATAAGTTATAGCAATATCGAGGGAGAACGGTCATAGTCGATAGGAAAGCTAGAGTGCCTTCGTCCTTCCAAAAATCGGTGAAGGCGAAAGCGATTTAAGGAGTTCAATGATGACATTATCAATTTGAATACGTGGTTCAAAGGCGGTCGTATAGATTTCAAAAGAATCGTCAAGACAGTCGTGGATGGAATTGTAGGGGCCAAGTTTTATTATGTCCCCATCCACGTAGAATGATAATAAAAGCGAACCAAAGTGCACTCGGTTGATCAGACCATTATGCACCGGTTCTGATTAGACAATCTGTTAGTGGAGGCCTCCAATAACATATGTCGTGAACAAGCTCGATAAAAAATAAGCTTGCAAAAACTAGGTTACATTAGCATCATTTAGTCAAATGGTAAATACATAGGCACGAGAGATTAAGATTTAAGAAGGTAGAATGATTCTAGGGCATACAGTCGTCCTATAGTCTTCTTGTCCAAGTCCTTGGTTGGCTAGACGGGTTAGGTCCTCTAGATTCTAGGATCTAAATAAGCTTGCTACTATAGGTCACTAGGTCAAAGGGGTTGCTAGTTCATAAGGTATTCTACCCAACTTAATTTAAACTAATAGTGTTTGGGACAGCTAACTAATAGAGTCAACCTCTAGTAAGCACGAAGGAAGGATAATGATAGAAGGAATCAAGCAAGATGCAATCGATGAGTCAAACGGTAGATTGAAGAAAGTGGTCAAGTATGTGGATGAGATCCTAGATTTCTAATCCTATACGCAGGCTTGCTTGGTACGGTAAAGTAACCAAACAATTTATCTTGACCTGCATGGGCCACCACAAAAATATGTAATGCCCCAGTCCCAAAATACGTAGGACTAGGAACGTAGACATGCTAGCTGTATTCATACGAAGTACACCCCAATATATGGAACCCTCGTATGAATACATAAGCTGTAAAATGCAGTAGAACCATAACTAATCTCATCCACACAGAAAAATGAATAAAAGATATCATAATCAACTATGAATTTGTCTTGATACAATATGTTGGGCGGAGACAAATCCACTACCAACAAAATAAGGAAAAGTACATAGAAAATAAAATGAGTGGCGAGCGAAGCGAAGACGATCCAAATGCAATCATCCTCGAAGAAGTAGCAAAGACCACGGCTAGAGCTAAAGCACCTGCGAAAGACAATAGCACACACCTGGCAAGACAACCAGGTCCTCAGAGGGACGTAACAAGACACAAAATATCATGCCATATAAACTGAATAAAAATCGCTCAAATAAATAAGTAAATCGAATTATAACATGTTCCAATACGCACCTACTGAACGAGCGTACCATCCCCCCAACCAAACAAGGACAGGAGATGGTAAACTAATTCACGGTAACGTATCTTCCCATGCTATGAATCCAATATGGTATCCGGACCCCAATAAGGTTCAATACCTTCTCATCGAAGTAGTAAGTCATACCTACAACCAAACAAGGACAAGATGTGACGAACTAATCCGCGACAAGTTATTGTTCCAAGCCACGGTCAGATACAAGTACCCAAACCAAAAGTACTCGTACCTAACGGATAGGGTAGCCTACCGTTTCAAGTGAAATGTAGTTAAGAACAATCCTTCATGCACATGGGCCCTGGCTGAATAGGATCGGCGTAGTTCGCACTTGGGCACCAGAGGCCCCATCAGTAAGAGCATGACGTTCCGCAGAATCGTCAGTGGCCGTCAGTAATCATGGGTCATCAACCCCGTATCTCCAGCGGAGAGTCCGGGTCACAAGGAAAGTGCATCGAAGCCCATACGCTAAGGAATGTCCTCCCCGCCCAATGCCTATTATGTTGTATCCACAACATTAACCTCTATAACCGCTAAGTCAAACTAGCATGCAACCTCTATTAGCGGTTATTCCTATCGCACGGCTTGTACGTACTGGTGGCCAGCTAATCACGCACTTCCGTATTCTACATGCGACACACAACTTCGTGTTACAACGTGTCAAGGCCAATGAATGCAACACACAAGGTGGTCTCTTAAATCTAGGTTTAATGTGAGAAAAACAATACATAGCAGGAAATAAATGAATAGTAAGTTCTAACTGTTATGCCATGTATCACAGTTTATAAAGAAAATAAGTAATGCATGAAATATGAGCTAGAATAAATAAACAGCTAATGGCAAGGTGTCTTGCCTGGTAGGACGCCTAGTGTGCTGCGAATATCACGGTGGCACGAACTGCAACTTTGATGCAACAACTATGCAAGGTGACCTCGGGTGGTGGCATGGTCGGTTCCATTGGGTCTAGGAGGGTCAATTTAGCTAGGGACGATATAAATAAGCTCGAGATTTGGAAGAAGGTAAGAAACGAACAATTGATCATGGATAAGTTTATATACTCGAAGAAATTTTATAGAAATAAATATAACTATTTTTGAAAATATATTTATTATATTTGAAAATAACTATATTCTATTAGTAAAACAGTTTTGGATAAATACTTGAAATTCATAAAAATTATCTTTATATCAAAACTATAACTTGCTTGTAGAAAATATTTCAACCATACCAATAAAACAACGTAACATATTTTTGGTCAAAAGCTTAGTTTAAAAAATACCCCCAAAAATATAATAATCTTTTTAGCTCCTAAGCCAAATAGCTTGAAAATATGGCAATAACATTTATAACCCAATTTATAAAATATTTAGGCCAAGAGTCATACTTAAAATATCACAAGTATTCACTAATACTAATGGTCTTATTAATATATGCTTAAATAATAATGACTAATATTACTATTAATCTCAGCCAACTGTAAAATCATAATAATAATGAAAAGTTATTGGTAATAACCTACTGTCTAGTCTCATTGTGTTCTTGGAAGAAGAGTAATGAGTAGGCCAAAGTTTTGCTTTGAAGAAGAGAGAAAAAGAACAACAACAAGAAAAAGAAAATAATAATAATATTAACATTATAAAACAAAATAACGTAATAGAGGAATAATAATAAAAATAAAAATAAAATAAGAAAATAAAAATAAAAAAAACTGATAGGTCTTCTCCTCTTTCGAGGAGAACTTTTCCATAACAAATGAAACTTCAGTAAAAAAAAAGGAGCTGAAAGAGAATAGGGAGAGGAAGATGCGGCGGCGAGGGGGTCGGCCCGGCCTGGCGGCGGGTGCGGGCACGCGGCGGAACGGCGGAATCGAGGGAAGGGGTCGTGGCTAGCGGAAGGGACGAAGGGGGTGCGCTCACTTGGGAGGCCGGCGGGGGAATCGAGGAACGGAGGAGGAAGTTCGGGCGGCGGAGCTGGTGGGAAGGAGAGGCGGAGGCGGAACGGCCGGGCGCTCCAGGAGGAGGGACGAGCGCAGGGAAAAAGGGTTCGGGTTGTGCGGCGGGATCTAGGGCTCGGTGGAGCTGAGATGAGGGCGACGGTGGTCCGATCTCGGCGGACGGAGAGAGGGAGAGGGGACGGCGAGGGATGCGGTCGGGAGATGGCGGCCTTGGGGAGCTGTGGTCGGGGTGAAGCCGGACGGAGTGGCGGCGCAAGGAGGCGCGCGTCTGGAAGTCCGTCGGCGAGGAGCAAGGATTCCGACAGGGCACTGGCGCTGGGTCGACGGGGGTTTGGTCGGGAGGTCGGTGAGGCGGACTTCGTGGGCGGTTGGGACTCGTCGGAGACAGCGGTCTGCGACAGCGGTCACGCAGGATGGGGACGGTGGACACGGGTCAGAGGTCGGCGAGGCGGCGCCCGTCTCGGTCGAGGTAAGAGCGGTGGTGGCAGTTTTATTGTTTTCCTATTGTCTCTTGTTTCAATTGTTGTGGTGTTTCTGGAATTTGGCGGTGGTCGCCGGTGTTTGTGATTTCTCTGTTTGTGCGGTTTTCTTTTGGGGTCGGACTGGTGGTGGCAACGTATTTGGTGCTGGCCGATGGTGATCGGCAGTTTGGATGGAGGAGGTCGGGTATTTGGTGGTGTCGGTTTGGTTTTGCTGGTGGTTGGCTGTCGTGTGGCGGGCGTGGTGTTTGGTGGCGGCAGCAATGTGCTGTGGGTGGTCGGGATGATCTGTGGGGACGATCGAGGCCGGTGGCGAAGATGAGTCGGGGGAGGTGTTGACGACGGTGGCAGGAGTCGAGGACTGGCCATTAGAATAGGATTAGGGTTTAGTTGATTGTCGTGTCCGGGGTGTCGGACACGGGAACATAAATATATTTGTAAAAAATTGGAATAAGAATTTGATGGTGGAACACAGACACGAGGCACTTGATTGGCTATGGAATTTATTTGTGGAGGAATTCGTTGGAAGATGAATAATGTGGAGGAGTACCTACCTATTTATAGGATGTGGGAATTCCCACTTTGGATAGGCTTAGGAATAGTTTTAAAACCCAAAGATATATCATCTATTAAATTTAAATCCAAATCCCAATACAAATCCTATTTAAATCAAAAATCCAATTTTCAAATACAATTAAAAATTTTAAATCATATCCCTCTAGTTTAAAATCAAATTTCAAATATAGTTACTAATTTAATCTATTTAAATAATCCAAAAATTAAATCAAGATTTAAATGGCCAAAATAACTTCCAAATATATCTTTCAAAATACCAATAATAATAATTCCGAAAATAATAAAATAGATAATATTTTTAAATATCTTTTCGAAAAATAAAATATTAATATTTAATAATTTCGAGAATATAAATATATGAATTTAATTTAATGTACCTCATATGTAAGAAATATAAAGTAGTTTCCTAAATTATCACTAATAAATAAATAAATAAAGTAATAAGATTTTGATCATCTCAATTCACAACTTTAAGCAAAATACAATAATTATTATATATATTATTTCAAAAATAGAAAATGTTATTCTAAATTATGCACGCTCGTACATAATCGCACTCGTCGAGCAATTTGAAAAGAAATAATTTCTTGCGCGACGTATAATATGACTACGCGACGTATATTACCAAATTTTAAATCAGTACTAAATTTAATTTAAAAAATAGTAGAAATTTAGAAGTTTTATATGTCATCATAGCACCTGTCACCGGACGGCTATCCAGAAAAATAACAGCTCGGAAGGGGATGCTCCCCATACTAAGTCTTGGGTCGCATACCTTTTCAAATTTAGCGCTGCTGGCCGGGTTACTTCCCCGGGATCGCCAAACTCCTAGGGAAGTAGAGGACTTGGTGTCGACTGCTAGGAGGTCGAGGTCAACAAGTGACAAGTTTGGGAGCCAGATTGACTCCTTCAGTTACTTTTATTATGGTACCCGGCGGCTATCAGAGAAGGCGCTCCTGGCCGGGTTTTTAATGGTATGGTTGCGCAATTGCGTGGTTTCAGGAGGGGCAGGTTCCATTGAGAGGATCAGTCGCCACTTCATTCTCCCTGCCGTGAAGTTGGCCTTTGGGGTCAGGCTGGCTCTTCTTCCTGCCATGGTGTACAGTATTCAGCATGGTCTCCGCGCCTTCTCGTCCAATGTTATTGCTCGTGACATGACAATGGACTTTGAGCGTATAGAACTGCCTTATCATTACTTGCTGGGATGGCTGTTGCTGCATTATCAGTCTTTGATGAGACCTGGGACGGGAGATGGCGTTACGGACGATGACGCTTTTCTTTTCAAGTATCATCATCAGCCCTGGGAATGTAGTACCATGCCGGCATGTCGGAAGATGTTGGCGAGGGCAGACGGATATAATTTTTTCGTGTCCGTTCCCCGTTTCACCGACCAGGAAGTAAGGAGTATTTACGTTGATGGTGTTGCACCTCCTCATTTCCTACCTGAGAAGATGCATTTCTGGCTGCTTAACATTCGTCCAGCACACTTAGTTTACCGTAATCGCAATACTGTGTATTTGGAACCCTACTTGCCCAGTAGGTTTGCCCGCAAGTTTGGATACGGCCAATTATTCCTTGGACGTCCCAGTTCTTGCTTGGGGTTTGAGGGTAGCATTCTTGATGGTATTAGAGCGTGGAGCTACTATGACACCTTTACACCCGAACCAGCTTCTCAGTTCCTGCAGCAAATTCGATAGATGAAATTTTGCATATGGCAGCCCTGTATCACGTCACGGCGAATCATCCTCCTCTTGATTTTGACCGAGGACTAGCTTCATCGTGGGCACTCGCCTGGCGGAGAAGGCTATGGTGTTGAAGGCAAAGAGAAAAGGGGTGAATAGAGTTCCTACGCCCGATTCCGAGTCCTTTGACACAATCGAGGAAGACAACGAGCGAGGCGATGGGGGTTCTCTTTCTTCTGGTGATGAGGCAACAGCGGGTCAGCCTCCCGTTATGGCAGATAGATGACGACAGATCATCCGTCGGTTGTATTAGATGGGGCGGTAGACCAATTGCCATCTATGTCGGAGGTAGTGCGGGTAGAACTACCGCCTATCGTGCCTGGTCCCTCACGTAAATGGGGCAGACGTGAGTCCACTGGGAGAGGGGTAGCTTTTCCGTAAAGAGAGCGGCGATCGGGCCCCGTAGGCTGCTTATCACGGAGAAGGGTGAGGGTGCAGACGATGTCCCGGAGGTGAGTCTAAGTTGGAGTTATATCATTGTTGTGGTTTTCTTTCCTCTCGGGGATATGACTTGATCATTTTTCTTTGTAGGCGTCTGATGAACCAGGCTCTCCTGAACCATCTACTGCCCCAGTAGTTGATCCGGCCCTTGCTGCTTTAATTAGCGACATGTGTGCCGCGGTCCTCTCTGCGGGGGCTCTCTCGGCGGCGGCTGAGGGTTCCTAAGCTGCTGAGGCCCCAGCCCAGGGTGACGAAAGTTTCCTTGGGCCCGTCTCCGAGATTGCTAAACTTCAGCAAGACGATGCCATTCTCGGTGCATCCCTTCCCGAGGATGCAAGGGCGGATGAATCTATTATTCCTGACTCGGAGGCTGTTGGTAAAGAGGTTGTGATGGCTGTAGGCGAACCCCAGCCTCCATACTCCTCTACTGGTAAGCTAAGCCACATATTGACCACCGAGGGAGCTTATTTGCTCTATCAACATATCCTTCGGGTCAAGTCGATTCACGGTTGCCTTGGCCCTGCAGGTCCTGCCCCTCTACCTCCCACTGCGGATGTTCCTGGGGAAGGCCCGGTCTGCCATGATCTGGACGAAAGGAGCGTTTCCTCTCCTTCGTCATCGCATGTTGAGGGGCATCCTGCCAGCTCCGGGCAGATGGGGATGGAGTTGGTGCTGGCCCCGGCCTCGTCTTCGGCTGCTTATATGACTCCGGAGATTGACCTCTCGACCCTGCCGAGCATCCAAATTCTGCGGGCCGCTGAAGAGGAGTTGGCCGATTTTCAGGCGTCCTTCCGTACGGAGTTGGTTTCTCTTGCGGCAGGAGCGGCAGATTCTGTCGCATCTTCTTTCGCGCTGCCAGCCACACTCCCGTTGACACCGGCTTCCTCGGAGGTTCTGAACGAGGTGACGCAGGATGTGGTCGACAGTTTCTATCGTCACTTAGGGAGGGGTGTAAGCGCTGCCGTAGAACGGAGGATCCCTTTTTCTCTGTCTCTGCGGGGCGCTCATGGTCAAATCGATACTCTGAAGGGTCTTCCTAGCGGGGTGGGGTTAGCTGCGCTCCTGGAGCCTAAGTTGATAGAGGCTGACCATCTTGTGACCCAACTGCTGGCAATACGGCAGGCTGGCCTGCCTGCTGCGGTTGAACGGGAGCGGGGCTTCCTCGTTGCTGCTCGAGATAGGATCAAGCTCGCTCGAGAAACTGCCGGGCCGGCTGTGCAGGGGGACCTTGACAAGTTCTCCGTCTCGTATGACCGACTGGGTCGTCGGAGCCAGGCTTGTAGGGCCCGGGAAGAATCTGCCTCTCGTGGAATAGCTGACACGAAGGAGCGGATTTTCGCACTCCAGAAGGAGTTGGCCTTTTTTGAGTCAAAGCGGGAGGCTGCTCGTGCAGAACAGGAGTCGATCGCTCGGGAGGCCGAGAAGATTTCCGATCTTCTGTCAACTTGGAGCGGGCCTTCAAGAAGTTCGAGAACAACTGGCAAGCCCACGCTCATCTGGAGGACGCGACGGTGCTGAGCCAGGAGGCGGAGCGTCGAGCCAAACAGAGGCTTGAGCGGTCGGTTGCCTTGATAAAGGACCGTCTCGTGGTGTTATGTGCCCCAGAGCAGTGATCCGCTCTCTGTCTTCTTCTTTTTTTTTTGCTTCTCTTTTAGATTTTGTAAGGGATGTGATCCCCGCTAATGTAACCCTTTGATTTCTGAATAAATGAGCATGTTTCAACTCATCTTCTCTGCGGTGCTCATAGAACCGGACTTGCTGGGAGATTATTTGTGGACCTGTTACCCTAGGCGTACCTTGGTTTTAGGTACGGATAACAAGTTTGGTCAAAATGTTTGGAGCAGCCATGGCAAAGTGGTCATGGGTGTTCTTGGTGTTGGGGAAAGGAATACCGTAGAGCAGCTGGGCTCTCGGGGCACGGTAAGATGGTAGATTTATGCTAGAAAGCTTAGCAAGGGATATTTGTGGATCCATTATCCTTGGCGTACCCTGGTTCAGGATACGGATAACGGGATGAAAGAAAACCAATCATATTTGCTCAAAGGTTATGAGTACATGGCAAACATGAGGATTTTACCGTAGAATCTTCCTGCTCAGAGGTAATGAGAACATGGCAGAGGAGACTTCTCGGAAGCTATTTGTAGTAAATAGTGGATATTTTGTGGTCAACAGAGGACATTTGTGGTCAACAGAGGACATTTGTGGACCTATTATCCTTGTCGTACTCCGGTTGTGGGTACAGATAATAGGTTGAAAGAGGACCGGCATACTTGCTCAGAGGTAATGTGGACATGGCAAATATGACGATTTCTTCGACGGAGCCTTCCCACTCAGAGGTAATGAGGACATGGCAGGAGTGGGCTCAATAAAGAGTGGGTACATAGAACGACTCAGAGGTAGGAGAACGTGGAAGTTCTATGCGAGGGGACGGTTTGTTTTTGGTGGAGGTGAAAATGACTCAGAGGTAATGAGGACATGGTCGTTTCGGAAATTGGTGGATCGATTACCCTTTTTGTGCACTAGGAGTGCGGGTAGTGGATCATGAGGGAGGATCTCTTCCGGAAAGAAAGTTCAGAGGTATAATCATACGTGACTCACTATCTGAGAGAGTGACCGGAATGTAAGTTCAGAGGCACCAGCGGGTACATAACTTGGTAATTTAGAATGTTGAGGAAGTGAGAGTTCAGCGGCACCAGCGGGTGCATGGCTCGATAATCTGAAACGTTGTGGACGTTGGTTCAGTGGTACTAAAGGGTACATGACTCGATAATTTAAAAATAGGGTGGATGTGAGTTCAGTGGTACTAAAAGGGTACATGACTCGATAATCTGGAAAATGTTGTTTAAACATAGTATTTCTTCAGGAACTTGCCGTTGACGGGCAACATGAGCAAGTCTCCGTTCTGCTTGGTGAGGCGGTAAGCACCGTTGGAGAATACGGCCTCGATGACAAATGGACCTTCCCATTTTGGCTGAAACTTGCCGGCGGTCTTGTGAGTCATGACCATTGGCCTCCGGACTGCCAGAACAAGATCGTCCACTTGGAATGTTCTAATTTTGACCTTCTTGTTGAAGGCTCCTGAAATACGTGCTTGGTATAGCTCGATCCTTTGCTGAGCTAGGAGGCGCTTTTCATCTAAGGCCTCCAACTCTTGTAGTCGACGTCGGTAGTTATCATCCGTCGTCAATTGATATGTGAGGGCAACGCGGAGTGAGGGGATCTGAGTCTCCAATGGGAGGACTGCCTCACTCCCGTACACCAGAGAGAATGGTGTATTCCCGGTGGCTGTTCGAACCGTGGTGCGATAAGCCCATAAGCATTCGCCGAGCTTCTCGTTCCAGTCACGTTTGTTGGAGGAGACAAACTTCTTGAGGAGTTTGATGATTGTTTTGTTGAATGCTTCTGCTAACCCGTTTGCTGCCGGGTTGTATGGTATCGAAGCGACATTCTGAATGCGGTGCTTATCGCAGAACCGATAAAATGCATGGCTTACAAACTGCGGACCATTATCATGGATGATCCTTCGTGGCAGTCCAAAGCGGTAGATGACATGGTGCTTAAGAAAGCTGATCACGTTTGAAGACTTAACTTCTGCAAGTGGGACAGCTTCCGCCTATTTGGAGAAGTAATCAGTGATCGCAAGTATGAAACGATGTCCTCGGGAAGAATGTGGGGTGATTGGACCAATGATATCCATTCCCCATGCTTCGAATGGCCAGGATGCCACTGTTGGATGCAGAAACTCCGATGGTTGGTGAATGAAGTCTGCGTGGACTTGGCAAGCTTTGCATTTTCTAGCATAATCTATCGCGTCTGCCACCATCATGGGCCAGTAGTAGCCCATTCGGCTAAGGCGATCTTGTAGTTTTGGGCCGGGCTGATGGGCCCCGCAGACACCGTCATGAGCTTCTCGCACGGCTTCTTTGGCTTCTGCGTTCGACAAGCACCGAAGTAGTAATCCGTCATAGGAGCGGCGATACAGCATCTTCGTCTCTGTATCGTAGAAGAATCTGAGAGAACGCCGTCTGACAGAAGTGGCTTCCTTTAGGTTCTCTGGGAGGATGTCGTATACGACGAAGTCGATGAATGGCTGTCTCCAGTCTGGTGCTTCGTCGACCGTCTGGGCGGAATAACTTGCCACGAATTGAACGTTGTTCTTGGGGCAGACCAATTCGTGGCCTATCACGTCAACCGAATGATGAGCCTCGTTTGGCACTGCTAAAGAAGCGGCAAGGCCTGCTAGAGCATCGGCTTCGATATTTTGGAGTCTGGAGACGTGTTCGATGAAGAATCCCTCAAACAATGAGATAATATTGATCGCAATTTGATGGTAGGGGATTATGTCTTCATGGCGGACCTCGTATGAGCCCCGGATCTGATTGACGATCAGTTGGGAGTCGTCGTATGCTTCAAGGTATTCTACCCCCAGCTCTCTTGCCAGTTGGAGACCAATGACCAGAGCGTTATACTCGGCCACATTGTTAGAGCAGGGTTCTGTGAGGGAGTAAGCGCGATTGATCACCAGCCCGGTAGGAGAAATCAATACCACTCCGACCCCAACAACGATGTTTCCCTTGGGTCCGGTTCTTGAAGCGCCATCGAAGAACATCCGCCATATGCTATCGTGTGTGGCTGTATTCGAATCGGTGACCTCATCTGGGATCTCTTCGTATATTCTGGATGACTCCGATCCTGGGTGGGCTGCCAAAAAGTCTGCCAGGGCTTGACCCTTGGCAGCCTTCTGCGGAACGAAGATCATATGATAGGGGGACAGCAATATTGCCCATGTAGCGAGGCGAGAGCTGAGTGCCCCTGGTTTAGTCATGAGGACTCTGAGAGGGTTGACTCGTGAGATCACATGTATAGTTTGTCCTGTGACATAGTGTTGCGTCTTCTGAATGGCGAACACCAAGGCGAGGCATTCCTTCTCTACCGCAGTGTATCGGTATTCGGGCCCAATCATCATTCGGCTGAGGTAATATATGGCTTGCTCGTGATCTGCGTCGTTGTTTTGTGCCAGCAGGGCACCAAAGGAGTGTTCCATTGCTCGTACGTAGAGCAGGAATGGTTTTCCAGGAACCGGGGCTACCAAAACTGGAGGATTTAATAAGTATTCTTTGATGCTGTCGAAAGCACGTTGGCATTCCTCGTTCCATATGAATGAGACTCCTTTCTTCATGAGGTGTGTGAACGGTCGGCATCGCCCGGAGAGGTTAGAAATGAACCTCATGATGTAAGCTAGCCTCCCTTGGAGGCCTCTAAGTTCGCGGAGATTTCTCGAGGGAGCCATCTCCATGATCGCCTTCGTTTTCTCGGGGTCTACATGGATACCCTGTGCAGTGATGATGAAGTCCAAGAACTTCCCGCTGGATATGCCCAAGAAGGATTTTGTAGGGTTCATTTTCAGATTGTGGGCCTGCATCAGGTCGAATACCATCCTCAGGTCCTGCAGATGATCTTCCTTACGGCGACTCTTGACGGCGATGTCGTCGACATAGCATTCCACTGTCTTGCGTAAATGTTCTCTGAAAATGATACTCATGGCTCGCTGATATGTGGCGCCCGCATTCTTTAGACCGAATGGCATGACTGTGTAGCAGTATGTGCCAATAGGTGTTCGAAATTAGGTGTGCTTTTCGTCGTCGGAAGACATCTTGATTTGATTGTACCCCGAGAATCCATCCATGAATGACATACGTTCAAAGCCGCATGTGTTGTCGATCATGATGTCTGTGATGGGGAGGGGGAATTCGTCTTTTGGACATGCCTCATTTAGATTGCGGAAGTCGATGCAGATTCGGATCTTCCCATTCTTCTTAAGGACCGGAACTATGTTGGCGACCCAGTCAGGATGTTGCTCCTCACGAATGAAGCCGCTGGCTATCAGCTTGTTGACTTCGGCTTCGATCGCATCCATGACGCCTGGGCGGAAGCGTCGTTGTTGCTGCTTGACTGGCTTTGCATCTGGCCGTATGTTGAGTTTATGAAGAGCAATATCGGGATCTAACCCCGGCATGTCTTCATAACTCCATGCGAACACATCAATATATTCTTTGATAAGTTCCAGCAGCGATTCTCGCTCTTCGTCTGTTAAACTCTTACTGACAAAGATTGGCTTTGGAGAGGATTCGCTACCGAGGTCGACCTGCATAACTTCATCCTCGGTAGGAGGTTCTCTTTGCTCGAACCGCTTTTTCCATTATGTGTCCAAGTATTGGGCCCATGGCTCTAGTTCGAGGATTTCAGGAATGTCTTCGTCTTCTTCGTACGCATCGGCAAATGCCATGTTGACCGACAGGACTTGTCTGAATATGTCTCCGATGCTGGTATCCGAGTCAGAAGTTGGTGATCCGGTTGAATGAGACTGCCAGTCACATTCTTCATCTGAACTCTCAGGGGTCGTCGTGGGAGTTACATACCCTAATCCATATCGAGCTTTGCTATAGTAGTTCCGCGGCTTGCCGGCCGGTACTGGGGGCTTCAAAGGTAGTCGCCGTCCAGTGCCGTAATTCAAACCTGGTGTAGTCTCCAGATCATATCCCTGTTTTTGCATGAGATATTTGGACTGGGGGCTATAGAGATACAGAGGCAATCTCTCGGTATCTGACCCAAGATCGACTTCCTTTATGGTGAAGGGGTACGGATCGTCTTTTCGGCCGAAGATAATTGGATGGTCCCCTCCCTCGTATATTCGGTAGGCGTCTTCTGTTGGAGTAAGCTGGATCGCAGTATATACATTTGTCACCTGCGTGTGTAGGTGAGTGCCTATACCGTGGTCCATAGAATACATTGTACATAGCTTATTGAGCTCGGTGTAGTTCAAAGATAACCCTTTATTGATGAAGCAAGGTATCTTTTCTAGGGGAATTACATCATCGGCGGAGGGGACATTAGTGTGGGTAGCCACATACTTGGCTAGCTCCGGTTCCTCCTCGGCTACCCCCTGTGTAAATGAAGGCTGAGAGGACGTCCTAGCCAGCCTGATCTTTAGAGGTTCAACTGATAGAGCAGAGCGTGGGGTTGTCGGTAGACTAGCAACCCCCAGTCTGGCACTCGATGTGGAGCGAGGGGTGGCTGGTTCGCTAGAAGTGTCAGACCTCGTATCGGGATGATGACCTTTCCTGGGAAGGCGTATTGTCAGTGGCCTATCGGAGGGATTGAGTTTCTCCGTTCCGGTTTGAACGACTCTTGGCAGTCTGATGGTAAGTGGCCCTGTTGTGGGTCTCGGCACTTGGCCGGACCTTGGCAGCCGGATTCTCAACTGCTCTTCCTGTGCCGAGAGACTGATTGCGTCCTTACGCAGAGTGGCCATAAGGGGGACGGAATTGCCTAGTTTACGAGCCTGGAGGTGGAGCGTTAGAGGTTCTTCTGATCCTATGGCCGTCTTGGTATGAGCTTGCACATCTTCTTCGACCAGGTGCTTCTTTGATTTTTCGTACAGACAGGAGTCTGAGTAATAAGATTCGACCCCCTTGAAGGGATCGATATCAGCAAATTCTGTCCTCACGAAGCTATACTTATCGACATATTTGAAGTATTGGTGCAGCGTGGAAGGCACGATCATGTAATCGTGTATCCAAGGCCGTCCCAAAAGGATGTTGTAAGAAGTGTCGGCGTCTATAACATAGCAGGTGACTTCTGATTGGAGATCGCCAATCTGGCATTTCAGACAGATCTTCCCGATTGGGTAGCTCCTGCCCAAATTGAAACCGCTAATGGCGGTACTCGTAGGCGTCAGGCGATGCATCGGGATGCGAAGATGATGTAGCAGACCCTTCGGAATGATGCTTATGGAAGACCCAGGATCAATATGCATTCGGTCCACCTTTACGTCGCCAATGTATCCCGTGTAATATAACGGGCGATCGTGCAGGTTAGTTTTGATGAGCATATCCTGCGGAGAGAAGACGATATTGGGCATCGCTCCCGTACACGCACTATCTTGGAGATCTGCAGGTTGATTATCTCCCGTGAGGTTGACCTGAGCCAGGTATGCGTCGGCGTTTTGGAGTGCATCACTCAAGGCCGCGCGGACATCCTTTGAGAGCCTTAGGAGTTCATATAAGGACAATTTGGCCGGTGTATTGGCCAATTGTGCCAAGATGTCAAAGTTGTAAGGCCTCTCCAGCCCCTGAGGTGTCTCTTTTCGGAGGAATTTGTCGAAGCGAGTCTCCTTCGGCCTAGGCTTGTCGGTCGTCGAAGGCTGAGCCGGTCCCGGAGCATCAGTGGAAGTGGGCGGATGATCATCAGTCGAGTTCTCAGCCACGGGCTGAGATTGTGCTCCATATCAAGTAACAACGATCGTGACTTCTGCTTCATCTGCCGAGGCGGTGCGGCAGGATCTGATTTTTCCACTTCTCTTCTTAGAAGGTAGAGTGGACTGAGTCACCTCGTGGACTAGGTCCGGATGGACCCACATGATTTCCCCTCATGATGTGGTAAGGGGTACTAGACCGGCAGCTTGATCACGAGCAGGCGAAAGATTAGCAATTTCCATCGTTGCCAAAGGGATGGGTATAACACCGTCTTGAGTCTCTGTTGGAGGGAAGCTGCCGAATTATACGGACACCATATTGGCTGCTACGGTTACCTCCTCGAAATCGATGGCCAGAGCGTTCGAATCGATGAGGTTTTGGATGTACCGTTTCAGCTGGTAGCAATCGTGTGTAGCATGGTGTATATAGTGGTGGTAATGGCAGAACTTTGGGTTCTCCAGATCAGCCGGCCGAGGCTCCCGTCTTGGCGGAGGAAGCTGAATTCTATCTCCTTGTATGAGCATGTCCAAGATAGGCTTGACGTGGCCGTCTTCAAAAGAGTAAGTGATTTGAGGCCATTGTTTGTCTGCTGGTTGTGACTCGAGCTTCTGGGCCGTGTCGGCCACCATAGCCTGCTTGCCTCTGTTGTCCCGATTGTTGGAGGGGCTACCCCCATTGTCGGTGTTGGTGCTGGGACGCTTGCCCTTGTTCTCTCCCTCCGAGATGTGCAACCCCAGTTGGCGGGCCTTCTTTAATCGTTCTTCAGCACTTGTAGCACTGATGATAAAAGCCTTCCAGTCCTTGAATTGACTTTCGCCCATCCAGAGACTAATTGTTGGGAGTAGTCTCTTTTGGCAAATTTCAATCAGGGAAGAATCCGGATTGCCATATGGTAACTTCATTGCGGTTTGACGAAACTGCTCAATGAAATTCCTCGTCAGCTCTTTCTCTCCTTGTACGACATCCATGAGGGTGGACATTGTGACGTCCTGCCCTACCTCATAGAACCTCTCCAAGAACAAGCGCTTGAAGCCAACGAAGGAGTTGATGCAATTGTCTGGCAGGTTGCGGTACCAATCGAAGGCGACTCCTTCCAACGCTCCAATGAATAACCACGTGAAGATAGCGTCATCATGGGGCAGATGGTCGGTAGTGACCTCAAAGTAGGTGATGTACCGACTTGCTGAAGTCTTGCCATCATATGGGTTGATATTGAACGGCTTATATCTTGGTGGGAATGGAACATCCCTCCATTCAGCAGGATATGGTTGCCGTATTTTGAAGTCTTGAGAGTTTTCTCGGGCGTGGAACATGGCTCGGAGCTCCTGAACCTCTCTCCTTACTTCTCGGGTCTCATCTATCGCAGTAGGGGCCGTTACTTCGGGAGGATTATTGCCCGGGTTCGGTGCCGCTGAATTTGAATCTATATTGTTTGCGGGACCCGCGCTTGTTTGGCCAGGTGTCACCCCCTGCAGAGTAGGAAGAGCCGCTTTGATCTCGTCTACAGACTTGACCAAGGCGTACAGTATGGCCTCCAAAGTGTCGATGCGTTGGCGATCACTGGAACCGCCTTGATTGTTGTCCGTCATGAATACCGTCCTTACGTGAGGAGTGACGGAAGGGACGGTGGAGGATGTACCCTCTGAGTCATACCCGTGCATCGAGAAATCATCGGGGTACGTGGGAATATTCTCTTCGGGTTCGGACTCGGAAGGAACAGTACCCCCAGCTTCGAAGTTTGCTTCGTCTTGGATGTCCTTGTGGACGTCGGCATCTGTTGCATCTGTCGAGAGAATTGCTTCCTCCGGTTCATTTTCTTGGAATGTCGGATTGTCGTAGATGTTCGGAGGAGAGTTATCCCCAGTTCCGACGACCCCCAGTGATGCGGATGACGAATCTTCCATTGCAGCAGGTCTCGTCTTCGAATGGGTGTGTTGGAATACCACGGTGGAGGACAACCATTTAGACGACAGTTTCTTAGCTGTAGTAGTTGACACCTTCGGGCTGGAGATGCTTGTCTTCTTTCCTCTCCCCTCAGCAGGGACTTTTTGTGCGGAATTGCAGGAGGCAACAGGAGGTGCCTCGTCCTCCGAACTTGGATGCTGTAATCTTTGGAAGACAGATGGCCGGTCTTCCGTCACTGCCGTATTGTTGCAGCAACAGTTGACGATGATCTGGGTGCAGTGACGTCCATGTGAAGACTCTTTGTATGTCGAAGCCCCTTCTCTTTCCTTGCGTTTGTGGAGGATAGCCTCACGCAGGTCAGAGGAACCACTTTGTCTGTTTGCCGCTGGGGGCTGGACTTGGGCGGTTCTATACAACTTCCCATCAGAGGCCCGCGTGATAATCAGCGGGACGCCCCGATAGTCAGAGGTTGGGGCAGCTGTCTGGGCTTGAGCCCGCGCTACCCTAGACTTCTTCTTCTTAGCACTTGTGGGTGCCTAATAAGAAGAGTCTAAGTTGGATACCACAGAGTCTGGCTTATCGTCCAGAGAATCATCAGGGTTCGGCCCGTACGAGAGACGGTCGAAAACTGATCGAGAGGAGCATGGAGCGGATGCTATGCGGCTGGAAGCGGAAACCGTACAGGCTGTCTGCATGCAGTTGTCTCCTGTCGTCGGACGAGTTCTTATGCGGCTAGGAGTCACGACCGTGCAGGCTGGCCGCATGCGGTTGGCATCTGTGGGCGCATGGGTTTTCTGCAAACGATTGACTTTAATAGCCGCATGAGTCTCATTCATGCGGTTGGCAACTGTAGCCTCATAAGTTATGCGGCTGACAGATGTGGCCGCATGAGTTTTCTTCATGCGGTTGGCGGATATAGCCGTATGGGCTTTCTCCCTGCGGCTAATACCCTTCTGCGGTTCGGACCGCGTAGAGTTCCTCCTTGCCCCTGCAAGTCCAGCATTATAGTGTTTTCTTCTGTCGGATTTGTGGACAGCAGAGTCATCTACGGTCTCGAGTGGGGCCGCAGGAGAGTCCTTCTCGTCGTCTTGAGCAATAGAGGGTATCCCATCGAGGGCTTGAGGAGGAGCAAATGATTTTGGCTTCCACTCTTTGCGAGCCTTCATGGTACGGGTGCGCTTCTGGACCGGGCCAGCGCTGCCTTCAGAGAGCATCTCTTCGAACGCCTGTTGGTCGAAGCGGACGATCATCTTCTGTTGTGTGGAGCCAAGTTTGGCTGCATCCGATTGCGTCACCAACTCCTCAGCCGTGGAGAAGTTAGTCCCCAGCAGAGTCGCCGTCGTGTTTGCCATTGATTGTAAAAGTACAGAACAGTTTTATGGGAGGACTGAACTTAGACTCACAATACAAACTCGCTTGTACAAAGAAAGCCTAGGGACGAAAACCTAGGTACAGCAATCTAAGTACAATTATTTATTTCTGATTCTGGGGGGTGACGATAGAGGCTCGGAAAAGCGACGGCCGCTCTGCCTTACTCCTTGGACGATCGGTATGCAGCCTTGGCTCGGAGAAGATCTGCTTGGCGTGGACGAAGAAATGCTCTTCTTGCTCTCCTCGTGTTGCTCTTCTGACTCCTCTCTCTCTCTGTGATTATCGAAGGGGGGAAGCCCTCTCTGTGTATATGTCTCTCTCTCTTTTTTTTATTCTTTTGTTGCCGGAGGGTTTTTGCAAGGGAATGATGCTGGCTATTTATATGAGTGGGGTATGATCATTAAGGTTTGCTAATGATTATTTGTTTGGAATGTCGGCGCTCCTTTAATCTATCTGAACCCTTGATCCTGATCACAATGAATCTAGGCCATTAATGCGGATAGCACCGAATCTTATGAGCAATTAATGCTAACTGCTTTAAATCCTCGTGATTGATTATGCCAATGTCTGATTGCTTGCCACGTGTCCCATTGGCTTGATGATAAATGATATGCCCTGATCTCAGTAATTATGGTGATGATGCCAAATATACTTGTTGGGATTCGGTTAAATCCTTGATTGATTCGATGCCACGTGTTTTAATTGTGGGTCCTGCCAGAGCCGCATAGGATGGGTAATCCTTGAACCACAGCGAGATACTCTTCGTGAGCCGCATAGGACAATGCTTCATCGAGCCGCAGGGGACGAACTCTCAATGAGCCGCATAGGCATAGTCTCTGTGAGCCGCATGAGCTAGCGTTGTATTGAGCCACAGGGAATGGATTCTCAGGGAGCCGCATGTACATCGTTGTGTTGGGCCGCAGAGATTGGGCTCTCGGTAGGCCGCGTATGGCTGATTGCCACGTGGCAATCTGGGACTTCTGACGGATCTGGTCAGAGATTTTCTTCTTCTTCCGAAGAGTCTGTCATTATGGCAGGACCATTATGATACTTTATGTCATGGCCGTCACAGCCGTCGAGTCGTGTCAGAGCATTAAATGAGGCCACTACTCAAATGGCCAGCTGTAGGAAAGGATCACAAGGGGACACGTGGCGTTGATCGAGCCGCATATTCCTGCTGAACCGCATACACTCCCGAGCCGCATGAGACTGAGAGCCTTCTTTTGAACCGCATAAGGCAGCTCCTGTGTGAGCCGCATGGGCTTCCTACCCAGAGCCGCATGGACCATTATAAAGATATTTTCCATGCTTCTACAATGACAAACATAATGAAATTTACGTTGAACTTACCCGTGGCGGACCGCGCCGTGCCTTATGAAACTTACCATGTCCTTTCCTGTCAATTGTTATCATTTTCATACCAAGTTCAATATTTCGTGTGGTTGGTCACTGGCTCCCAGAGCCATCGTGGACTCCTCTAGCTTTTATTAGACGGGGTCCTTTCAGCGTGAGTAGCGAGCCCCGCTGCAAGTCCTCACCTAACCCATGTCCAGCAGAGCTAATTATTTGTTTCCCTTTGCCGGCAACGGTCCCGTGGCCTCGGGTTGCCGTGTGGGAAAACGCTCTCCTTGTCGACAAGTTTTCCATGACCGTGCAAAGACATGTTTTTAGTTGTTAAGACATAGCCTACCTTTTCTTTGAGAACTTGCTCATTCATTCGTATTCGTGCACTTGCATTTATCTTTTCATTCGCAACAACACTATCGATTTTGCCTAAGAAGGGGGTCAAAAAGAGAAGGGTCAGCCACTCACCTTGAGTTTACTTCAGGCGAAAGAACTTGTTGGTCGTGCTAGACGTCGCCTACGCGATTATCTGAAATTGTACAAGCAACCGATTAGAACACTGCATTATTCAAGAAGTTCGATAGGAAATGCGAGTTCGAAATGCAAACCATGAAAACCATCGAAAACATTCACGAAAACGTATTCAAAAAACAAAGCCAAAACCAACGCAAGCGACGTGAAAAGCAGAGCAACGGGAGGTCTCTCCCAACTCAGCCGCAGAGTCAATCCTCGAGGCGCAACCCGCTGAATATGGGACTTGGTTCCGAAGAAGACATTCCATAACGAGGAATGGATCTTAATTCAACCGTTCCCGTTCAATCGACTCGGTCGATCCCGACCTATCGGTCCCGACCGAATTGATAGCGACAGTGTTCCTTTCTCGCGCACCCCGTGGACAGAGTACGGGGCACGATGTAGGGATGGGGCACTACAGTCATGGACAACTTGTCGACAAGGTAGAGTTTCCCTGCACGGCAACCCATGGCGCCACGGGACCGATGCGGCCTAAGAAAACAAAATGGCTCTGGGAGTCTAAAATAGTTGCGCCTGGGGCAAAGTATTCGGTGGACGCTCATTAGGGCTAGCTACCCGAACCGGTCCATCCTATATTCAGCTAAAAGGGAGTCCACAATGGCTCTGGTAGCCAGTGACCAAGTCATATAGATGAGTCGGCATGGGCGGCGATCCGCGTTGGTGCCTTTGGATTGAGTCGAGTATTGAGTGTAGTATATCACGGAAGTCGAGTATTGAATGTGTGAGTATAATTGGAACACATAATGTTGGGCCTAAGAGTTGGTTGTAACGTAGGCGACGTACTTCGGCACGAGATGTGGCGTCGAGTCTTATGTTGTCGGTATATAAGTTGTATAGTTTGGATGTGAGTGGTCCTGAATCTAAGTCAGGAAAGGCCGCAAGGCAAAGTTGGTCGAGTGACACGTAACCCACAAGTCTTGATTGGGTCAGTTGATAATTTAGTAACAAAGGGCCGCGAGGCGGCGATATGGTTGAGTCGCACATAGTTGCGAGGCACGGCACAAAGGATTTGTAGCACAGTCATAAGGAAATTGGGTACTACCGCGTAGTTGCGTCTCTGATTTTGGGCCGCAAGAAAAACACGAATTGATAGGTTAACGTTGTTGATACAAGCACGAGAGGGTAGAGACACAAAATAGGCTAAGGCGTCTGCCCTAAAACTAATCCTAAGGCAAGAGTAGAAAGACAATTGACAAGAAGGAACTATGTTGCACAAAAGTAAATCAAACGTGTTGGTCTTGTATGGGTGGACGAGGAGCTCATTCCACCAGTACAGTTGAGTACTGACACCCACATAGTTTTCAAGTGCAGGCACAGGTAGAAGCTCGTGGCACGGAGCTCGCTTGGATGCGTCGAGGCACGGAGTCCCTTGGCGATTCAAAGCATGCGACTGCATGGAGTCAAGACTTATACGGGACATAATGTATGGACATCGCCTTCCAAAGCATCCGCTGGATCAAGACATGTATTGAGAGATGAGAGAGAGCTGAGTGACTTGTAATGTGAGATAAGTGAGCTTGAGAGACTTATAATCTTGGCCTTGCGTCCCGTTGTAACCTTCATTTCAATATCAATAAAAGAGTGTTTTGCAATGACTTGTGTTGTTCTAAATTTTCGCTGCTATTATTCAATGTCTCTGCTTAGGACTTCTGTGCGACGACCCCATCGCAGCCGCTAAAATTGGCCGTTATGGAACCCGCCTTACACGAGCACAATCTAGGCTCGTGTGGCATCACGCCTTAGCGAGGACGATCGCTCCTATGGGAGCGGGGCGTGACATAATGGTATCAGAGCACGGCTTTACGTTCTTGGACTATCGATTAAATTCTTTAACTCTGTTGTTTCCGCAAACTCTGAATTGTTGCTTCCGCATATTGATATCGTTGGTGCGCTCTCTCTCAAATGTCCCACGGGATGTCCATACAATAAGTCTAAATAATTTGCAAAACGTAGGAGAACAGTTTTTGATAAAACGAAAAGATGGTTTGCGTAAGCACGGTTGGCTAAGTCGGGCTGGACATACACACCAAAGTTGCGTCGACCTTAAAAAAGTCAATTGCGGGAATTGAATAGTGTCGAACAAGAACGAGTTGAACTAGATTGAGTAAATTGAGATGACTATCGATAGGGGTGCTATCGAACGACGATGTTATCGTCGGTGCGATATAAGGTGAGCGTGCTTGAAATTTAAGGAATCGTTCGGACGAAAATTCGAGAAAGTAGATTGTGAATCAAATGATAGTTTTGAGGATTTGTTGAATGACTTCATCCCTGAGTGGTGTATGCGATAGCCTCAGGAATGTCGATAGATCGATTGAGGATCCGGGGTGCCGATGAGTCTATCAGCAAGCGTCGCACGTAAGCAAAGCCTTAGATTGAGTGTCGTTGAACAAGTGTAGTCTTGAAGATTTGACAAATTAATTCGAACAACCTAGAATTTACGTGCACGGAACGTGCACGGGATTGAGATTGCACGAGTATGAAACATGAAGATGATTAAGTAGGTGAAATCGAATCGAGGAAAAGTTAAGGTGTAGCGAACGAATGACTTGATAAAGAAAATCAATAGGTGGATCGTATAGAAAAAGTTAGCACGATGGGAAGATCGCGTGCATGAAAAGTTGAATTTTGAAGTTACGTAATGACTCTAAGGATTGGATTGAATGTTGCTCGATGATTTGAGTTAGCAACGAATGTTGCGAATTGAGGAAACGCGTTGGTCGATGACTTAAGATAAATGGATGAACAATACGTGAAATTGGTTTGAGAAAAATGGATGTTGTGAATGATTTGAGGGATAATGATCGAACTTGATTTAAATGTCGAGGAGATTATCCAAGTCGGACGATAGCATCATTCGTACGACTCAGAACTTTTTACAAAGGAAGATCGTCAGGTTACGCATGTCATCGATGGTATTGAGGCGTATCAAAGATCGATATGCGATAACTCGGGGGTACTCTGACTCGGCGAATGACGATCGTGCAAGTGTTATTGTTCGGTTGGATGCAATACTTAGGACTTTGATTGAGATGAATGATGGATGAAAATAGAAGTGTCTTGATGGTTACGCGAATAACCACAGCATCAACATTCTTGTCTTGCGCGAGCGCAACTCCAGCCTCGCACATGCGTTGTGTCAGATTTTGGGCGATTGTTCCGCGTGAGCGCTGACATGGTGATTCATGTCGCGGGAATGATCAGACTAGAAAAATCAGGATGCGGCAACTTTGATTCTCTCGTCTTGTCGGTTTGATGCAAAAGAAAATTTGAGGATGTTAGGACTTGCGATTGATGAATAAAATAAACTTGAGGATTGAGTAGGTCCAATCCACGCAACGAGAATGAATTAGTCTGGACTCGAACAAGAGTTACGTCCCGATGAGGATGATTATCCTGCGGGAGCGTGCATGGTGATTCATGCCCACGATAGAAAATCTGACTCGCGTGAGATCGGGGCGCAATGTATTGTTAAGTCAGATGACCTTATGATCGATTACGTAAATTAGAATAGATGACTTCAGACGTATGGAAATGTGAATTACGGTTTAGCGATGAAATGTGTCGTAGCGTGCTTGACTTGAAACGATTGATAGGCGGATTAAGTCGAACGTGTTCAAAGAGACAGACTATACGAAATGGCTTGATGAACGAGCGATATATTCTTGTCAATGATTGGTTGAACGTGAATTATCGTAGGATGGCTTTGCTGAATGACTCGGACCCCGTGCGACGAATATTAGGATGTGCATAGGAAATCTATGCTCGATGTTTAGAAATTGGTGTGATGCAAGCTTGGGTAGAAAACCCAGTACTATCAACTTGGTTTGACCTTAGGATGGGGTCAGTGTTGATATCGTTGTTTGGGAACTATGATTCTAATACTGACAGAAAGACATAGCCTAGCGGTTAGGCAGATGCCTGAGTACGAAGTGGAAGGATTTGTGGAGGCACCACTTGCGAGTCTCGGCTGACATGTACGTATATCAGGGACACCCGAATATGTGCACGATCCGACTCGAGTAGTGATGGCGGATTCTCTATCACGAGGCTTGGCTAAAATACATGTATTTTAGGGACGCCTAGAATGCGTGCACGATCCAACTAAGTGATACGTTGAATCAAGTGAGACTTAAGGAACGGGAAAGTGTCCAGGATTTTGAGATCGTGAGTTTTGAAGAAAAGATTGAGGGTAGTACGAGCGTGGCTCAGTTTTGAGAAATGCATAGGAGAAATATGTGCAAGAAACATACGATGTTGAATAAGTGATAAGTCGATAAGTGTACTCAGTCAGTTTCGAGGACGAAACTTTTTTTGAGTGGTGTATGATGTAGTGCCCCGTCCCGCTCAGTCAATCGGAGGAATAGGAACGCCGATGGCATTCGGACTTAGCCTTACAATGGCTGCTCGAAGACATCGCTCAGTCGAGGTGACCGCTCGCTCAGGTGGGGTAGTTTGGGTGAACTCGCCTCATCTTTGCCTTCGCATAATAAATCTCATATTTTCAACTTGTACAAGTAGGCTTGATAATAAAAGAGACGAATCAACATAGATAAGGAAATAATCCCGACGGGTCGAATTGAGTTAGGATATGGAAAGGTCCAACGATCGTCTTAGAGTTGGTGCACGGCGTGCTTTGAAAATGACATTCGATCCTTCGTCCCGTGGCTTGGGAGAAGGAAAAGTTGGTATTCGCCACAAGCTAAGAGTTAGCCAAATTCATAGGCGTCACCCACATAAATGCTTCATAAAGCATGCACGGTCTCATTGCCCAAGGCGTGGCATAGCCTCTGCTCGCCCGACGGTTTAAGTTGTATTACACGGCTTATGGCATAAGTCTAGGCACCTCAAATAACTTGGTTGTTCAAAGTCGAACGTGTGCACGGCACGTTCCCACGATGCAAGGCTTGACGCGGCCTTTGCTCGTCAAGTTGTTGCAAAGTAAGTTAGGCAATTTATGTTAAGCTATCAGATGTAGTGGCAAGCACGGTCCTATAAGTTTTACGGCCGGGTATAACCACATAGTCTCATGATCGTTAGGCCCGTCATATAGAACATGACTTAGGCGGTGGTGTTACATAGAGTTTCAAGTTGGTTTGAGACACGATGGCATGGATTTAGTGTTTTAAGGCATGGGCCACGGTTGAGTCATTGAGTTTGGAAAGTGTTTCAATAGTTGTTCTTGAGTTGAGTGAAATGATAGGGCAAGAAAGAAAGAATGCTCGCGACTGGGTCATCGAGGCAAGATCTCAAATGTGAGAAGTGTTGAACTTAGCCCTAAAAGAGATGGTAACACTAGAAGTAGATTGACTGTGTGAGACGTCAGTTCGAGTCGAGTCTTGCATGGTCATGGACAACTTGTCGACAAGGTAGAGTTTCTTCGCACGGCAACCCGTGGCGCCACGGGACCGATGCGGCCTAAGGAAACAAAAATGGCTCTGGGAGTCTAAAATAGTTGCGCCTGGGGCAAAGTATTCGGTGGACACTCATTAGGGCTAGCTACCCGAACCGGTCCATCCTATACTCAGCTAAAAGGGAGTCCACAATGGCTCTGGGAGCCAGTAACCAAGTCATATAGATGAGTCGGCATGGGCGACGATCCGTGTGGGTGTCTTTAGATTGAGTCGAGTATTGAGTATAGTATATCAAGGAAGTCGAGTATTGAATGTGTAAGTATAGTTGGAACACATAATGTTGGGCCTAAGAGTTGGTTGTAACGTAGGCGACGTGCTTCGGCACGAGATGCGGCGTCGAGTCTTATGTTATCGGCATATAAGTTACATAGTTTGGATGTGCGTGGTCCTGAGTCTAAGTCAGAAAAGGCCGCAAGGCAAAGTTGGTCGAGTGACACTTAACCCACAAGTCTTGATTGGGTCAGTTGATGATTTAGTAGCAAAGGACCGCTAGGCGGCGATATGGTTAAGTCGCACATAGTTGCAAGGCACGACATAAATGATTTGTGGCACGGTCATAAGGAAATTGGGTACTACCACGTAGTTGTGTCTCTGATTTTGGGCCGCAAGGCAAACATAACTTGATAGGTTAACGTTGTTGATACAAGCATGAGATGGTCTAGAGACACAAAATAGGCCAAGGCGTCTGCCCTAAAATTGATCCTAAGGCAAGAGTAGAAAGACAATTGATAAGAAGGGACTATGTTGTACAAAGGTAAATCAAACGTGTTGGTCTTATATGGGTGGGCGAGGAGGTCATTCCACCAGTACAGTTGAGTACTGACATCCACATAGTTTTCATGTGAAGGCACAGGTAGAAGCTCGTGGTACGGAGCTCACTTGGATGCGTCGAGGCATGGAGTCCCTTGGCGATTCAAAGCGTGCGGCCACATGGAGTCAAGACTTATACGGGACATAATGTATGGACGGCGCCTTCCAAAGTATCCACTGGATCAAGACATGTATTGAGAGATGAGAGAGAGCTGAGTGACTTGTAATGTGAGATGAGTGAGCTTGAGAGACTTGTAATCTTGGCCTTGCTCCCCGTTGTAACCTTCATTTCAATTTCAATAAAAGAGTTTTTCACAATGGCTTATGTTGTTCTAAATTTCTGCTGCTATTATTCAATGTCTCTGCTTGGGACTTCTGTGCGACGACCCCGTCGCAGCCGTTGAAATCGACCGTATGGAACCCGCCTTACACGAGCGCAATCTAGGCTCGTGCAGCATCATGCCTTAGCTAGGACGATCGCTCCTACGGGAGCGGGGCGTGACACTTCATCCCTGAGTGGTGTATGCGATAGCTTCAGGGATGTTAATCGATTGATGTGAGGTGCCAATGAGTCTATCAGTGAGCGTCGCATGTACGCAAAGCCTTAGATTGAGTATTGTTGATTAAGTTGTTGCAGTCTTGAGATTTGATAAGTTGATTCGAACAAAAGTTAGAAATAATGAGCAAGGGTTTGAGATTGCGCAAGTATGAAATGTGGAAATGATAGAGTAGGCAAATCAAATTGTGGAAAATTTAAGGTGTAGCGAACAGATGACTTGATAAAGGAATGATACGAATTGAGGGAATACGTTGGTCGATGACTTAAGATAGACGGATGAAAATACGCAATTTTGGGTTTAAACAAATTGATGATGTAAATGATTCGAGGGATAATGATCGAACTTAATCTTGAATGTCGAAGAGATTATCCAGTCGGACGATAGCATCAGTCGCATGATTCAGAATTCGTTGCAAATGAAGATCGTCAGGTTACGTATATCATCGATGGTATTGAGGCGTATCAAAGATCGATATACGATAACTCGGGGGTACTCGGATCCGAGGAATGACGATCGTGCAAGTGTTATCATTCTGATGGATGCTATACTTAGGAGGATGAAAATGATAGTGTCTTGATGGTTACGCTAATAACCACGACGTCGACATTCTTGTCTTGCGCGAGCGCAACTCCAGCCTCGCACATGCGTTACGTTGGATTTGGGACGATCGTTCTGCGTGAGCACTGACATGGTGATTCATGTCGCGAGAATGATCGAACCCGAAAAAGCGGAACGTGAAAATTTGGATTGGTTCGACTTGTGGTTTGAGACGAAGGTAAATTCGAGGATTGTTCAAAATTGTGTTTGATGACTAAGTAAACTTAAGGATTGAGTAGGTCCAATCCGTGCGTCGAGAATGAACTAGTCTAGACTCAAACAAGAGTTATGCCCCGTTGAGAATGATTATTCTGCGGGAGCGTTGCATAGTGATTTCATGCCCACCATGGATAATCGGACTCGCATGAGATTAGGGCGTGACATATTGTTGAGCTGGACGACTTTTTGATTGATTACGTGAATTAAGATTAACGACTTAGGAAATATGGAATGTGAATTATGGCTTAGCAACAAATTAGTGTCGTAGAGTGCTTGACTGAGAAGGATTGATAGGTGAATTATATCGAACATGTTCGAGGAGATAGACTATGCGGAATGGGTCGTTAGATAAACGAAATTGATATGCCGAAATGTTGGTTGAGCGAACTTACGATAGGATGGCTTTGCTGAATGACTCGGACCCCGAGCAACGAATGTCTGTGTGTGAGTAGGAAATCTGTGCTCGATGTTTAGAAATCAGAGTGATGCAAGCTTGGGTAGAAAACCCCGTACTATCAACTTGGTTTGACCTTAGGATGGGGTTAGTGTTGATATTGTTGTTTGGAAACTATGATTCCAATACTGACGATCGACCTTGGACTGAAAAAGATAGCCTAGTGGTAGGCAGACGTCCCAGTGCGGAGTGGCAAAAATTGTGGAGGCACCACTCACGAGGCTCGATTGACATGCACGTATATCAGGGATGCCTGAATATGTGCTCGATTTGACTTGAGTGGTGATAGCGAATTCTCTATCACGAGGCTTGGCTGAAATGCATGTATTTTGGGGATGCCTCGAATATGTGCACGATCTAAGTGATATGTTGAATCAAGTGAGACTAGAGGAACAGAAGAGTATCGCGGATTTCAAAAACTTATGTTTTGAAGAAAAAAAGAGATTCTTGGAAGCACAAGCGTAGCATCGGATTTGAGAAATGCATAGGAGAAATGTGTACGAAAAAAGTAGGATGTTGAATCAAGTATAAGTCGATAAGTGTACTCAGTTAGTTTCGAGGATGAAAGTTTTTCTAAGTGGTATATGATGTAGTGCCCTGTTCCGCTCAGTCAGTCGGAGGAATAGAAACGCCGACGACATTCAGACTTAGCCTTGCAACGGCGACTCGAAGGCCCGCTCGGTCGAGGCGACCCCTCGCTCAGGTGGGTGGCTTCGGTGAACTTGCCTCCGCTTGGCCTTCGCACTAATAAAACAAAAGTTAACAAATGCACAAGTAGGCTTGATAATAAAAGAGACGAACACACATAGCTAAGGAAATAATCCCAAGTCGGGTTGAATTGAGTTAGAACATGGAAATATCCAACGGTCGGCTTAGAGTTGGTGCATGGTGTGCTTTGAAAATGACACTCGGTCCTTCATCCCGTGGCTTGGGAGAAGAAAAGGTTGACTGTAACTCCCTGAATCATATTTGGTAAATTTTGAGATTTTTCTAATTTTCTTTGGATTTAATATTGTTTTCTTACTAAAACCTAATTTCGATTGAATAAGTTGAGTAATATGAATTTTGAATGTAAATAAATTTTTTCCCATTTGAAAAGTATTTTGTATACTAATTCTTTTGAAATTCTAAATGATTTGATTTTAGAAATTATTATTGTTTTCATACTGTAGTATTAAGTTTAAAGAGAAAAGTAATCTTTTAATTTGTTAAGAGAGGATTAGCTAATTAATTATTTTCGTAATTAAATAAAATGTGTGACAGCTGGTAGTAGGAGATTTTATTAACTAACTTTTGTAAATTAATTGATAGTTATAAGTTGGTTATTAAGTAGTTATTTAATAATGAATTCTGTTATTAGGCTGGTATAATTATTAACTAATTTCTGTTAGCAGTTTGAAATCTGTTAATGTTTAAAATTTGAAAATCTGTTACAAGCCATTTCTAAAAACCCTCAGATATATTGTTATTTATCACTATTGCCACTATCACAACACAGAGAAAACCCCCAGATCTATTCTTTATTACACAATTTCCATTGTCCTATTCCTGGAAGCACACACGCACACAAAATTATTTTATTATATATAGTACATGTTTTCCAAGGACTGACACCACACAGTGTACTGTCCCATCACTAACACACTTTACTCTATCTATATCATGCTCTCTCTACACTCTCACCTCTACTCTCAGGCCGACCCCGCCGAGCGTCACCACACGCCACCATCTCCGGCCACCTAGAACCTCCTCGGGACGGCGTCACCACCGCATCAGAGTTCACCTCCGCTGCCATAGCCGATCGCCACTGTGCCGTAGCGCCACCAGTCGCCGACCGGAGCTAGACGAAGTCACACCGTGTCGGCCACCACTTCGTCACCAGATCCCCACCAGAGTTCTCACCACCCCGGTACTACTGTAAGCCATCGGAGCATCGCGCCGCAGCTCAATCGTCGACGTTGAACGCCACGGGACATCCTTACCGTGTCAGGTCGGACACAGATCTCCTCGTCCAGACCGCTGTCCCATCTCAGTCTCCGCGAATGACTCCTCGATCCCCGTGCAATCTCTTAGGAAGACGAGCTGACCCCTCGTGCTCCGAACGGCCGTCTCGTGGTTCGAGCCACGCAGTTGCCGCCGCATCCTGGACATCGCACACCACCAGAGCCCAACCGATCTTCGCCGGCGAGCTTAGATCTGACTTCGGGGTTGACTTTCCGCCACCGAGCTGAGTTTCTTCGTTTCCTTGTTCATTGAGCTTCTCCTTCTTGCTAGGTTTTCTGTGTTGTTGTGATAAGTTTGAGAGTGGTTTAAGCAAGAAGATGATTAAGTTAAGGTTTGTTGCTAGGCTGTAGAGATGAGAGAGGAGAAAGGGAGCGGAAGAACTAGGGTTCATATTCGAAGGATAGAGGAAAGAATGAAGCTTAGAGTTAGGGTTCGGCCTGTTCTCGAAAAGATGGAGGAAGAAGATGAGATAGTGCTAGGGTTTTGTTGTGGCCAGTTGTGAAGATGAAGTCAGACCTAGAATCTAGGGTTTTCTGAGGAAGAGTGAAGAGGAGAGGTTGAAGAAGAAGTTGGATTAGGGTTAGGGTTTTCCCAAGTGAAGAGAGGAATGGGCGGTTGATAGAAGTAGAGAATGGGAGGAGAGAGAAGAATGAGGGGTTATATGGATTAAAGGATTGGGCCGGGTATTGGGCCCAAGGAATTGGGCTGAGCTGAGAAATAAAAGGGAAATAAGAATCAGCAACACTATATTATTTTTGGTCCTAGTAGGCTGGGCTCTGGGCCTGGGTATTTGGACTGTTAGAGAAAATTAGAAAGAATTATGTGGTTGCAGATGTATGTATGGGCTGGGTTGGTTTAAGTGAATTATTGGGCTGTTATTTTAGTTAATTTTGTGTGTTATTAAAATGCTATTTCCTTATCATAAAATTAATTAATGTATCTTAAATATTTTGTGATAAAAATATAAGAAAATGTTTTGATAATCTATGTTGATTATTGTTATAATCTCTCTAAAAATATTTGTATATACATTGCCAACCTATATACAGTTGCTATGTGTATTTATTAGTTCTAGCTAGCTAGTACTTGGAAATTGGTTTCCTAAATATGGTTTAAAGTATTTTTAAAACTAAAATATTAATTTGCAAATAATATTTCCAAATATGATTTTCAAATAGTAATAATTTATCTAAGTACTATTAAAAGTTTTTCTAGTAGCTCAGCTAGTAGTTAATTGTGACTAAAATTATAAAGCACATATATTTTTTAAAATATAGTAGCTAGTACATGGTTAGCTAATATTAATTTAGCTAGTTATCCATTTGTAGTCAAATTGTAATGATTTCAACCCTAACAAATTGTACCAAATATACCAGGTGACATTCATCCATGCAGTACTATTCCTGTGCTTCCAAAGCGAGGCAAGTACACCGACTCGAGCTTTTACTTTGTTTCTGTCTTACATTCATGTGCCATGTTCGATCATATCGGACACGAGATACATACGATTGTCTTGTACCTTGTTCATTGCATTGTGATTCATTGTCTATTACGGGGATTGGGGGAAATATTAACTTTTGTGTGACCACACCCAACATAAGTGTCACGCCCCAGAACCAGAATACTGGAGAGCGGGGGCAGACATAGCCAGCTATGTATATTGAAATGGAAACCACCTCGATATACGGTCACGGCTGTCTAGATATGTGAGGGTTTACTACAAGCCAACAGTCTCTTATGGTCATGAACAAGCCTAATGTCTCAATCACGGCAAGTAAGTAAAGTCACAAGGTGTATGATCATTAAATATACAATAATAAGGCGTCCCAAATATCACATATTCAGCTGATCATGAAGCTAGTCGTTACATAATGTTAGGACTAGCAAGAGTTTAGTCATACATGATCAACCCTAGGATTTGTTAATCATGTTTACAGCCCGTAGGCAGACAGTAAGTAAAAGTGCATCGAGCTAACAGGTGCTCGTCGACTAAACGCCTCAAAAGAATATTTTTACAATAAAGTGGGCAAGACAAAAAGGAAAACCCACTCTTGGCCCGGGTTCCGTCTAGTGTTCACCATTGGGCTGGAAGCTTGGTAGATCCTCGGGAGCTGCTCCGAAATCTGGCCATACAAAACCAGCTGGGTCAAACCCCAGAAAGAGCAAGTGCCACAAGGGGGCCACGAAATAAGAACAAAATCCAGCAATCAGCACAAGAAAACTAATATTAAAACTAGAATTACGAAAACATGTCAGGATGATATACGACGAGATAACCATGGAACTATTCCGATAGCCAGGTTACAACCCGTAAACCAAACAAGGACCGGGGTTGTAACCCTTCGTCTGAACAGAACTTGGTATCCTACCATTTATCGGTAAAATAATGTAAGAAAATCAAGACAGGAAACAATCTTGTACGGGATCAAGACATAGCTAGACTGGTTATACCTCATTCAATCAATCATGGCCAAGCAGATCCTACGGCTTACTACTTTAACTAACTAGGGTTATCACAGGCCTAATTACTAACAAGATGCAGTGAGATTGTTCCACAGCTACAAGCCCTGCAGACCATCCAGGCTACCCAGGACGAAATATTATAGTTGAATTCAGGTGGGTACATCGTCCAGGAGACACATGTACCCTTAGGTGACTTAGAGGTGCAACACGTAACAGTGCGCTGGAAATGTGCCCTACTCGACGGCAGGCTACAGATCCCAAGAGCGCCCAGGTAACGGGATTGCCTGTAGCTGTGTCATCTCTTCATGACTAGTGTGTTATTCTAGTTATTAACCTTAATCCATTTTGGTAGGTACTCCTGACCGTGGTACGCAGGAGTCCCATCCTAGACATGATGCAAGACTGGACAAGTGGATTTAACAAGCAAGCAAGAAGAACCACCCACGGTGTTAAGGCAGGTCAAGTTAAGTCATCAAGTCATGTTACAAGTCAGGAGTGCGCCGCCATGGGCCACTATCAAGTTATCAAGTCGCAAGGATTAATTACAAGTTACAAGTTAGGTGTGTACCCCCACTGGGTCACTAGCAAGGAGACCAGAGAATAGCAGGATCATAATTCACAGAAAATTCGAAAACCGTACCAGTCATAAACAATTACTTAAAAATCGTATTAGGCCGTGTCGGGTCAAGATAGTCGTGTTGTGCTAAACAGATTTCAAGAAAAACCCAATCCACAAAAGAGAAACCAAATCGAGAAATAACACCAATACTCCAAGAGCTAATGGGTTAAGCAAGGGGTCAAGGGGCAGCATACGTGCAAAAGCACGTACGCAAGGCTCGCTCAAGTCTGTGTACCAAGACACACTCAAGTCTGCGTACCATGGCACGCTCAAGTCTGCGTACCAAGGCACACTCAAGTCTGCGTACCATGGCACGCTCAAGTCTGCATACCAAGGCACACTCAAGTCTGCGTACCATGGCACGCTCAAGTCTGTGTACCAAGGCACACTCAAGTCTGCGTACCATGGCACGCTCAAGTCTGCGTACCAAGGCACACTCAAGGGGAGCAGCGTACGTGAAAAGTCACGCACGCTCGAGGGGAGCAGTGTATGTGAAAAGTCACGCACACTAGGGAAGCAGCGTACGTGAAAAGTCACGCACACTAGGGGAGCAGCGTACGTGAAAAGTCACGCACACTAGGGGAGCAGTGTACGTGAAAAGTCACGCACGCTCAAGGGAGCAGTGTACGTGAAAAGTCACGCACGCTCAAGGGAGCAGTGTACGTGAAAAGTCACGCACGCTCGAGGGAGCAGTGTACGTGAAAGTCACGCACGCTCGATGGAGCAGTATACGTGAAAATTCACGCACGCTCGAGGGAGCAGTGTACGTGAAAAGTCACGCACGCTCGAGGGAGCAGTGTACGTGAAAAGTCACGCACGCTCAAGGGAGCACGCTTCCAACAGGGAGCGTACCCAAGTCTGCGTACGCAGTGCTAAAGAGCGCGTGCAGCTCAGTGTGCGTTAGCTAAACAGCTCTGCACACTGCTCACTGTCCTCTCCAAACAGCAAGAATACCATGGATGAACCCAAAGCTACACAACATCATAACTTGGCCATCCGAACTCCAAATCCGGATTTCCAAAACTCCAACTTAGGTGAAACTGAATGCTCTTCCACATGGAGACATCAAAAACCCATAAAATCCAACTAAAATAGATCAAACCATGCAAAAATCCGAAAATAGGAAAACTTAGATCTATAACAATGGAGGCTCCAAATCACAAAAAAGCCAAGAACTAATGTTGATTACCATGTCCTAATCTAGCTAATGGACCAAGAAAATAGGGTTCTTATGTAGTGGCAAGGTGCACTTGCCTAGGGTTGGGAGAGTTGTGGAGGAAGGAGAAGAAGAAGAAGAAGGAAATAAATGGTGGTTATGAGGAGAGAGAAAAGGTTGGTGGAGTTATAAAGAGGGTGAGTTGTAGTGGGTTGAGGGTGTAGCATAGGTTAAGGTGTTCCAATACTCATAAACCAAACCAAACCGAACCAACCCAATAAAATCGAGCCATGCCAAAACCCAAAATACAAGAAATACCGAAATTCCACAAGTTTGAGAAAAATAAAATACATGCCAAAATCCAGATACGAGTAATAATACGAAATACGGGAAATATGGGAAAATACGTGAAATGAGGGTGACAATAAGTATTGTGGATAGCCTAATCGTACACCTCACGTACGATTAAGCCGCACCTTGTAGAATTGATTGATTATGGATTGTGGTCCTTAGCCGGTCACACGTTAGGTTAATATTTCAAAAGGTCACACTTGCATTGATTGTCGTGTTCATTGATTGTAGCGTTCATTGTCTTTGCATATTGATTGTTGCGTCCATTGCCTGCAGTTTTGTATTTCATTTCTGGTACCATAGTTTTATTTTCAGTTCTCGTATTCTAGATTCACCTTGTACTCTGTAGTTCAAATTACATTGTATATTATTCTTGTCGGGGTTGTACTTTGCTCTTTTCTTGACAGGATACGTTGCAGGTGCTTGAGGCCATATATAGCATGATGGTATCATTAGATATTACAGGATTTGTTTCATTTAGTTTTTCTGGATATTGTACTTTGTATTTTGATTTCATTTTTGTATATTTTATTTTACCGAATTTGTCTCCGGATGACTTTGTACTAAAAATTGACTTGATGGATATTGGTGATCTTTCTGGGAACGATTATAGATTCTGTGATTGTTTACATTACATTGTGACTTAGAGTTTTCATTAGTATTGTACAGCTTACTTCGTCGTATCCATCGACGAAGGCTGGGCGTGTCTGACTCGTGTCCGATTATTCGAGAGCGGGTCGTGACATGTTTTTAGTGATGGCCCATGCATGTCTATCCAAATGACACTTAGGCAATAAAGTGTTACTGGGGGACCAGCGAAGCTAAGAAAAACTCATAACAACATAGGATCCATGGAAAAAATGGTTATGCTTATGGTTATATATATTATAACATCCAGTTTTCCAAATGAGGGTAATTTTGAAATTTTGTAATTATAATTATTATTTATTGATATTTATTTCATATTATGATTTTTGGTTTGGTGCTATATTGACTTTGACTAATGTTGAGTTAGGAGACTGTCCTAGAGGCTAACCTAGGTCATGACTATTTGGTTAGGTTATGGAACCCTAGCTTGACCTAAGTTAGTGGCATTTAATTCATTAGAACTTATTTGGAGAGATTAGGATTTGATTTGATTAGGAATGGCTTGTGACTTCACAAGTCATGACTTATGACTTAAAGCCTTAGAGGCCCAACCCAACCTAGTGAAACCTAGCCCTAGCCCAGCCCATGGCCGGCCACATGGGGATTCCCTCTCTATTTAATCCCTCCTAGAAATTAGGGCTAGCCTCCATTAGGAATTTCTCAAGTTTTAGAAAGAGGTGAGTCTCCATCTTCGTTAAATCCTAGAAAATCCATTTCAATTCCTTTTCCACCCAAATCAATTGCATTAGGTTCTAAAATTAGTTTACTTGCTGTTGGTATTGAGTAATTTCAGGGAAGAATCAATTTGAAGGAGATTGGTGGCTTGAGGAACTACTTTCATTTGGGGCTGTTTGAGCTTTGCACACCCATAGGTAAAATTCCAATCTACACCATGAAATGATGATTTTATTGCATATCTAGGAAGCCCTAGGCCTACCCTAGCTGTAGGTGTAGCTAACCCTAGGTTTTGAGTCCAATACGTGTCCATATCGGATACGTATCAGCCCATGTAATTAGGTATTTGACAAAATGCCCCAAAGGGCATTTCGATTTAATTTCAGCATTGCAATTGAATAGGAATTAGGGTTTTGACCTCACTTATGTGATTTTATTGCTCTGAGCTTGTTTTAGTGTCATGTCGAGTCGCCACAGACACGGGAATACGAGGGTGTGTGTGTGCGCGCGCGGGCACTGTAGCTGTCCTGCTACTCGGGTGCGTTTGTGCAGCGGACACGCCACGTCGACATGTGAAACTTGACACACGTGATGGGATACTGACTGACACGAGGTTCCTAGAGTTTCACGAACTCTCGTGTCGTGTCGGACACGGTATCACGTGTGCACGAGTAATGCACTGTGTGTTCAGTTCACTATTTTTGTGTTATTATTTTCATTCAGTTTTAAATGTTTAATTCATGTTTAAATTTGCTAATTAGATCCTAAATATGATGTATTATCTATGATAACTTAGTTTACATGATTAGTTAGGTTGTCGATATAAATTGGATTCGAGATTGGGTTTGAACTGCAGGTTACTGATACATTGTTTCTCAAATTCCTGGAACTTTAAAACCCTATTAAATCTACTTTAAATTGTTGTTTCAGTTACCTATTAGTATTCCTACCTATTACGGATATGAAGAATGGGGCATTGAATTGAGTGTGGGATCAGTGTATCGACTGATACACTGATTCCTGGGTTCAGTTCCAATAACTGTTCATATTTTCCAGTTTTTAATCCATTCTAATTCAAATGTTAACCTATTGATTAGTTGCTGTATATATGTGGGACTTGGTTACCAACCTGTGTTGAGAATTAAACTGAGTTTTCTTGATTTAAAATGTGTTTTTCCTCAAATTCTTGATATTGTACAGTGACATTGCATCCTTTGATTTACATAGGATTTTAATCCAATCTCATGATTAATTACCTATTTTACATGTATTATAATGTAGCTGGGTATCGAATACCTGTGTTTGGGTTTTACATGCCTGGTTGATATTCGAGTGAAACCTGAGAACAGTTCTTTCTACACTATTTTTTTTATACACCACACACACAGGTCACATTGTAAGTTAGCTCACTGTTTGCCATTTCCTAATTGTTCACTGAATACCTGAACTGTTCTTCCCATAGCCTGGATAATAGCTAAACCTGAGAATTGACCCTCTAGATATCATGAACTGAATTTCCTTCTAATAGCATGTCAACTGTTTTCCAGATTTTCCTAGCTATGATTTATTTCATATAAACTGTTAACTGAGATTGGTCTCCTCCATAATGTAAACTGTAATTTAGTAATGTACTTGTTTTGTTTTCTTCCCATTCACTGTGATAACCCACTGTTCTGGTTAACCTGAACTGAATTCCTGTTTTCCAGGATTTCCTTCACTATCATGTGTTTCCAGGATTTACCTAACAACTAATTCAGGATTATGCACTGCCATGTTAATCACTGTTGATCATTCCTATTCCTTGTTAATATGATCCAGTTATCACATGTACACTAACTGTTTTTTCTGTTTTCCCTAATATGCCCATTGTTTCTGGATATCTTCACACACAGTAAAATCATTCCCTGTTTCCCTTAACAAGTATACACTATTTTTGCCTAATACACTCACTGTTCAGGATTCACTCTTGACACACACACACCACTGCCATGTCTCACTAACCCACACATTGAACCCTCATGCTCACTGATTTCATGATATCACTCTTGTACTCTCTTGTATTTTACTCACACCCTAAAACTCTCTACACACACATGCCTCACACACACACACACACAAGTTTATCACTCACTCTCTTGACACACATATTAGCCACTCCTTCACTGTTTTCAGATTAGCCATTATTTTCACATGTTTCACAAGCCTAACACACACACACACACACACACACACACACCCTCATGTGACACTCACACCTACACACACTCTTGTATTCTCACACACACACACACACACATGACACATGAGCACATGTGTCCCCCTTTTCCCTATACATATTTATACATATATATATTTATATATATATATATATATATATATATAAATATATATATATATATATATATTATATATATATATATATATATATATATATATATATATATATATATATATATATATATATATATATATATATATATATATATATATAGGTATCATATATAATATATCAATGTGTGTGCCTACTATTATATATATTAGATATATATATGTGTGATATATTATAGGTAACCTATAAGCTAATGTGTATTATATTATATGTATATATTTGACATGTGTATATGTGTTATGGTTTGGTTCATAGGCATGGTATAGCCTAGGCTCTTAGCCTATGGATGTATTTGTGTGTCAGTATAGAGTCTAGTTAGACTTGTGTAGCCTTGTTAGACCTAGAATAGACTAGTTAGACTAGTATAGACTTGTTTGACTTAAGTTTGACCTAGTTGACCTAGTTTGACTTCTAGGGTTGACCAGAGTTGACCAAGAGTTGACTTTGGCCTAGATTGACCTAGATTCATGTAGAATGCATTAACTTGCATCTTATTATCATTTTAGACTCATAGTGACTTGTACTATTCTATAGGAGACAGACACCACTCCTCGGACAGTATATATTCTCCAGATTCTCAGGATACAGACGAGTACATTCTCTGATCATTTTATATCTTGTTTAGGATTATATTCCTGCTTTAGATTACTTTACATGATGCTGACACGTTGGAAACACGGATTAGTACTATATGGATCTTGTTGGGCGATGTTATCCCCTTAGCATATACATCGGGTATTTTGTGTTCGTGTACTTTATCGTGAACATTGTGTACTCCTTGTATTTGTGACATTCGTGTACGAAATGTGTGAATCGTGTATAATCATGTATTTAAATGACCTTCGTGTACAATAACATAACTTAGCTAGATCCTTGTGTATTGATTGGGGCGGGGGAGTAGAAGTGGTTATGTATTCAATCCAGTAGATTACTCGTGTACAAACCTCTGTAGATTACTCGTGTACAACATCGTGTCGTTTACATAACCATCTTGTGCTCTGAATCACTAGTCACTATTAGTTCTCTATATGTTGTATCTATTTATTTACAGTCTTCCTTTTTAATCATGTTATTTTTTCAGATCCTGTATCTTACTCTCTAGCATGTTTATATTTCCTAACCTGTTATGATTTTGTTGAGATGTACTGTACTCGCTCCTGTCCTGACTGGACCTGTTGAAAATTTTACAGTGAATGATGAGGCTCTGGTGTCTACCCCTTTTGGTGCAGCTTTAGACATCACTAGTGACTTGGACCTCCTAGCAGTGGATGACACTCCTTAGACTAGGATGTCTTTACTTTTCTGGATTACTGTATATAGATTCTGAGATATTTTGGGATATGTATTTATTTAGACACTTAGAATTCTGGATTGCATTTCTGTGTCTTCACTCCTGGATATTATTATCTATCTATCTTATCATGTTCTACTTTAGTTGTGATTGAGACTGTATCTGTTATGTCACCCACATTCGGGGAGTATAATTGTTTATTATCTTTAACTGTTAGATGTTGTGACCTAGGACAGCGTTCTACCGCCGACACTGCGGCGTAGGCTGGGCGTTGTTACGTCTCGTGCCCTTACAGTGGGTGCGGGTCGTGACATATATTTAAATTTGAAATTTGATTTTACTTATAATTTTTAGGTTATTTTATGATTTTTCTAGGACATAGCAATCAACGGTTTATTTTCTATTATAAGATGGTCGCCACAACGAACGCGGGGACTAGCGAGCAGCCTACACCCGATGCGCAGGAGCAGCTTCCACCGCCTCCGCCTCAGCCGCTTCCCCCGACGATGACATTCGATGGTACTCAGATGATGGCTATGTTCCAGCATTTCATGGAGGCACAGAACCACCAAGCCACGCAGTTTCGAGCGACGATCATGGACGTGCCCTGAGTCAGGGAGCCAGCTCCACCGGCACCACCAGCACCGAGGCCAGGGACCGCCAGAGATTATCAGAACCTCTGTCCGATGGATTTTTAGGGACATGAGGGAATAGTCTACGCAGATGAGTGGCTAGAAAATGCCGAGCGGACACTGAAGATGGCAAGGATTCCAGATGATCTGAAGGTCGAGGTTGCAAGCATACGACTTTTTGACTTTGCTAGAGCTTAGTATAGAGAGGAGCCTTAGTTGGCTGAACCCCATATTTTATGGAAGAATTCAAACTGCTATTCCAGGAGAAGTTCTTCCTGGATGTGGAGCAGGACGAGCTTAGGATGCAGTTCGAGGCATTGCAGCAGGGTAGTATAACTGTGGCTCAGTACACATCGGAGTTCACCCGACTCAGCAGGTTCGCGGAGAACCTAGTTAGCACACCACAGGAGAGGGCATGGAAGTTCAAGAAGGGCCTCACCAGAGAGTTGTGGCATGCAGTGGCTATCAGCCAGGCCACTACCTATGCGAGTATCCTTAAAGTTGCTCAGGGAGTGGATAAGAGATGGACCCGAAGCTCAAGCGGGACCGGGACATTGGCGCCAGCAGTTCCCAGGGTCCACCGAAGCGGACCGACACTCAGCAGAGGCCACCTCAGCATCAGCATCATCATCATGCTCGAGCTCCGACATCACCGAGACAGCAGAGACAGATCCAGACCCCGATATACTTATCTTGCGTGTACTGCAAGAGGCCGGGACACAGTGTTGAGGAATGCCGCAAGAAGTTAGGGCAGTGCTTGGTTTGTGGATCTGCCACTCACCAAGTGAGAGATTGCCCTGCAGCTTTCATACGTCAGGGACCAGCACCAGAGCTGCAGCAGGAGGATCCACTCTTTGAGGATCAGTAGCAGCAGGGAGCACAGCCGGATGGACCGTTATCTTCCTTACTTGCTTATAGTAGCTAGATTTCTTTGTAGAGCCTATTTTTAGGCTTGTCTCTGAGTTTTCTTGTATTTACCGTCTTTTATATTGTCTAGTGACTACTTGTTAGTCCTTGTTACTTTTGTTATCCAAATAAAAATCTTTTTACTCAATTGTTTCTTAAAAACTTTTTACTTAATTTTCTGCACCCCTACAAAACCCTTGAAATTTCGAGGACGAAATTTTTGTAAGGGGGGTAGATTTGTAACTCCCTCAATCATATTTGGTGAATTTTGAGGTTTTTCTAATTTTTTTTGGATTTAATATTATTTTCTTACGAAAACCTAATTTTGATTGAATAAGTTGAGTAATATGAATTTTGACTGTTAATGAATTTTTTCCTATTTGAAAAGTATTTTGTATACTAATTCTTTTAAAATTCTAAATGATTTGATTTTAGAAATTATTATTGTTTTCATACTGTAGTATTAAGTTTAAAGAGAAAAATAATCTTTTGATTTGTTAAGAGAGGATTAGCTAATTAATTATTTTCGTAATTAAATAAAATGTGTGACAGCTAGTAGTAGGAGATTTTATTAACTAACTATTGTAAATTAATTGATAGTTATAAGTTGGTTATTAAGTAGTTATTTAATAACTAATTCTGTTAGCAGTTTAAAATCTGTTAATGTTTGAAATTTGAAAATCTGTTACAAGCTATTTCTAAAAACCCTCAGATATATTGTTATTTACCACTATTTTCACTATCACAACACAGAGAAAACCCCCAGATCTATTCTTTATTACACAATTGCATTGTCCTATTCCTAGAAGCACACGCACACACACACAATTATTTTATATATATAGTACACGTTTTTCAAGGACTGACACCACACAGTGTACTGTCCCATCACTGACACGCTTTAATCTCTCTATATCATTCTCTTTCTACACTCTATCCTCTGCTTTTAGGCCGACCACGCCGAGCGCCACCACACGCCACCATCTCCGGCCACCTGGAACCTCCTCGGGACGGTATCACCACCGCATCAGAGTTCACCTCCGCTGTCGTGGCCGATCACCACTGTGTCGTAGCGCCACCAATCGTCATCCGGAGCTAGACAAAGTCGCACCGTGCCGGCCACCACTTCGTCACCAGATCCCCACCAGAGTTCTCACCACCCCGGTACTACCGTAAGCCATCGGAGCATCGTGTGTAGCCTCCCTCCCCGAAAAATTTTTGAAATATTTTTTTATTTGATTTAAATGGTGATTTTTGATTTTATTAAATAATTATTTGGTTAATTATTACGGTGGGTGACTTTAGCCATGATGGAGTTTTGAAGTACAAGACGACTAGGAATCATGGCACGGATAGTGCAGTGGCGTGCCTTGACCAGTGTATTAGCCATGCCAAGGAAGGCCGAGCCATATGAATGCCCTAACTAGGAAAACCAGGCCAAGTTGCGAGTTAATCCCTATAAATGGTTTAATTAGTTATTTATTAATATTTTGGCTTTTAGGAAATTCGCTTATACCAAAATTGTCCGGACTGGCCCCGAACCGAGCCAAAGTTCGTGTAGGCTTATAGTGAGTCCTAGGACGCCCATGTATGTAGAAGGCAATTTCACGTAGGGTGGTTAACTATATATGTTCTTGCTATTAAAGGTTATTTTATTTTGTATATGGTAAATAATTCCCTTATGGTACCTTGTGGATCCTTGAGGATGGTTGATTACATATATGTTTGGTATGTACACCTATCATTGGTTTAGCTCATTTTACTATCATTATTATTTGACCTTATTATTGCTATTTTTTATTAAATATTGGTTGTTTATACCCTTAGGAAATAGATATTATTATATATGTATATATTTCTATAAATAAGCATACAATAGAAAAAGGATATTATTGCTATTTTATTTAGTTATAGGGATTTATTAGGCTGTATGGAGATTTTATATAAGCATATATACATACCCATAAATGTGTGTATATAAATATTGTTTGGTTATATATGTGTATATATAGATATATTTGTTTGTATATAAATATTGGTTGGTTATATATGTATATATATAGATATATATGTTTGTATATAAATATTGTTTGGTTACATATGTATATATAGATATATATGTTTGTATATAAATATTATTTGGGTTATATGTATATATACATATATAAATATATATATGTGTGTGTATATAGATATTATCTGATTATACGTATAGGTATATATATAGGTATTTAAATATCGGTGTATGTAAATATATATATAGGTAATTATACATATGTATATATTATGGAGTAAAGTAAAGAAGCAATCAAACCCCCAAACCGGGCTAAAAGCCCAGCCTCAACCAGGCCGGCCCACCAAGCCGGGCCCAGGCTAAATAACCGAGACTAACCAAGAGCCCCTTGGTGATTTTAGCAGCCAAAGCTTTATAAAATCTCGGCCCAGCCCGTTTCCCCCAGCCCGAATCTCCTCCAGAGAATGGCACAGCTGAGCCCAATAACACCAGATCCTCCCCCACAACTCTCCCCAAGCCCACAGTCTCAAACCGAGCCATACGCATAAGTTCCTTTTCGCACAGCTAGCAGACCCGCGCGCATAGGCAGACATCGAGAGAGATATCGAGAGGGACACGAACCCTAATTCCAATCCGCGCCACCACCCCCTACCTGGGCGCACCCCGCGCGCGCGCGCGCCGCTGGGAGTCGTCGCCGACCGGCCGGAGCCGCCGGGAAACGCACGCAGACAGAGGAAACCGCAACAGCAGTTCGGGAACAAGGCTCCAACTTTGCAGGTAAGTTTCCTCCTCCTTAGTCGATGGTTTTACGAGCTACGAAATCCTACGTATAGCCTATACCACCCTCTTCGAAACCCTTCAAAGGGAATTCGTCGTAGACGCTTCGATCGACCAAGAACTCGATACGAAATCGATCAAATAACTGTTCGAAGACAGAACAGTTTCAGAGACTGACTACCCTACTTTACGGCCAGTTTTCTTCTAAACCAGGAACAATTTTGAAAATGTATTTGAAGGAAGTTAGGGACAACCTATGGGACAGAAAAACGTTTCTTTTATTTTTAATTAACTCATTATATTCGTCAAATAAAACCTGTTTAAAGTTTCCCAAAAATCATGTTTTCAGAAACTAAAAATCCTCGATACGACGTGCGTCCCGCCATTCCGGGCGACGTGGTCGCGAACCGAAGGCATCGAAAGCTGCGTAACGGCTTCGTGGTCGTGTGGACTTTGACGGAATTCAAATTGGTCGCGTGTGCGCGACAAATTTGATACGTATCCGTCGAAATTCACCGTATCGTGCACTTTGCAAATTTCTCAATTACTTTGTGCACGCTCGTCAGATCGAGACAAAACTTGTGCTAGCAGAATCGAATCGTTTTTCTGGTCCTGTATGCTAAGTTTGGTCAAATTCTGAGACCACTGACAAAATTGTCGTATCGCGGGCCCCGGTCCGACTCAACGGGTGTTTTTGTGCACGGCCCGCCGGTATCCAACTTTGGACATAAGGTTGGGTTCGTATCGGAAAATTAGATCCGTAGACATGTAGTTTGACGACTTTAGAGACCATTAACTCTGGCACGCTTTTTGGTGCAAAGCGGGTCCAACGGCAGACATCATTTTTGCCCGAAATTACCGTTTTGCCCCTGTGTCCAGAATTGGACTTAAGGACAGGCAATCCTAGCTAATTTGACTATTCTGAGACTGTTGGCATTGTCTGTTTCAGCTTTCGGAGACAGTTGTGATGACTTGGACTCCGTGGCTTATCAGTTTACTATATATTTGTTGGATTTGCGTGCAACCCCCAGGCAAGTATACCTTGCCTTTCTCTACAGTTTTACTTACATGCATTTTCTTTTGTATTTCAGTCATTTGATTGTTTATGGACATGTGCTTTTCGTGTTATTTTCTGTGAAGTTGTTTTTATTGTTTATAGCCATGTTCATGTTTTGGCCTTGTGTTTCACATTTGGAGTTCTCGTCAGTACCTTGCTTGAGTCGTGTCATAGAATGAGTACGTGTAAGTGAACTACTAAATCCTTGACATTCTTGTCCTTGGCACCAGAGAGTCCACACACGGGACGAGGGTATTTTTCTTGATCTGTTTACATCCGTGAGTCCACACTAGGGACTAGGATGTCGATTATTTGCACCAGAGAGTCCACGCTCGGGACGAGGGTGTAGACTTGACTTGACTTGACTTGCACCAGAGAGTCCACACTCGGGACGAGGGTGTTTACATCAGAGAGTCCACACACGGGATGAGGATGTAGTATTTGCACCAGAGAGTCCACACTCGGGACGAGGGTGCCTTGCCGTGAACTAACCAGAGAGTCTACACTCGGGACGAGGGTTAGTACTGACCAGAGAGTCCACACTCGGGACAAGGGTTAGTACTGATCAGAGAGTCCACACTCGGGACGAGGGTTAGTACTGACCAGAGAGTCCACACTCGGGACGAGGGTTAGTGTTTAGTTCAAACCAGTGAGTCCACACTCGGGACGAGGGTTTGGTTTCTTCCATTGATCATCGTGTTTCGTTCATCCGGCAGTTCATTTATACGTAGTTGTTCTAGTGTTCGTATTTGTGTTCGTGTTTGTGTTCGTAGTCATTTGTCTTATCCTTGTTCTTTCTTGTTTATTTCCTTGCGTATGATAAAACTGTTAGATAGGCATGTATATTATGTATCTTGATATGTCCTCTGAGGACCTGATGATCTCCTCAGGTTTAGCGATTGCATGAAGTTAGCTAGTAGTTCTGGATGACGGAGGATTTGCGGTTCTTGCGAGATTCAGGTATCGTTATCATGTTTATTATCTGCTCGTGCTTTTCATTCCTTATCATGAGATATCATGTCCCTTGTTTCAGTTGTAGACTCTTGTTATATTCCTTAGAGTCTTATCGGATATTTATGCTAGTGGGCTGCAGACCACGACCCATAGTGTTCATTCATGTTTATTATTATATTGTGGATTGATATTTAGAGTTGTTTGCCATGATTTGGCAGTATACCATAGCCTTGACAGCGTTTACGTATTCGAGTCGGGCTGGAGTCCGTTCGATACGTAGCTGGCTTGCTCACGAGCTCGCGTCCGAAAACCGGGTGCGGGTCGTGACAAGTTTTTTTGGTGGCCCATGCAGGTCAGAGCATATCGTACCGGTTACGTAACTGTACTGGTACGAGCCTGCGACTTGACTAAACCTTAGAAATCTCGATCCACTTTGCCTTGAAAATTCTCCTAGAAATTCTCTACGTCCTTGAAAATTTCATATTTGCTCTCGATTATACTCCATTGCTTTCCGTACCGTTGATTCTCGTCCCTTTCTACTTCGGAGCGACGAACGATCGTGCTGTCTAGAATTCATTAGGAATCCTTAAATTATAGTATATATCGCTTGACTATTGAATATTGGTTGTTTATATATACGAGGAATTATAGGTACCATATGTTCTAGATATTTTGGTAGAATTGTTAGCAACTAGATAGAAGATTATATGATTTTAGTGACCGTATTTTGAGGAGTAGTGTGACCAAAGGTGGGTAGAAGTCCTCAAGTATTCGGAGTTATAAAATGATTAGAGAAGGTCATAAAATATTTTTGGAGGAATTAAATTTGAGGAGATTAAGGAAATAGTAGACTTTGATTTTTAAGAATTTGAATTTCGAGGACGAAATTATTTTAAGGTGGGTAGATTTGTAGCCTCCCTTCCCAAAAAATTTTTAAAATATTTTTTTATTTGATTTAAATGGTGATTTTTTATTTTATTAGATAATTATTTGGTTAATTATTACGGTGGGTGACTTTAGCCATGATGGAGTTTTGAAGTACAAGACGACTAGGAATCATGGCACGGATAGTGCAGTGGCGTGCCTTGACCAGTGTATTATCTATGCCAGGGAAGGCCGAGCCATATGAATGCCCTAACTAGGAAAACCAGACCAAGTTGCGAGTTAATCCCTATAAATGGTTTAATTAGTTATTTATTAATATTTTGGCTTTTAGGAAATTCGCTTATACCAAAATTGTCCGGACTGGCCCCGAACCGAGCCAAAGTTCGTGTAGGCTTATAGTGAGTCCTAGGACGCCCATGTATGTAGAAGGCAATTTCACGTAGGGTGGTTAACTATATATGTTCTTGCTATTAAAGGTTATTTTATTTTGTATATGGTAAATAATTCCCTTATGGTACCTTGTGGATCCTTGAGGATGGTTGATTACATATATGTTTGGTATGTACACCTATCATTGGTTTAGCTCATTTTACTATCATTATTATTTGACCTTATTATTGCTATTTTTTATTAAATATTGGTTGTTTATACCCTTAGGAAATAGATATTATTATATATGTATATATTTCTATAAATAAGCCTACAATAGAAAAAGGATATTATTGCTATTTTATTTAGTTATAGGGATTTATTAGGCTGTATGGAGATTTTATATAAGCATATATACATACCCATAAATGTGTGTATATAAATATTGTTTGGTTATATATGTGTATATATAGATATATATGTTTGTATATAAATATTGGTTGGTTATATATGTATATATATATATATATATATATATATATATATATATGTTTGTATATAAATATTGTTTGGTTACATATGTATATATAGATATATATGTTTGTATATAAATATTATTTGGGTTATATGTATATATACATATATAAATATATATATGTGTGTGTATATAGATATTATCTGATTATACGTATAGGTATATATATATAGGTATTTAAATATGGGTGTATGTAAATATATATATAGGTAATTATACATATGTATATAGTATGGAGTAAAGTAAAGAAGCAATCAAACCCCCAAACCGGGCTAAAAGCCTAGCCTCAACCAGGCCGGCCCACCAAGCCGGGCCCAGGCTAAATAACCGAGACTAACCAAGAGCCCCTTGGTGATTTTAGCAGCCAAAGCTTTATAAAATCTCGGCCCAGCCCGTTTCCCCCAGCCCTAATCTCCTCCAGAGATAGGCACAGCTGAGCCCAATAACACCAGATCCTCCCCCACAACTCTCCCCAAGCCTACAGTCTCAAACCGAGCCATACGCATAAGTTCCTTTCCGCACAGCTAGCAGACCCGCGCGCATAGGCAGACATCGAGAGAGATATCGAGAGGGACAGGAACCCTAATTCCAATCCACGCCACCACCCCCTACCTGGGCGCACCCCGCGCGCGCGCGCGCCACTGGAGGTCGTCGCCGGCCGGCCGGAGCCGCCGAGAAACGCACATAGACAGAGGAAACCGCAACAGCAGTTCGGGAACAAGGCTCCAACTTTGCAGGTAAGTTTCCTCCTCCTTAGTCGATGGTTTTACGAGCTACAAAATCCTACGTATAGCCTATACCACCCTCTTCGAAACCATTCAAAGGAAATTCGTCGTAGACGCTTCGATCGACCAAGAACTCGATGCGAAATCGATCAAATAACTGTTCGAAGACAAAACAGTTTCAGAGACTGACTACCCTACTTTACGGCCAGTTTTCTTCTAAACCAGGAACAATTTTGAAAATGTATTTGAAGGAAGTTAGGGACAACCTATGGGACAGAAAAACGTTTCTTTTATTTTTAATTAACTCATTATATTCGTCAAATAAAACATGTTTAAAGTTTCCCAAAAATCATGTTTTCAGAAACTAAAAATCCTCGATACGACGTGCGTCCCGCCATTCCGGGCGACGTGGTCGCGAACCAAAGGCATCGAAAGCTGCGTAACGGCTTCGTGGTCGTGTGGACTTTGACGGAATTCAAATTGGTCGCGTGTGCGCGACGAATTTGATGCATATCCGTCGAAATTCACCGTATCGTGCACTTTGCAAATTTCTCAATTACTTTGTGCACGCTCGTCAGATCGAGATGAAACTTGCGCCAGCAGAATCGAATCATTTTTCTGGTCCTGTATGCCAAGTTTGGTCAAATTCTGAGACCACTGACAAAATTGCCATTTCGCGGGCCCCCGGTCCGACTCAACGGGTGATTTTGTGCACGGTCCGCCGGAATCCAACTTTGGACATACGGTTGGGTTCGTATCAGAAAATTGGATCCACAGACATGTAGTTTGACGACTTTAGAGACCATTGACTCTGGCACACTTTTCGGTGCAAAGCGGGTCCAACGACGGACATTGTTTTTGCCCGAAATTACCGTTTTGCCCCTGTGTCCAGAATTGGACTTAAGGACAGGCAATCCTAGCTAATTTGACTATTCTGAGACTGTTGACATTGTCTGTTTCAGCTTTCGGAGACAGTTGTGATGACTTGGACTCCGTGGCTTATCAGTTTACTATATATTTGTTGGATTTGCGTGCAACCCCCAGGCAAGTATACCTTGCCTTCCTCTACAGTTTTACTTACATGCATTTTCTTTCGTGTTTCAGTCATTTGATTGTTTATGGACATGTGCTTTTCGTGTTATTTTCTGTGGAGTTGTTTTTATTGTTTACAGCCATGTTCATGTTTTGGCCTTGTGTTTCACATTTGGAGTTCTCGTCAGTACCTTGCTTGAGTCGTGTCATAGAATGAGTACGTGTAAGTGAACTACTAAATCCTTGACATTCTTGTCCTTGGCACCAGAGAGTCCACACACGGGACGAGGGTGTTTTTCTTGATCTGTTTACATCCGTGAGTCCACACTAGGGACTAGGATGTCGATTATTTCCACCAGAGAGTCCACGCTCGGGGCGAGGGTGTAGACTTGACTTGACTTGACTTGCACCAGAGAGTCCACACTCAGGACGAGGGTGTTTACATCAGAGAGTCCACACACGGGACGAGGATGTAGTATTTGCACCAGAGAGTCCACACTCGGGACGAGGGTGCCTTGCCGTGAACTAACCAGAGAGTCCACACTCGGGACGAGGGTTAGTATTGACCAGAGAGTCCACACTCGGGACAAGGGTTAGTACTGATCAGAGAGTCCACACTCGGGACGAGGGTTAGTACTGACCAGAGAGTCCACACTCGGGACGAGGGTTAGTATTTAGTTCAAACAAGTGAGTCCACACTCGGGACGAGGGTTTGGTTTCTTCCATTGATCATCGTGTTTCGTTCATCCGGCAGTTCATTTATACGTAGTTGTTCTAGTGTTCGTATTCGTGTTCGTGTTTGTGTTCGTAGTCATTTGTCTTGTCCTTGTTCTTTCTTGTTTATTTCCTTGCGCATGATAAAACTGTTAGATAGGCATGTATATTATGTATCTTGCTATGTCCTCTGAGGACCTGATGATCTCCTCAGGTTTAGCGATTGCATGGAGTTAGCTAGTAGTTCTGGATGACGGAGGATTTGCGGTTCTTGCGAGATTCAGGTATCGTTGTCATGTTTATTATCTGCTCGTGCTTTTCATTCCTTATTATAAGATATCATGTCCCTTGTTTCAGTTGTAGACTCTTGTTATATTCCTGAGAGTCTTATCGAACATTTATGCTAGTGGGCTGCAGACCACGACCCATAGTGTTCATTCATGTTTATTATCATATTGTGGATTGAGATTTAGAGTTGTTTGCCATGATTTGGCAGTATACCATAGCCTTGACAGCGTTTACGTATTCGAGTCGGGCTGGAGTCCGTTCGATACGTAGCTGGCTTGCTCACGAGCTCGTGTCCAAAAACCGGGTGCGGGTCGTGACATCGTGCCGCAGCTCAATCATCGACGTTGAACGCCATGGGACATCCTTGCCTTGTCAGGTCGGATACGGATCTCCTCGTCCAGACCGCGGTGCCACCTCGGTTTCCGCGGATGACTCCTCGATCCCCGTGCAGTCTCTTAGAAAGACGATCTGACCCCTCGAGCTCCGAGCGGCCGTCTCGTGGTTCAAGCTACGCAGTAGCCGCCGCACCCAGGACATCGCCCACCGCCAGAGCCCAACCGATCTCTGCTGGCGAGCTTAGATCTGACTTCAGGGTTGACTTTTCGCCACCGAGGTGAGTTCATTCGTTTCGTTGTTCATTGAGCTTCTCAATCTTGCTAGGTTTTCTGTGTTGTTGTGATAAGTTTGAGAGTGGTTTAAGAAAGAAGATGATTAAGTTAAGGTTTGTTGCTAGGTTATGGAGATGAGAGAGAAGAAAGGAAGCGGAAGAACTAGGGTTCATATTCGAAGGATAGAGGAAAGAATGAAGCTTAGAGTTAGGGTTCGGCCTGTTCTCGGAAAGCTGGAGGAAGAAGATGAGATGGTGCTAGGGTTTTGTTGTGGCCGGTTGTGAAGATGAAGTCAGACCTAGAATCTAGGGTTTTCTGAGGAAGAGTGAAGAGGAGAGGTTGAAGAAGAAGTTGGATTAGGGTTAGGGTTTTCTCGAGTGAAGAGAGGAATGGGCGGCTGATAGAAGTAGAGAATAGGAGGAGAGAGAAGAATGAGGGGTTATATGGATTAAAGGATTGGGCCGGGTACTGGGCCCAAGTAATTGGGCTGAGCTGAGAAATAAAAGGGAAATAAGAATCAGCAGCAGTATATTATTTTTGGTCCTAGTAGGCTGGGCTCTGGGCTTGGGTATTTGGACTGTTAGAGGAAATTAGAAAGAATTATGTGGCTGCAGATTTATGTATGGGCTGGGTTGGTTTAAGTGAATTATTGGGATGTTATTTCAGTTAATTTTATGTGTTATTAAAATGCTATTTTCTAATCATAAAATTAATTATTGTATCTTAAATATTTTGTGATAAAAATATAATAAAATGTTTTGATAATCTATTTTGATTATTGTTATAATCTCTCTAAAAATATTTGTATATACATTGCCAACCTATATACAGTTGCTATGTGTAGGTATTAGTTCTAGCTAGCTAGTACTTGGAAATTGGTTTCCTAAATATGGTTTAGAGTATTTTTAAAACTAAAATATTAATTTGCAAATAATATTTCCAAATATGATTTTCAAATAGTAATAATTTATCTAAGCATTAAAAGTTTTTCTAGTAGCTCAGCTAGTAGTTAATTGTGACTAAAATTACAAAGCACATATATTTTCTCAAATATAGAAGTTAGTACATGGTTAGCTAATATTAATTTAGCTAGTTAGCCATTTGTAGTTAAATTGTAATGATTTCAACCCTAACAAATTGTACCAAATATACCAGATGACATTCATCCATGCAGTACTATTCCCGTACTTCCAAAGCGAGGCAAGTACACCGACTCGAGCTTTTATTTTGTTTATGTCTTACATTCATGTGCCATGTTCTCATATCGGACACGAGATACACACGATTATCTTGTACCTTGTTCATTGCATTGTGAGTCATTGTCTATTGCGAGGATTGGGGAAAATATTAACTTTTGTGTGACCACACCCAACGTAGGTATTATGGATACCCTAATCGTACACCTCACGTACGATTAAGCCGTACCTTGTACAATTGATTGATTGTGGATTAATTGTGGATTGTGGTCCTTAGCCGACCACACATTAGGTTAATATTTCAAAAGGCCACACTTGCATTGATTGTCGTGTTCATTGATTGCAGCGTTCCTTGTCTTTGCATATTGATTGTCGCTTCCATTGCCTGCTGTTTTGTATTTCATTTCTGGTACCATAGTTTTATTTTCAGTTCTCGTATTCTAGATTCACCTTGTACTCTGTAGTTCAGATTACATTGTATATTGTTTTTGTCGGGGTTGTACTTTGCTCTTTTCCTGACAGCATATGTTGCAGGTGCTTGAGGCCATATGGAGCATGATGGTATCATTGGATATTACATGATTTGTTTCATTTAGTTTTTCTGGATATTGTACTTTGTATTTTGATTTCATTTTTCTATATTTTATTTTACCGGATTTGTCTCCGGATGACTTTGTACTAAAAATTGACTTGATGGATATTGGTGATCTTTCTGGAAACGATTATAGATTCTGTGATTGTTTACATTACATTGTGACTTGGAGTTTTCCTTAGTATTGTACAGCTTACTTCGTTGTGTCCATCGACGAAGGTTGGGTGTGTCCGACTCGTGTCCGATTATTCGGGAGAGGGTCGTGACATTGACTTCGACACAAAACTATGAGCTAGCCTAAGTCATAGGCGTCGTCCGCGTAAATGCTCGATAAAGCATGCACGCTTCCACGATGCAAGGTTTGGCATAGCCTTTGCTCGTCCCTCGTGTTAAGTTGTAGGCTCGATTAAGTTAGACAAAGTAATACTGGGATATCGAAGTCATAGCAAGCACTGTCCCGCCCTTTCTGCGGTTGTCAAGTTAAATAGTCCCACGATCTCAAGGCCCGTCATATAAAGTATGACTTGGGCGATAGAATGCGTAGAACACGAGTTGGTTTAAGGCACGAGCCACGGTTGGTTCAGTGGGAAGTTAGCCACGATCTATTGTCACTTAAGGAACATGTTATGTCCAAGTTAAGTAGAAAGACTATGCAGTAGTCGTTCCCTGAGTTCAAAGAATGTTAGGTCTAAGCGATGGTTAGTCGCAATGTTAAGTTCGAGCGATGGTTAGTCGCCATGAAGAAATGTGTCGGGACTATAGATCATTCGTCGAGGCAACCCTGGTTTGGGATCTACAAAAGAAGTATGAAAAATAGAAGAAGTAAATGAATCGATTTAATAACAAGCCCTAACGATACCCTAAAATATACCTTAGTAACGACACGGTCATGGACAACTTGTCGACAAGGGCGATTGTTTCTTCGAGCGGCAACCCGGGGCCACGGGACCGACTCGGCCTAGGAAGAAACAGATTATAGCCGAGCTGAGTAAAGGCAACCGGTAGTTCGAGGAGTTGCAACGGAGTTAGCTACTGGTATTGCAAGGGCCCCGTTTACCAGGCTACGTCCAAGATGGCTAGTTAATGCCAGTGACCTCATATAGATGAGTCGGCATGGCGACAATCCGCGTGTGTGCCTTTGGATTGAGTCTAGTTGAATTTGTGTGCAGTTAGAACACAAAGTTTGGGCCTAAGATTTGGCTATAACAAAGGCAACGTTCTAAGGCACGAGATGTGGCATCGAGTCTTAAGATGTCGGCATATAAGTTGCATAAGTTGGATTTGAGTCATCTTGAGTTTAAGTCAGGAAACGCCGCAAGTCTAAATTGGGTCAGTTGGTGATTAAAGTAGCAAGGGCCGCGAGACGGCAATATGATTAGGTCATACTGAGTTTGCGAGGCACGGCACAATAGACTTGTAGCACGGTCACGTGGAATTGGGTACTATTATGTAGTCGCGTCTCTGATTTTGTGCCGAAAGGCAAACACGACATGATAGGTTAACGTTGTTGGTACGAGAAGATTCTAAAGGTAAAGTATGTGTTGGCATTGTTGTTGTAAACATGGGATGGTCTAGAGACACAAAATAGGCTAAGGCGTCTGTTCTAAAATTGATCCTAAGGCAAGAGTAGAAAGACAATCATAAAGGGACTATGTTACATAAAAGTAAATGAACGTGTCGGTTTTATATGGGTGGGCGAGGAGCTCACGCCACTAGTACAGTTGAGTACTGACACCCACACAGTGTTTATATGCAGGAACAGGTAGAAGCTTGTGGCACGGAGCTCGCTTGGATGCGTCGAGGCACAGAGTTCCTTGGCGATTCGAGGCGTGCGGCCGCGTGGAGTCTGGACTTATGTGGGACATAATGTATGGACATCGCCTATCTAAATCTTCCGCCGGCCTACTCAAGACATGTATTGAGAGAGAGAGACAGAGCTGAGTGACTTGTAATGTGAGAAGAGTGAGCTTGAGTGATTATAATATTGGCCTCGTGTCCCCCTTTGTAATCTTTGTTTCAATATCAATAAAGAGTATTTTGAATGACTTGTGTTTTGCTTTAAATGTCCGCTGCTATTATTCAATGTCTCTGCTTGGGACTTCTGTGTGACGACCCCGTCGCAGCCGCTGTAATCGGCCATTGTGGAACCCGCCTTGTACGAGCACAATCTAGGCTCATACGGTATCACGCCTTAGCGAGGACGATCGCTCCTACGGGAGCGGGGTGTGACATGCAATGCCACCATCGATTGTGCATGAAAGAAGGTCACCTTCCGCATACCTGGATTGACCAAATTTTGCTAGTCGTGTGCTGAAGCTTCGTCGACCTACTTGGTCGTCTCGGCAATTTTTGCTTGTAGGATGCTGCATTCAGATGCGAAGGCTACTTGGTGTCCGTTCGAGACATGGGACAGAATGGTCCAAATGCGGGTCAGACCGACGTTGTAGTAGAATTCCTAGACGTGTTTGCGGTCGAGCAACCCGGCATGCCACCCAATCGAGAAATTAAATTCACCATCGATACCTTTCCTGACACCCGATCAATTTCCAAGGCTCCGTACATAATGGTCCCTATAGAGCTGAAAGAACTCAAGGTCTGGTTGCAAGAGTTGCTCGACAAGGGATTCATCTGGCCTAGTATTTTAACATGGCGAGTGCCCGTATTGTTCGTAAAGAAGAAAAATGGGTCAATACATCTCTGCATAGACTATCACGAGCTTAACAAAGCCACCGTCTAGAATAAATACCCATGCCCCACATCGATGACCTTTTTGATCAACTACAAGGTGCCTTAGTATTTTCGAAGATTGATCGTCGTTCGGGTTACCATCAACTCAAGGTCAAGCCAGACGACGTGCCGAAGTCAGCCTTCCGCACTCACTACGGCCATTACGAGTTCTTGGTGATGCCATTTGGCCTAACGAATGTCCTTGTCGCCTTCATGGATCTTATGAATCGGGTGTTTTATTTGTTCCTCGACAAATTCGTAGTAGTCTTTATAGATAATATTCTTGTCTATACGAAGGACACAGTGCAACACGTATAACATTTGTGGACGGTGCTTCAGACCCTTCGTGACAACCAATTGCATACGAAGTAGAGCAAATGTGAATTCTGGCTAAACAGTGTATCATTTCTTGGGCATATCATCTCCGCCGAAGGCATAACAGTTGATCCAAAGAAAGTTGAAGCCGTTGTTGATTGAAAAAGGCCCATATCAGTCAGTGAGATTTGAAACTTCCTTGGCTTGGCGGGATACTACCGATGCTTCATGAAAGACTTCGTGAAGATTCCATCGTCGTTGACTCGCCTCACTCAGAAAGGAGTTGTGTTTGAATGGTCAGACGAATGTGAAGCTTCCTTCCAGGAGTTAAGGTAGCGGCTCGTCTCGGCCCCGATACTCGCACTTCCAGAAGGGACTGAGGTGTCACGCCCCAGTCCCAAAATATACGAGACCAAGCCACGTGGCATTGGCCAACTACATATTCATCCAGACTCTAGTCCGACTAGAATACATATAAGATGTTCGAAATGATGTTACTATTACTACAATCAATCTATATCTCAATCCAAGTAACAGAAACATAAGAAAAGGAAATATATAATCATACTTGCCCGAATAGACTCAGAAAGATAATATGAGTCTATAAATATTAGGCTACTAAGCAGATACAAATAACAGTAAATGAAACATCCAACTCTGAAAGATTGAATACCTGTAATAAAATGAATACCATCAACAATCCAGTAAGGCGCTCAACAAAATCTACTCAGCCAACCTGAAAGAAAACCAGGTCCTCAGAGGGATGCAACAAGGTATATAATATACAAGCCAAGTGTACAACAGTGAAAATACATATATGGAAAGTAAAATGTGACTGTAAAGGGGTGAATCTAACATAACCAACTAGAATGCTAATGCAATTTAAGAAAAATCACTCGAACACGCGGGCTGTCACGATGTAATTCGGAGATCTGATACGAAACTCCGATAACTATGAAAATTTGCAGTTTCGATAAGGAACTATGGTAACTATGAATATCCGAGGCTCTAGGTAAAAGGCAACGGTAACAATGTGGAAAAAGTAGCCCAAGTGCACGGTATATGTTTCTTCCCGCCCATGTAACTTCATGAATTGTATCCACGAGTCGCTCGGCCAGAATCTCTAGTTAGGACAACGAGTCATAATAGAAAAGTAACAGTGCATGTAATCAATGCCATTGTCCTAGAATCAGACTCAGATTTCCGTATATCAAGATGTAATCAAGTAAGGGAATACATCAGTAATATAGTGTCACATGAACATGTTATAGGGTCAGAGTGTACCCCGCAACGAATTGTCATAGTGACGCAAAATATGGATATCTAATATCGATACCCGATGGCGCTAACGTCCATCGGCACCCGAATGTGATTCGGACGTGAAGTACCGTATACGACCATAGGTGATATGTCGACATAACATAATAAATATTTAAATTAAAGATATAGAAATTGGAGTACAATAATGACAAGGTACACTTGCCTGGAGTTGTCCGAACTGTATTGAGACTGCAGTACCAAAGACTATCCCACTATCCATAAGAACCATACTCCATGCAAATATCTATCAACCCAAATCACAAACAAAGATATATCACACATTATAGTACAAGTATGACTAATAACCCCTACCTAGGGAGCTTGGGTCGTTTCTAGTCACCTATTATCTTTGGTTATCTAAGACACTTGTAAATATTATTTTACCTAGAACTAGGTCACACTAGTCTCTATTAGCATTACTGCCAATAGTAAGAGTTATAGATTCAAAATATCAAGTTTGCACCTCGTTATTCGTATAACAAAATCTACGACGAGAAAATCGAGACAAGATGATCAACTGTAAGGTCAACAATCTTATCTTGGCGATTCACATGCTCACCTAATCAATTTCAGCGATATGAGATCGCTGGAATCGCCTGATCTCAGTTTCGACGTACGGATTCCGAAATACTAACATGAATAAGAACTAATTATAATTAAGGGTGATAAATGAAGAAAAATCTACATACATCGTCGAATAATGAAACGAACATCACCAACGCATCCAGAATGGTCAAATTAGATATAATAGCCTATCCATAATTCCAATTTGGACACAGGGGCAAAATGGTAATTTTGGATCAAAACGATGTTCGTCGTTAGACCCACTTTGTACCAAAAAACATGCCAGGATACAAGTCCACTAACCCTAAAAAAATTATATCACTATGAGTCCAGAATGACGATACGAACCCAACGGCATATCCGGAATAGGATTCCGATGACCCGATCTGAAAATGACCCGTTGACCTGAACGTTAGGACCCGGTTTGCACAAAATTCGTGCCGGACCCAAAGTCCTATAAATCCAGAAAACTATATGTCAAGGAGTCCAGAATGACAATACGAACCCAATGGTATATCCAGAATTTGATTCTAATGAGCCGATCTCAAAATGACCCGTTGACTCGGACAAAAGGACCCGATTTTCTACGAAAATACGTGTCGGGGCCACGTTACTCCAAACTCAGCAAATTATATATGAATTTATTCCAGAATGATGCCACGAGTCCATTGGTGGCGTCGGGATTGGAATCCGAAGTCCTAGGTCCAAAATTAGAATTTTACAAACTAGAAATTACGGTTTCGAGAGGCCAACTTTGGCATCGATTTCAACCAACCAAACGACATCCTATGAAGCTAAAACTTTTATGACTAGAATTTGGTTAGACATGTTCTACACAGAAACTAGTGGCATGTCAAACAGAGCTGCGATGGCGGAGAAACAAATCTACGAAGATGGCTTCATAAAACTGTCAAAAATAAATATAATTATTCGTCCAACTTTGTGGCCATTTTTGATATAGAAAACGATCAAATTAACGGCTAAAAATTTAGGTAAAGGTAGAGCTATATACCAAAAATTCAATAGAAGAAAGATTATGACAATCCAACGGTCAGATTTCTCAAAATTTTGTGTACGAAATTGCTGCCACGAAGCATACTTTCTGTCTTCAGATTTTGCGCGTCACGGCGAGATTTTGATATGATTGTCAAAATCGACTCACTACTCCACGGCGGCTGTCGGGGTAAGGCGCGGTGGTGCGCAGGGGGTCGCTGTTGTATGCAGGCTGGAGGCGTAGCCACGTGTGGGCGGTGCTCGCCAAAAATAGTTCAGTAGTTGTAACAGCTACGCTCCTGCTGTCCGCGAGGGGCGGCGTCCAAAGTGACAGGTCAGTGCTGGGGTGCGCTAGGAGTTCGTCGGGCCACAGGCAATAGATGCGACAGGGCATGGCGGTGGTACGCGACAGTTGCTTCTACTGTTACAACCATTCTTGCGACTACTACTGCCGTTGCACGCGCGCGCACTGCTGTCGCAGTCCTGGCGTACGCGCATAGGGCCGCAGTGCTGCCCAACCGACAGGGGATCGCTCGGCGGCACACAAGGGGCGGTGTTTGTCGACCAGAGATAGGGATAGTGATTCGGTGGTATGAGTAAGGATGAGGAGGAGGAGAACTAAGAAATAAAGGCGGAGGGAGGAGGTGAACGAAGCTGGCCATACAGGTTAGCGGCTAGATTTTTAGGGTTTGCAAGAGGAAGGAGAAGAAAGGGCGGTGGTTAAATATATGGAGATAGATGAGCGGTGGATGAGCCGGGTTGTGCCGTACGTGCGCATGCCTGCATTTTTTATAGGTACGTGCAGATGAAGAGAAGAAACAATACATTTAAATTCCCATATCCTAGTTATAGGGGTCCAGGGTTGGGCCAAGCTTGGTATTATCACGCCCCGATTCCGAAGAATCGATTATCATCCCCGGGCGTGATGTCGTGCGAACCTAAGTTGCGATCGCACAAGGCATAGTCATAAGGTTATCCGAAACACAACATTAATTAGAGTATGTAGAGAATTTGAACACATTGAAATGAGAGAAACTTTTTTTTCATTGATAATAAAACTTCATTTACAAGACTCCACTACAATCAATGCCGTGCGGGCTACAGCATGACTCGATTACAAAATGAACACTGATGAGATAGTCATTCCATACACTACATCCCCTTTACAAACAAAACATACCCAAGGACCTAGAATAGTGGGGAGTCGAGACGCCATTTCTTCTGTACTGAATGTGTAGTCTTCAAAAGGATTCAAAAACAAGCCTTCAACACACGAATGAGGCTTCAATATACTTGCATCATCTTGAGCTTAAGTGGCACGCTCTTCTTGGTTCGGGGTACCTGTATCGAGAGCGAGGATCAATACATTACACTTTACACTGGTGCATGGCAAATTAAGTTCCGTGCTCTCATTTGGTTAAAGAGTTTATATGACTTAGTTGTGAATCTTTCTAATCATCCTAATGAATTTCAGACAAGCATTTGATAAGCATAATGTAAACTACGCTAGAACTTACCCATGGCATAGCGTGCCGTGCAATGTGAGACTTATCATGTTCTTCCCTGTCAATTGTTATCGCTAGCATAGCATATGCAATTTATGTGTGATTGGTCACTGACATCACAAGCCATCCTGGACTTATAGCTTTGTTAGTCGGGGCCCTTTCAACGTAAGTAGCAAGCTCTGTTGCAAGTCCCTGCCTAACCCGTGCTATCATCCAGCACAGCTATACCCTGTTTCCTTCTAGGCCGAAATGGTCCCATGGCCCCGGGTTGCCGCTCGAGGAAACTTTTACCTTGTCGACAAGTTGTCCATGATCGTGCTTAGAATAATTTAGTTATTAAGACATAGTCTACATTTCTTTTGAGAACTTGACCATCACATCGTGTTCCGCCTTGTCATGATGGCATCACCTTATTTGAGTCAATCTTTTGTTAACACAGTTCTACAAATTTATAGTGTGTACGTGGCTTTGCATCTATTATTTCATTCGCGATAAGGTTATCGATTGAACTAAGAAAGTGGAGGTCAAGAAGAGAAAGTTCAGCCACTCACCTTGAGTTTGCTTGAGGCGAAAGACTTGCTTGGTCGCGCTAGACGTCGCCTACGCGATTACCTAAAATCGCACAAGCAACCGATTAGAACACTGTATTATTCAAGGAGTTCGATATGAAATGCGAGTTCGAAATGCAAGCCATGAAAACCATCGAAAACATTCACGAAAACGCATTTAGAAAACCAAAGCTAAAACCAACACAAGTGCGGCATAAAAAACAGAGCAACGGAAGGTCTCTCCCGACTCAGCCGTAGAGTCTATCCTTGAGGCGCAACCCGCTGAATATGGGACTTGGTTCCGAAGAAGCCATTCCATAACAGAGAATGGATCTTAATTCAACCGTTCCTGTTTGACCGATTCGATCAATCCCGACCTATCGGTTCAGACCGAATCGATGGCGACAGTGTTCCTTTCTTGCGCACCATATGGACGGAGAACGGGGCACGATATTGGGACAGGGCACTACACCATAACCAACTAAGAAAATTTTTTGTCATCGAAACTTAAGAAAAGAACCTACCGCTAGGAAAAATAGGGAAGGGAACTTTTCCCTCTTCTTCGACTCTAGTTCCCAGGTCGACTCCTTGACCGCATGGTTCTTCCAGAGCACTCGAACAAAAGGGATAGAACAATTTTGAAGCAGTTTATCCTTACGCTCCACGATTTGCATATGCTCTTCAACATACGATAAGTCTGCCTGCAGATTTAGCTGACTAAAGTCTACCATATGGCTCGGATCGTGCACGTACTTCCGCAACTGAAAGATGTGGAAGACATTGTGCATGTCCGACAGTGCTAGTAGTAATACAATCTGGTAAGATATTGGGGCGATTTGCTTCAATATCTCGAAAGGACCGACAAATCTTGGACTCAATATTCCTTTAGCTCCAAATCTCATGACTCCATGCATAGGTATGACTTTTAGAAACACATGATCGCCCTCCAGGAATTCAAGGGGTGGTCGGTGGGTGTCGGCGTAGCTCTTTTGCCGACTCTGTGCTATCTTCAATCTCTTCCGTATCAGTTTAACCTTTTGTACGGTATGTTGCACCAGTTCTGGGCCAAGTATCTGTCGTTTTTCGATTTTATCCCAGCAAATGGGAGATCTGCAGTTCCAGCCGTAGAAAGCTTCATACGGTGCCATTAGGATGCTGGACTGGTAGCTGTTATTATATGCAAATTTTGCCAACAGTAGATGAACGTCCCAGCTTGACTTCAAGTCGATCGTATAGAGTCGTAACATGTCTTCGAAAATCTGGTTCACCTACTCTGTTTGGTCGTCAGTCTGAGGATGATAAGCTGAGCTAAACTTTAACTTGGTCCCCAACGCTGAGTGAAGGCTACACTAGAAGCGTGGCACGAACCGTCCATTCCGATTTGAGACAATAGATACTGGGACCCCGTGCAGGCGAACTATTTCATCAAGATATATCTGAGCAAGGTGGTCGATGTTCCAAGTGACTTTAATGGCAATAAAGTGCGTTGACTTGGTTAATCGATCGACGATGACCTAGACGGCATCGTTTCCCCGTAGCATCTTCGATAGGCCAACAACAAAGTTCATAGTAACATGATCCCACTTCTACTCTGGAATGGCAAGGTTCTGTATCTCCCCGCCCGGTCGCGGGTGCTCAGCTTTAACTTGCTGACAGGCCATACACTGCGACACAAAGAGCGCCACATCCCTCTTCATGCCGTGCCACCAAAAGACAATACGGAGGTCCTTATACATCTTGGTGCTACCATGATGCAAGGAATATTTTGCATAATGCACCTCCGAATTATCTCCTCTCTAAGTTCTGCGTTAGCCGGAACACATAACCGACCTTTCACTCGCAACACTTTCGACTCGTCATCTGTAAAGTCAGACGCCTTTTCCATAGATATTAGCGTCCGCATCTTCTCCAGGTATGGATCGTCCTTCTGAGCAGACTTGATTTTCTCCAATAGGCTCGGTTCTAGCCGTAGTTGCGCCAGTTCCACGTCCCTATATCGAAATCGGAGTTCAATGCATATTTCTTCCAAATCATGCAGCAACCGACTGTTGATGGATAGTAAAGCTAGGTACTTCCAACTCAGCGCATCCACCATAACATTCCCTTACCCGACGTATAGTCGATTGATAAGTCGTAGTCTTTAATCAGTTACAGCCATCGCCTCTGCCGCAAATTCAGTTCTTTCTGGGTGAAGAGATACTTGAGGCTCTTGTTGTCCGTATAAATCATGTACGCCACTCCATAAAGATAGAGATGCCACAGCTTCAACGCAAACACAATTGCCGCTTGTTCTAGGTCGTATGTGGGGTAGTTCTTCTCGTGCGGCTCCAGCTGTCGGGAAGCAAAAGATATCACCTTATCCTGCTGCATGAGCACACACCCCAAGTCCTGGCCAGAAGCATCGCTAAAGATTTGAAATCCCTCGGTCCCTTCAGGAAGAGCGAGCATCGGGGCCGAAAAGAGCTACTATTTTAGCTCCTAGAACGAAGCTTCACAGTCGTCTGACCACATGAACGCGACACCCTTTTGGATGAGACGAGTCAAGGGCGATGCGATCTTCGCGAAGTCCTTCACGAAGCGTCTATAGTATCCCGCCAAATCGAGGAAGCTTCAAATTTTACTGACAGACACAGGTCATTTCCAATCAACAACTGTCTCAACTTTCTTCGGATCGACTGAAATGCCTTCAGTAGAGATGATGTGCCCAAAAAAAGATATATTATTCAGTCAAAACTCACACTTGCTCCTCTTCGCAAACAACTGATTCTCTCGGAGGGTCTGGAGCATGGTCCGCAGATATTCTGCGTGTTGTGCTCAATCTTTCGAGTAGACAAGGATATTGTCTATGAAGACCACTACAAATTTATCGAGGAATGAACGGAAAACCCGATTCATTAGATCCTTGAAGGCGGCAGGAGAATTTGTCAGGCTAAATGGCATCACCAAGAACTCATAGTGGCTGTAACGAGTGCGAAAGGCAGACTTTGGCACGTCCTCTGGCCTAACCTTGAGCTGGTGATAACTCGATCAAAGATCAATCTTCGGAAACACCGTGGCACCTTAGAGCTGATTAAACAAATTGTCAATGTGGGGCAGGGGTATTTGTTCCGGACGGTAGCCTTATTCAATTCACGATAGTCGATGCAGAGCCGCATCGATCCATCCTTCTTTTTGACAAATAGCACAGGCACACCCCACGGCGTGACACTTGGATGGATGAATCCTCTATCAAGTAATTTTTGTAGTTGTACTTTGAGTTCTTTTAGTTCTGCTGGGGCCATTCTGTACGGAGCTTTTGAGATCGGTCGGGTGTCGGGGAATGTAACGATGGTGAATTCGATTTCTCGATCGAGTGGCATTCCAGGTAGCTCGTTCGAGAACACGTCAGGGAATTCTGCCACAACGTCGGCCTGACCCAATTTGCACCATCCAGTCGTATGTCTCGAATGGATGCCAAGTAGCCTTCGCATCCTGAATGCAGCATCCTTCGAGAAGAAATTGCTGAAATTACCATACACGTCGACGATGCTTCACCACACGAGTAATAGAATTTGGGCAGGTATGCAAAAGGTGACCTTCTTTCCTGCACAGTCAATAGTGGCATTGCAAGGGCCGAGCCAATCTATTTCCAGAATGATGTCATAGTCCTTCATATCCAGAACTACCACGTCAAGACCGACCTTGACCCCTATACAGATGATTCCACCACTGCAGGCTAAGTTAGTAAGTAGTGGCGTACCCGAAGGTACACTTACGCTAAGGTCGAGGTCTAACAATATCATAGGAAATTTATGCTCGACGGCGAAGTCCGTCGATATGAAATTATGCAAAACGCCAGAATCAAATATTAAACAAGCAGGCACATTATTGAAATTTAATATACATGTTACTACCGTGTCTGAGGCAAATGCTTTGTCCCACATCATGGCATAGACGCGCCCTTGAGTATTAGGACGTTGGTCTTGGTTGTTGGGTTGAGTGTCACGCCCCGCTCCCGTAGGAGCGATCGTCCTCGCTAAGGCGTGATACCGCATGAGCCTAGATTGCGCTCGTGCAAGGCAGTTCCATAACGACCAATTACATCGGCGGCGACGGGGTCGTCGCACAGAAGTCCCATGCAGAGACATTGAATAATAGCAGCGGACATTTAGAACAAAACACAAGTTACTCAAAGAAGCTCTTTATTGATATTGAAACAACGGTTACATTGGGGGCGCAAGGCCAAGATTACAATCACACAAGCTCACTCATCTTACATTACAAGTCACTCAGCTCTCTCTCATCTCTCAAAGTACATTTGCTTGAGCCAGCGGAAGCTTCGGAAGGCGATGTCCATACATTATGTCCCGTATAAGTCTTGACTCCATGCGGCCGTACGCTTTGAATCGCCAAGGAACTCCATGCCTCGACGCATCCAAGCGAGCTCCACGCCACGAGCTTCTACCTGTGTCTGCACATGTAAACTATGTTGGTGTCAGTACTCAACTGTACTGGTGGAATGAACTCCTTGCCCACCCATACAAAACCAACATGTTTACTTTACTTTGTGCAACATAGACCATTCTTATCCATTATCTTTCTAGTCTTGTCTAAGGATCAGTTTTATGACGGACGCCTTGGCATACTTGTGTCTGAGGACCATCCCGTGCTTCCAATAGTAACGTCCACTCAACAACGTTAACCTATCAAGTCGTGCTTGCCTTACGACCATAATCGGAGACGCAACTACACGATAGACTCCATTTCCTTGCCTCTAGACCTTTCTCTTGCTTGCATTATCGATGCACCGACTTATACTTGACTTTCGTGCCAAACTCTGGGACGTAACGACTCGGTCGTGCCAAACTCTGGGATGTAACAACTCGGTTGTGCCATGAACTCGATTCGTGCTTCAATATCTCTGAGGCAGCGCCTCCTCGCTAAATTTTGCCTATACTTGTGTTGTGACAACGCGGTCGTGCCTCATATTTCGAGGTCGTGCCCAGCAACTCGACGTAACTTCACACAATTTACCTACAGCCCTTCTCGACTTAACTCGCAACAGCTCAAGCCTAACTCATACAACTCTATGCCAACAACTTAACACTCGACGCCACATCTCGTGCCGAAGCACGCTACCTTCGTTTTAGCCAAATCTTAGGCCCAGACATTGTGTTCTCTAACTGCATACACATTCAACTTAACTCAATCCATAGGCACACACGCTGATTGTCGCCCGTGCCGACACACCTATATGAATGGTCACTGGCATTAACTAGCCATCGTGGACATAGCCTGGCATTCGGGACCCTTGCATCGCCGGTTGCGATCCTCGATGCAAGTCCCCGACCTACCGGTTGTTTCATACCCAGCTCGGCTATACGTTGTTCTTCCTAGGCCGGATCGGTCCCTGGCCCAAGGTTTCCGATCCGAAGAACCATCGCCCTTGTCGACAAGTTGTCCATGACCACGCGCCTACGCTAACTTCTAGACTTAACGTAATGCATGGTCTCATCATTATCCTTTAGTTCATTTGCTTTACTTCTTTCACTTTTCATACTTCTTCGCAGAGCCCAAACCAGGGTTGCCTCGGCGACTGAACTACAGTCCCGATATTTTTCCTCTCGACGACTAACCATCGATTAGACTTAACATTCTTTGAACTCAGGGAACGGCTACTGTATAGCCTTTCAACTTACTTGAATATAATATGTTTCCTTAAGCATCGACAGACCGTGGCTAACTTTCCACTGAACTAACCGCGGCTCGTACCTTAAACCGACTCGTGTTCTACGCAACGCTATCGCCCAAGTCATACCTCATATGACGGGCCTTGGGATCGTAGGACTATTTAACTTGAGAACCGCAGAATGAGCAAAACAGCACTTGGAATGACTTAGGTCGACCGGCATAACTTTGTCTAACTTACTCAAGCCTACAACTTAACCCGAGGGACGAGCAAAGGCTATGCCAAGGCTTGCGCAGTGGAACCGTACACTCTTTATCAAGCGTTTATGCGGGCGACGCCTATGACTTAGGCAAGTTCATAGTTTTGTGTCGAAGACCAACTTTCCTTCTCCCAAGCCACGGGACAAAGGACCGAGTGTCATTTTCAAAGCACGCCGTGCACCAACTCTAAGCCGACCGTGGGACGTTTTTCTATGTTCTAACTCATTTTGACCCGTCGGGATTATTCCCTTAGCTATGTGGATTCATCTCTTTTATTATTAAGCCTACTTGTGCAAGTTGAAAACACGATTTATTATGTGAAGGCAAAGATGAGGCAAGTTTACCGAAACTACCCCACCTGAGCGATATCTCCAAGCAATCCGTTGCAAGGCTAAGTCCGAACGCCGTCGGCGTTTCGATTCCTCCGATTGACTTTGCGGGACGGGGCAATACAACATACACCACTCAGAACAAGTCTCATTCTCGAGACTTTCCTGAAGGCAAGCCATCCTACCATTTCTATGGCCAAGACTTAATCGTGCCTAGATGTGGGACTATCGCACACACTTCGCCTACACGTTCCTTCGATTCCGAGCCATGCTCGCACGACTATCAATCTTTCCGTTAACATGATTTCAAGGTCTCGACACTCTCCCATTCCTCAAGTCTTGCTTGAACTCATCGTATCACTTGGCTGGATCGTGCACGTATTTCGGGTGTCCCCAAAATATATGCATTCAACTAAGCCGCATGATAGAGAATTTGTCATTCTCACTCGAGTCGCATCGTACACATACTCAGGCGTCCCTGAAATATATACATGTCAGCCGAGTCTCATGAGTAGGGTTTTCTATATTCGTGATTCATGCTATCCATCCATGCCAATCCTCAAGATCAATCTTTCGATTGCTAACACATGAAACGGGGACGTCTCGCCTAACCGCTAAGCCACTCTTTTTGAGGCTAAGTCAATGTCAGGATTGGAATCATAGTTTCCCAACAATAATGCCAACACTGACCCCAATCCTAGGGTCAAACCAAAGTCGGTAGTACGGGATTTTCTACCCAAGCTCACGTCACTCAGATTTCTAAACATCGAGCACGATCACCTATTTCGTGTCAAGGCGTTCGTTGCGCAGCGCAACAAAATTGAATCCATTCAGATCACCAATTCTAACCAATACATGTATTCGATCACGAGGTCATCTAGCTTTTGACAATACATTGTGCCACAATCTCATGCGAGTCCGATTATCCACGGTGGTTCATGAATCACTATGCAATGCACCCGCAGAATAATCATTCTCATCAGGGCGTAACTCTTGTTTGAGTCTAGAATAACTCATTCTTGATACGCAGATTGGACCTACTCAATCCTCAAGTTAAATTCTTCAAGCACACAAATTCATTCTCGAGTCACCTTCGCGTCAAACCACAAGTTGAAGCATACAAATTGCTACGCCGTGCAAGTTTGATCACCCCCGCTGTATGAATCACCATACCAGCGCTCACGCGGAGTGATCACCCTAATCGGCACGACGCATGTGCGAGGCTGGAGTTGCGCTCGCATAAGACAAGAATGTCGAAGTTGTGGTTATCGACGAAGCAAATCCAAACATTTTCATTTTCGTCCAAGCCAAGATTTCAATTCGATAGTCCGTTTGTCATTCGTTCAACCAGAAAATCCTCGAGCCAAGTTTATCTTTTCCTCGACACATTTCAACATCCCGAGTATAGCATCCATCGGAACAATGACATTTGCACGATCGTCATTCGCCGAGTCAGAGTACCTCCGAGTTATCGCATATCGATCTTTGATACGCCTCAATATCATCGACGATATGCGTAACCTGACGATCTTCCTTTGCAACCAATTTCGAGTCGTACGACTGATGCTATTGTCCGAGTTAGATATTCCACAATTTCTCAATGTTCAAGATCAAGTTTTTATCGCTATTCCTCAAGCTCGTTTCAAGATCGTTGTTCGAAACTCAAGTCATATTTCATTTTAATCAATCCGATATCGTACGTGCGATCCCCTATGTTTTCTCGATCAAGACATTCATTTTTCATTCATCATTCCGAACGTGATTCGATATCATTTTCTAACTCGTGTTGCCTATTCACAAGTTGTCCGAACGAGATGCTCGTTCGGGACATTCGAAGTCACGACCAACTAAGCGTGACGCGTTCTAAGGCTTTGCGCGATCGCATCGCCTCGCCAATATACTCGCCGTTACTCGTAATCCTCAATCTTGCTCGAATGATTTCCAATAAAATCCATACACCACTCGGATTCGAGCCATATGATCTAGTCCTCAATCACGTTCACGTCATTCGCTAAGACATCCTTCAGATTCGTTCGACGAATCTCTAGCATATTCGCTCACGTCGTATCGACGTACAAAGTCGTCCGCACTATTCCTCAAAATCCACATCAATCTTTCGTGTATGCCTAAGCGTTAACTTGATAGCATTCCTATCGACATACACTCTAAGTGTATCTATGTTCCCGACCGAGCGATACTTAATATTGCTCGCGATTCGATTGCACCAAAAAGTCGAGGTGCACGACACGCGGACTAAGTTGTGCCGCATACCCATCCCGTGCGGACTATATTCACGTTTGCATGCTCACTTGCTAGGGTCAACGTAGGACTAGTTAGACACGCACACGACTTGATAACTTTAGCATGTATTTTCTTTCGAGTCAAGTTCGACACCGTTCGGCACAAAGGTCGTCGCCTATCGATGCGTTCGATTGAACGCTTGAACGAGCTTTTGAAAATATTTAGACTTATTGTAAGGACATCCCGTAGGACATTTGAGAGAGAGTGCACCAACGATTTCAACTTTACGGAAGCAACAATTCAGAGCTTAGGGAAACAACAGAGTTAAAGAATTCAATCGACGGTCCAAGGACGTAAAGCCGTGCTCTGATACCATTATGTCACGCCTCGCTCCCGTAGGAGCGATCGTCCTCGCTAAGGCGTGATGCCGCACGAGCCTAGATTGCGCTCGTGCAAGGCAGTTCCATAACGGCCGATTACATCGGCAGCGACGGGGTCGTCGCACAGAAGTCCCATGCAGAAACATTGAATAATAGCAGCGGACATTTAGAAAAAACACAAGTTACTCAAAGAAGCTCTTTATTGATATTGAAACAACGGTTACATTGGGGGCGCAAGGCCAAGATTACAATAACACAAGCTCACTCATCTTATATTACAAGTCACTCAGCTCTCTCTCATCTTTCAAAGTACATTTGCTTGAGCCAGCGAAGCTTCGGAAGGCGATGTCCATACATTATGTCCCGTACAAGTCTTGACTCCATGTGGTCGTATGCTTCGAATCGCCAAGGAACTCCGTGCCTCGACGCATCCAAGTGAGCTCCACGCCACGAGCTTCTACCTGTGCCTGCACATGTAAACTATGTGGGTGTCAGTGATCAACTGTACTGGTGGAATGAGCTCCTCGCCCACCCATACAAAACCAACACGTTTACTTTACTTTGTGCAACATAGACCATTCTTATCCATTGTCTTTCTAGTCTTATCTTAGGATCAGTTTGATGACGGACGCCTTGGCATACTTGTGTCTGAGAACCATCTCGTGCTTCCAATAGTAACGTCCACTCAACAATGTTAACCTATCAAGTCGTGCTTGCCTTACGGCCATAATCGGAGACGCAACTACACGATAGACTCCATTTCCTTGCCTCTAGACCTTTCTCGTGCTTGCATTGTCGATGCACTGACTTATACTTGACTTTCATGCCAAACTCTGGGACGTAACGACTCGGTTGTGCAAAACTCTGGGACGTAACAACTTGGTTGTACCATGAACTCGATTCGTGCTTTAATATCTCTGAGGCAGCGCCTCCTCGCTAAATCTTGCCTATACTTGTGTTGTAACAACGCGGCCGTACCTCATATTTCGAGGTTGTGCCCAGCAACTCGACGTAACTTCACACAACTTGCCCTACGGCCCTTCTCGACTTAACTCACAACAGCTCAAGCCTAACTCATACAACTCTATGCCAACAACTTAACACTCGATGCCACATCTCGTGTCGAAGCACGCCGCCTTAGTTTTAGCCAAATCTTAGGCCAGACATTGTGTTCTCTAACTGCATACACATTCAACTTAACTCAATCCAAAGGCACACACACGAATTGTCGCCCGTGCCGACACATCTATATGAATGGTCACTGGCATTAACTAGCCATCGTGGACATAGCCTGGCATTCGGGACCCTTGTACCGCCGGTTGCGATCCTCGATGCAAGTCCCCGACCTACCGGTTGCTTCATACCCAGCTCGGTTATACGTTGTTCTTCCTAGGCCGGATCGGTCCCTGGCCCAAGGTTTCCGATCCGAAGAACCATCGCCCTTGTCGACAAGTTGTCCATGACCACGCGCCTACGCTAACTTCTAGACTTAACGTAATGCATGGTATCATCATCATCGTTAGTTCCTTTGCTTTACTTCTTTCACTTTTCACACTTCTTCGCAGAGCCCAAACCAGGGTTGCCTCGGCGACTGAACTACAGTCCCGATTTTTTCTCTCGGCGACTAACCATCGATTAGACTTAACATTCTTTGAACTCAGGGAACGGCTACTGCATAGCCTTCCAACTTACTTGAACATAACACGTTTCCTTAAGCATCGACAGACCGTGGCTAACTTTTACTGAACCAACCGCGGGTCGTACCTTAAACCGACTCGTGTTCTACACAACGCTATCGCCCAAGTCATACGTCATATGACGGGCCTTGGGATTGTGGGACTATTTAACTTGACAATCGCAGAATGAGCGGGACAGCACTTGGAATGACTTAGGTCGACCGGCATAACTTTGCCTAACTTACTTAAGCCTACAACTTAATCCGAGGGACGAGCAAAGGCTATGCCAAGCCTTGCGCAGTGGAACCGTGCACGCTTTATCAAGCGTTTATGCGGGCGACGCCTATGACTTAGGCAAGTTCATAGTTTTGTGTCGAAGACCAACTTTGCTTCTCCCAAGCCTAGGGACAAAGGACCGAGTGTCATTTTAAAGCACGCCGTGCACCAACTCTAAGCCGACCGTGCGACGTTTTTCCATGTTCTAACTCATTTTGACCCGTCGGGATTATTCCCTTAGCTATGTGGATTCATCTCTTTTATTATTAAGCCTACTTGTGCAAGTTGAAAACAATTTATTATGTGAAGGCAAAGATGAGGCAAGTTCACCGAAACTACCCCACCTGAGCGATATCTCCAAGCAAGTCGTTGCAAGGCTAAGTCCGAACGCTGTCGGCGTTTCGATTCCTCGATTGACTTTGCGAGACGGGGCACTACATTGAGTGGGTTGAGGAGGTTGGGGCGCCTATCCTCGATTTTTTTGACAGTTTTGTTGGGGCGGAGCATTGAGATGTTGTCTTCGGGCCATGTAGTCCGCAAATGAAGTATCCTCCTTCGAGGACAAAGCACTTGCTGGCATGGTGCCCAAAGGAATGGCACTTGGCACAATGAGATGATAGGTTATATCCCTGGTAGCCACCATGGTTTGGACGCTTTGACGCATAATTGTTGCCTCCCGTATAGCTAGGACGTTTGTGGTTGGAATTGTGCACAACGTCTGCAACAACGGGAAGGTACTGGCTCTCAAGACGGAGGGCATGATTTAGAGCATCGCCCATGGTCTTATACTCCAGAACCGCTATATGAGCACCGATAGAGCGTCGCAGACCCACTTCGAACTGTCGCACATGACACTCCTTTACAGAAAGAAACGTACCAGCAAATTTGACAATTTGTTGAATTCTGCGGTATTTGTTCTATTGTCCGGTTCCCTTGCCTCAAATGTATGAATTCATTTTCTTTCTCTTGACGAACGATGGAGGGAAGGTACTCAACTTCAAAGGCTTTGCGGAACGTCGCCCAAGAGATCGTCGCTGAGTTGTTGTCGCGTTGGATTGCTCATTTGTACATGCCCCACCAGTCGTGCGCGTTCAAACGTAGTTGAAGTTGTGCGCAGGCGACTTGCTTGGATTCTTCAATGCCGAGGAGCTCGAAGTGATCTTCCAGCTCTTCCAACCAATCAATTTCCATAGAAGGGCCTTCGGTACCGTGAAGGAAATGGCATGCTTTCTTAAATTTGACACTTCAAAGTTGTATCTTTTCGATGCCGCCGGTTGACGCTCGGGCTCCTCTCAATCGACTTCGGTGGGTTGACCTGTCGGCTCGATGACAGTAGGCACAGTTGTGGAGTTTCCATTGGCCACAATCGTCTGGACGATCTATTATAGAGTATCAATCTGCTTTTGCTGCATCTTGGTTTGAGCATCGAAGCGAGCTTCAAATTGGGTCTGTCACGCCTCTGTCTGCTGATGTCAGTTCTTGAACTATTTTTGCTGTGCCTCCATCATGCGTAACATCCTTTCGATGGCATTATTAGAAGGTCCGGCCCGCGAGCTGTTCGAACCGCTCGAAGCACTTTGTTCTTGCTTGGTTGCGGTTTCTGCCACGGGTTCTGTCACTTCTGCAATACGGAGACACACACATTAGTCTTATGATATTTCGAACTCATTGTATGGAACAACTTATCTCATCGAGGCGAGGTCAAAGGTTTGAGACTCTAGACGAAAGGCCAAAGGATGTAAACGCTACTGATACCATTATGTCACGTCCTGATTCCGAAGAATCGATAGTCGTCCCCGGGCGTGATGCCGTGCGAACCTAAGTTGCGATCGCACAAGACATAGTCATAAGGTTATCCGAAACACAACATCAAATAGTGTCACGCCCCGCTCCCGTAGGAGCGATCATCCTCGCTAAGGCGTAATGCCGTACGAGCCTTAATTTCACCCGTGCAAGACGGGTTCCATAACGGCCGATTACAGCGGCTGCGACGGGGTTGTCGCACAAAAGTCCCAAGCATAGACATTGAACATGCAGCGAAATTTAGAACAAAACGTAAGTTATTTAAAGGAAGCTCTTTATTGATATAGAAACAAGTTTATATTGGGGGCGCAGGGCCAAGATTACAATCACTCAAATTTACTCATCTCACATTACAAATCACTCAGCTCTCTCTCATCTCTCAATACATATCTCGAGCCAGCGGATGCGTCGGAGAGGCGATGTCCATATATTATGTCCCATATAAGTCTTAATTCCATGCGGACGCACGCTTCAAATCGCCAAGGAACTCCATTCCTCGACGCATCCAAGCGAGCTCTGCACCATGAGCTTCTACCTGCGCCTGCATATGAAAACTATGTGGGTGTCAGTACTCAACTGTACTGGTGGAGTGAGCTCTTCGTCCACCCATACAGAACCAACACGTTTATTTATTTTGTGCACCATAAACCCTTTACGATTGTCTTTCTACTCTTGCCTTAGGATCAGTTAGGACATAGACTCTCGGCCTATTTAGTATCTTTAGATCGTCACCGTGCTATTGCAGCGATAACTTCCTTACCATTGCCTCTAGACCGTTCTTATGCTTGCAATGTCAATGCACTGACTCATACTTGTCTTTCGTGCCATACTCTGGGACATAACGACTTGGTCGTGCGGTGAACTCGATTCGTGCTTATCTCTGAGGCAGTGCCTCTTCGCTAAGTCTTGCCTATACTTGTGTTGTGACAACGCGGCGTACCTCACATTTCGAGGTCGTGCCCTGAAACTCAATATAACTTAACCGAACTTGCCCTACGGCCCTTCTCGACTTAACTCGCAATGTCTAACCCAACTTATGGAACCGGTGTTGAGAACTCAAGCACGATGCCGTATCTCGTGCCGAAGCATGTGTCTTTACGCATAGCTAAATCTTAGGCTTCATAATACCTTATATGCATACCGTGCACGCATTCTACAACTCATCACATACCGTGCTTATACTTCTTTGTTACGACCGATACCGTATAAGGATTCGCCGCTTAGCACGCCAATTATCTACATAAAAGGCCACTGGCACGACAAGCCATCGTGGACAAAGCTCGGGTAGGCGGCGGGTCCTTCATCGCAGGTAGCGAGCCCTGTTGAAAGCCCCCGACTACCTACGCAATACGTGCTTTGCTATAACGTCTACCTCCTAGGACGACTGGTCCCGGTGCCCCGGCGTATAACCAGACTATGCAGAAATCCTTGTCGATAAGTTGTCCAATGACCACGCACCTACAAGATATCTAGACTCACGTAAATGCATGGCCTAATTTGTTGGTACGATTGGAACTATACTTAGCAACACGTGCTCTGAACCATACTTTGTGTAACGTGCATCGGGACTGAGACTCCTAACCGAGGGACCGCCTCATATCTCTTAACATGCATAGGAACGAGAGACTCCCAACCGAGGGACCGCCTCTCCCAACCGAGGGACCGCCTCATACTTCCAAACGTGTATAGGAACGTGAGACTCCCAACTGAGGGATCGCCTCATACTTCTTAACGTGAACGGTCGCATGAACTTACTTATTTGAAATCGAGGGAACGACTACTACATAGCCTTCCAACTTAACTTATATAGAACTTACCTAATACTGGCCATAGCCCGTGGCATTCTATCATCGAAACAACCATTTTTCGTGCCTTAAATCTAATGTATTCTGTGCGACACTATCGTCCAAGTCATACTCTATGTGTCGAGCCTCAAGACCGTAGGAACAAATGGCTATATGCAACCGTAGGACCGTGGGACCGATCAAGGCTATGCCAAGCCTTGGATGATGGGACCGTGCATACTTATCAAGTGTTCACACGGGTGATGCCTATACTTAGGCTAATTCGAATGTTGTGGCAACTTAGCAACTTAGGCCAACTTCCTTCTCCCAAGCCACGGGACGAAGGACCGAGTGTCATTTGAAAGCACGCTGAGCCGACTTCTAAGCAGACCGTGGGACTTTTTTCCATCTTCTAACACATTTTGACCCGTCGAGATTATTCCCTTAGCTATGTGGATTCGTCTCTTTTATTAGCAAGCCTATTGTGCAAGTTGAAAACGTGCGATTTATTAGGTGAAGGCTAAGATGAGGCAAGTGCACTGAAACTCTCCCACCTGAGCGAGCGGTCGCCTTGACCGAGTGATGTCTTCGAGCAGCCGTTGCGAGGCTAAGTTCGAACGCCGTCGGCGTTTCGATTCCTCCGATTGACTGAGTAGGACGGGGTAATACATCATACACCACTCAGAAAAAGTTTCGTCCTCAAAAATTACTGAGTACACTTATCCGCTTATAACTTGATTCAACATCCTACGTTTCTCGCACACACTACTCCTATGCGTTTCCTTCAATTCGAGCCACGCTCGTGTTATCGCTAACTTAGTCGTAAGGTAAACCAACCGATCAACCAACATTCTAACTCGTCTCAATTCAATGATCGCATTACCATCAACATTTCTTCGAAACTCACGATCTCACAATCCTCGACACTTTCCGTTCCTCAAGTCTCACTTGATTCAACGTATCACTTAGTTAGATCGTACATATATTCCAGGCGTCCCTAAAATACATGCATTTCAGCCAAGCCTCGTGATAGGGAATCCGCCATCACCACTCGAGTCGGATCGTACACATATTCGGGCGTCCCTAATATACGTGCATGTCAACCGAACCTCATGAGTGGTGCCTCCACAATTCCTATCACTTCACACCGGAACGTCTGTCTAACTGCTAGGCTACGTCTTTAGGATACATCGAGCATCGATTCTCTACGCACATCCCAATATTCGTCGCACGGGGTCCGAGTCGTTCAGCAAGGCTATCCTACGATAATTCACGTTCAACTAATCCTCGACAAGAACATATCGCTCATTCATCAAGCCATTTCGTATTGTCTATCTCTTCGAACACGTTCGACATAATCTGCCTATCAATCTCTAAGTCAAGCACGCTACGACACAATTCATCGCTAAACCAAAATTTCACATTCCATACTTCCGAAGTCATTCATCCCAATTCACGTATCGATCATAAGGTCGTCCGACTTAACAATATGTTGCGCCCCGATCTCACGCGAGTCAGATTATCCATGGTGGGCACGAATCACCATGCACGCTCCCGCGAGATAATCATTCTCATCGGGACGTAACTCTTGTTTTGTGTTTAGACTAATTCATTCTCGATGCGCGGTTTGGACCTACTCAATCCTCAAGTTTCATTCATTTGTCAAACATAAGTCCTACAAATCCTCGAGTTCACCTTCGCATCAAGCCAATAAGTCGAGACAATCAAAGTTGTCGCGTCCTGATTTTTTCTAGTTCGATCATTCCTGCGACATGAATCACCATGTCAGCGCTCACGCCGAACGATCGCCCCAAATCCGATGCGACACATGTGCGGGGCTGGAATCGCGCTTGCGCAAGACAAGAATGTCGAAGCTATGGTTATCCGCGTAACCCTCAAGACACTTCTGTTTCTATCTAACATTCATCTCCATCAAAATCCTAAGTATAGCATCCAACCGAACAATAACACTTGCACGATCGTCATTCGCCGAGTCAGAGTACCCCGAGTTATCGCATATCGATCTTTGATACGCCTCAATACCATCGATGATATGCGTAACCTGACGATCTTCCTTTGCAACCAATTTTGAGTCGTACGAATGATGCTATCGTCCGACTAGATAATGTCCTCGACATTCAATTCAAGTTCGATCATTACCCCTCAAATTATTTACAACATCAATTCGTTCAAATCCAAATCCACGTATCGTTCATCCGTCTATCTTACCTCAATTCGCATCATTCCTTTCTAACTCAATCATCGAGCAACATTCACTCCAATCCTTATGGTCATTTTGTAACTTTAAAATCAAACCTTTCATGCACACTATCTTCCCGTCGTGCTAACTTTTCATATACGATCCGTATCAATTTCTCCAATCAAGTCATCCATTTATTTTATCGTTTAGAATCTCTATTCAACCATGTCGTAACTCGCATTACCATTCACAATTCGTCCGAACGATATCTCGTTTGCGACTCTCGAATCATGACCAACTAAGCGCTACTCGTTCTAAGGCTTTGCGATATCATCGCATATCGACATACTCGTACTATTCGTAAATCTTCTAGTTTTGCTCAAATAATTTCTATAACGTCCATACACCACTCAGGGTCAAGTCATTCTATAATTCCTCAAAAGGTCATACGATTCACAATCGACATGCATAATTGTGCGTTCGTCCGTTCCTCAAGGTCTAAGAACCATTTCTCGTGTTCGCTTTAGCGTTGGTTAAGTAGAGTCTCTATCAACATACATTCTACGTCTCACTTATTCTCGTCCGAGCGATAGTCAATCTCGCTCACAAACTCGTTCGCACCAGAAGGTCTGCGTGCGCGATACTCGGCACAACTTAGCCAAAAGACCGTGTGCATAGCTTCCTTACGGACTATACTCTGAGTTTTGTACACTCATTTACTAACGTCGACGTAGGACTATTTAGGCACGCACACGACTTGCTAACTTTAGCACGTGTTTTCTATCAACTCAAGGTCGACACCATTCGGCCCAAAGGCCATTGCCTATCGATGTGTTCGATTGAACACATGTACGAGCTTTTGAAAATATTAGACTTATTGTATGAACATTCCGTGGGACAATTGAAAGAGCGCACCAACGATATCAACTTGCAAAAGCAACACTTCAGAGTTGGCAAAAACAACGAAGTTAAAGAATTCAATCGATAGTCCAAGGACGTAAAACTGTGCTCTGATACCATTATGACACGCCCCGCTCCTGTGGGAGCGATCGTCCTCGCTAAGTCATGATGCCGCACGAGCCTTAATTGCACCCATGCAAGGCGGGTTCCATAACGGCCGATTACAGCGCTGCGACGGGGTCGTCGCACAGAAGTCCCAAGCGGAGACATTGAACATACAGCAGAAATTTAGAACAAAATGTAAGTTATTCAAAGAAAGCTCTTTATTGATATAGAAACAAGTTTACAATGGGGGCACAGGGCCAAGATTACAATCACTCAAATTCACTCGTCTCACATTACAAATCACTCAGCTCTCTCTCATCTCTCAATGCATATCTCGAGCCAGCGGATGCTTAGGAGAGGCGATGTCCATACATTATGTCCCGTATAAGTCTTGATTCCATGCGGACGCACGCTTCAAATTGCCAAGGAACTCCATTCCTCGACGCATCCAAGCGAGCTCTGTACCATGAGCTTCTACCTGCGCCTGCACATGAAAACTATGTGGGTGTCAGTACTCAACTGTACTGGTGGAGTGAGCTCCTCGCCCACCCATACAGAACCAACACGTTTATTTATTTTGTGCAACATAAACCCTTTACGATTGTCTTTCTACTCTTGCCTTAGGATCAGTTAGGACATAGAATCTCGGCCTATTTAGTATCTTTAGATCGTCACCGTGCTATTACAGCGATAACTTCCTTACCATTGCCACTAGAACGTTCTTGTGCTTGCAATGTCAACGCACCGACTCATACTTGTCTTTCGTGCCATACTCTGGGACATAACGACTTGGTCGTGCGGTGAACTCGATTCGTGCTTATCTCTGAGGCAGGGCGTCCTCGCTAAGTCTTGCATATACTTGTGTTGTGACAACGCGGTCGTGCCTTACATTTTGAGGTCGTGCCTTGAAACTCAACATAACTTAACCGAACTTACCCTACGGCCCTTCTCGACTTAACTCGCAATGTCTAACCCAACTTGTGGAACCGGTGTTGAGAACTCAAGCATGACGTCGTATCTCGTGCCGAAGCACGTATCTTTACGTATAGCTAAATCTTAGGCTTCATAATACCTTATGTGCATACCGTGCACGCATTCCACAACTCATCACATACCGTGCATACACTTCCTTTGTTACGATCGACACCGTGTATGCGGATTCGCCGCTTAGCACGCCAATTATCTATATGAAAGGCCACTGGTACGACAAGCCATCGTGGACATAGCTCAGGTAGGCGGCGGGTCCTTCAGCGCAGGTAGCAAGCCCCGTTGAAAGCCCCCTACACCAACGCAATACGTGTGCTGCTATAACGTCTACCTCCTAGGACAACTAGGCCCGATGCCCCGGCATATAACCAGTCTAGGCAGAAATCCTTGTCGACAAGTTATCCAATGACTACGCACCTACAAGACATCTAGACTCACGTAAATACATGGCCTAATTTGTTGGTACGACTGGAACTATACTTAGCAACACGTGCTCTGAACCACACTTTGCGTAACGTGCATCGGGATCGTAAGACTCCCAAGTGAGGGACCGCCTCATACCTCTTAACGTGCATAGGAACGAGAGACTTCCAACCGAGGGACCGCCTCATACTTCTTAACGTGCATAGGAACGTAAGACTCCCAACCGAGGGACCGCCTCATACTTTTTAACGTGCATAGGAACGTGAGCCTCCCAACCGAGGGACTGTCTCATACTTCTAAATGTGCATAGGAACGTGAGACTCCCAACTGAGGGACCGCCTTATACTTCTTAACGTGAACGGTCGCGTGAACTTACTTCTTTAAAATCGAGGGAATGACTACTACATAGCCTTCCAACTTAACTTGCATAGAACGTGCCTAATACTGGCCATAGCCCGTGGCATTCTATCATCGAAACAATCGTGTTTCGTGCCTTAAATCCAATGTATTCCGTGCGACACTATCGTCCAAGTCATACTCTATGAGACGAGCCTTAAGACCGTGGAAACAAATGGCTATATGCAGCCGTAGAACCGTGGGATCGATCAAGGCTATGCCAAGCCTTGGATGACTAGACTGTGCATACTTATCAAGTGTTCACGCGGGCGACGCCTATACTTAGAGTAATTCGAACGTTGTGGCAACTTAGCAACTTAGGCCAACTTCCTTCTCCCAAGCCACGGGACGAAGGACCGAGTGTCATTTGAAATCACGCTGAGCCGACTTCTAAGCAGACCGTGGGACCTTTTTTCATGTTCTAACACATTTTGACCCGTCGGGATTATTTCCTTAGCTATGTGGATTCGTCTCTTTTATTAGCAAGCCTATTGTGCAAGTTGAAAATGTGCGATTTATTAGGTGAAGGCTAAGATGAGACAAGTTTACCGAAACTCCCACACCTGAGCGAGCAGTCGCCTTGACCGAGCGACGTCTTCGAGCAGCCATTGCAAGACTAAGTCCGAACGCCGTCGGCGTTTCGATTCCTCCGATTGACTGAGCGGGACGGGGCACTACAAATAGAGTACGCAGAGAAATTGAATACATTAAAATGAGAGAAACGTTTGTTTTTATTGATAATAAAACTTTATTTCCAAGACTCCATTACAATCATTGTCGCGCGGGCTACAACATGACTCGATTACAAAATGAATATTGATGAGATAATTGTTCCATACACTACATCCCCTTTTACAAACAAAACATTCCCAAGGACCTGGAATAGTGGGGAGTCGAGACGTCGTTTCTTCTGGACTGAATGTGGAGTCTTCAAAAGGATTCAAAAATAAGTCTTCAACACACGGACGAGGCTTCAATGTACTTGCATTGCCTTGAGCTTAAGTGGCACACACTTCTTGGTTCGGGGTACCTGTGTGGAGAGCGAGGATCAGTACATTACACTTTGTACTGGTGCCTGGCAAATTAAGTTCCGTGCTCTCATTTGGTTAAAGAGTTTATATGACTTAGTTGTGAATCTTTCTAACCATCCTAATGAATTTCAGACAAGCATATGATAAGCATAATGTAAACTATGCTAGAACTTACCCATGGCAGAGCGTGCCGTACAATGTAAGACTTACCATGTTCTTCCCTGTCAATTGTTATCGCTAGCATAGCATGTGCAATTTATGTGTGATTGATCACTGACATCACAAGCCATCCTGGACTTATAGCTTTGTTAGTCGGGGCCCTTTCAACGTAAGAAGCAAGCCCCGTTGCAAGTCCCCGCCTACCCCGTGCTATCATCCAGCACAGCTATACCCTGTTTCCTCCTAAGCTGAAATGGTCCCGTGGCCCCGGGTTGCCGCTCGAGGAAACTTTTACCTTGTCGACAAGTTGTCCATGACCGTACTTAGAATAATTTAGTTATTAAGACATAGTCTATATTTCTTTTAAGAACTTGACCTTTACATCGTGTCCCGCCTTGTCATGGCATCACCTTATTGAGTCAATCTTTTGTTAACACAGTTCTACAAATTTACAGTGTATCCGTGGCTTTGCATCTATTATTTCATTCGCGATAAGGTTATCGATTGATGTAATGCCCGTGGTTCGTATTATGCATCTCGATATACGTGTACGTATTTTGACCTGTATTGCATGTCTTCCTGCTTGATTTATTTTGGCATTTCTTTGCTTGGTTCATCTTGATTCGGTTTGGCTTGTTGGCTTGGTTCGATTTTGTTGAAAAACCAACCCACCTACCTACCACCACCATCACCATTTATTAGTCCACTTCCCTTTCTCTCTCTTCATTAATCTTCTTCTTCCTCCATTAACTTCTCCACCACCAACCAGAAAGAGAGGGAGAGCTTAGGCAAGTACATCTTGCTTCATGAAGGAATCCATTTTTATTGTTCCATTGTCTTCCTTATGTGTTTCTAACCCACTTTAGTACTTAGCATTTTTTATTTCTGTGGTTAATTTCTTGTAGATCTAGCTTTATGGTATTTTCGGTTTCCAGGAGTTCTGATCTATCAAAACCTGCATATTTTTGCTAATTGATGGTTCCAGGTTGTAGAGAATTCTATTTTACTCAAATTTGACCTACGGGAGTCTGGATTTGGGTTTCTATTTTTGTTTGGAGGAGCATGGAGGTCATGGTATTTTTCATGGACATGTTCTCTGTGGGAGCCATTAATTGCATTCTTGGCCGCATATGCACATTTTTGTGCTTAGCCGCATATGTACTGTGCTTGCATTTAATTGAGTTGCTTGCAAGCTTGCATGCATTTGCATGCAACTTGCCTGAGCCGCATAGGCCATTCTTGACCGTATGGCCATTTGTTATTTCTGGCCGCATATGGCCTTAACCATTCTTGGCCGCATGGCCTTGCAAGCATTAATTGCTTACATGCATGCATTAATTGCTTGCATTAAATAATTGCCATTAGCATTAAATAAATTACTTGGCCTTAGTATTAATTGCATTTGCATGCTTTTTGCAAGCAGTAGCTTGCATGGGTATTAATAAGTTAGCCGCATATAGCTAGTTGTATTTAATGGCCGAAATGACCAGTTGCTATTTTATTGAGCCGCATATGGCCAACTTTAAATATATTGGCCGCATGGCCATTTAATCTCCTGCATGCTTAAGAATATTTAAATATAATAATGGCCATTTAATATTTAGTTGGCCGCATGTATATTATTCTGGCCGCATGTGGCCATCAGCTTGGCTGGCCGCATATGGACTTGCAATTGCATGTAAATTACATGCATTAGCCAATAATGCATGCATTAGCACGTTAGTTGCATGCTTAGCTTTTATTAGTTGCATGCATTTTATGGTTGCATGTATTTAAATAAGCATCAGCAAGCATGCTTGTATGCTTTATTAATGCATTAGCACATTAGTTGCATTTTAGTGGTTGCATGCATTTAAATAAGCATCAGCAAGCATGCTTGCATGCTTCATTAATTAATGCATTAGCATGCTTCATTAATTAATGCTTAGCCTTAGCATTATTTCAGCTGGCCGCATATGCTAAGTCCCTGGCCGCATGCAAGTGCTTGGCTTGGCCGCATAGGAAAATAGTTGGCCGCATTAACAAGGCTTAGCATTAACTAATACATCCTTATCATTGCATGCAACAGCATATGGGAACAGTAGGTTGCCGCATGGGAATTAATGTTATGGCCGTATGGCTTTTTTTTAGGCAATATTTAATTACTTGGCAATGTCATGGCCGCATAAAAATATTGTTAACCGCATATGCATTTGTGCATGCATATTTACTTGGCCATTTTGCTGACCGCATGCAAGCATTTGTATGCTTGGCCGTGTATATTTATTTGCTTGGCCACGTGGCCTTAGCAAATTGCTTGGCCGCATATGGCCAAGTGACTTGCTGGCCGCATGAATATATTTTTTTCCTGAACCGCATGAGTCAACGTCCTTGCCCCTGCTAATATTTAATAACCACATGCGTGCTTGTGCGATATTAATTTAAGTGTATTCCCTGACACGATGGTGACCCGTTGTGGTGCACTTTTGACATAACATGATAGTGGCGCGCTTGGCGCACTCTTGACATGATAAACCTGACATAATATTTCTCGAAATGCTGTTGCGACGGCTAACCTGATATGACAAGTATGAATGACCTGGACACCGTGGACGATTGTGCTTGTACAAATGAACCCGTCTGGTCCTGCATCATGTCTAGGATAGGGACCCCTGAGTACCACGGCCAGGGGTACCTACTGAATTGACTAAGGCTAATAACTAGAATAATCCAATAGTCATGAAGAGATCCCCCAGCTACAGGCAATCCCATTATCTGGGCGCTCAAGTGGACTTGTAGCCTGCCGACGAGTATGGCACATTTCTAGCACACTGTCATGTGTTGTACCCTTATTGTACTAATATTCGACCTGGATAACCTGGATGGTCTGCAGGGCTTGTGGCTGTGGAACAATCTCACTGCATCTTGCTAGTAACTAGGCCTGTGATAACCCTAGTTAGTTAAAGTATCAAGTCATTCTTTTGCTTGGCCGTGATTGTTGGATGAGGCATAATCAGTCTAGTCTTATCTTGATCCTGTACAAGATTGTTACATGTCCTGATTTTTTATTTTATCTTGCCGATAAATGGTGGGAGAAACCAAGTTCTGTTCATACGAAGGGTTACAACCCGGTCCTTGGTTGGTTTACGGGTTGTAACCTGGTTATCTGAATAGTCCCATAGTTATCTCATCGTATATCACCTGTCATGCTTTTTCTTAATTATTGTCTTTTATTATGTAATTATATTCTTGTGCTAATTTGTTAGTTTTAGTTCCTAAGTGAAGCCTCCTTTGTGGCACTTGCTCTTTCTGGGGTCTGACCCAGCTGGTTTTGTATGGCCAGATACCGGAGCAGCTCCCAAGGATCTACCGACTTTCCAGCCAGATGGTGACTACTAGACGGAAACCTGGCAACGAGTGGGTTTATTTTGGCTCTCCTACTCTATTGTAAAATTATTCTTTTGAGGCGTTTAGCTGCCGAGCATGTGTTAGCTCGTGTACATTTTACTTACTGTCTGCCTACGGGCTGTAACATGATTGACAAATCCTAGGGTTGATCATGTATGACTAAAACTCTTGCTAGTCCTAACATTTTGTAACGACTAGCTTTATGATCAGCTGAATATGTAATGTTTGGGACGCCTTACTATTGTATATTTGATGATCTTACATCTTGTAACATTTACTTATTTGCTTGTGATTGAGACACTAGGCTTGTTCATGACCATAAGAGACTGATGGCTTGTAGTTAAACCCTCATATATCTAGACAGTCGTGATCGTATAGTGGGGTGGATTCCATTCCATTATACGTAGTTGGCTATGTACGCCCCTGCTCTCCAGTATTCTGGTTCTGGGACATGACATGGTTTAAGTGGTGGTCCATGCAAGTCTTGTAAATCAAGATATGTGAGGGTTTACCGAATAGATGTCTCAATCAGTACTCGCCCTTGATCTCTGCTCGTATCTTCTGAATCCCTGTAATCTTGACCTGATCACATGCTTGTATCGTTGATCTATCCTGGTCCTTCCTTATTGTTCCCTATGTCGTCTTCTTCAGCGACATTGTTCCTGGACCTGCCGATCAACAAGCACCTTCCGTGGACCAGCAGCAACCTGGAGATCAATCCCAGCATTCCGGAGTAGCCTCCAGAGTCGTGCCTACCGAAGGAGAACCACCCGTTCAGCCCATCCAGCCTGCAGAGCCTGATGATGGCACTTTGGTGGGTCTCATCACGTCACTATTAGCCTCTCAGGATCGACGAGGAGATGCCTTGCACCAGGCGGTGGCAGACGCTTTGGCCAGAGGAGGTCATCAGGGTAATAGCGCGGCCAACAGCTTCAAACGCTTGAACCCTCCCTTCTTCGACGGCAGTGAAGATACGATCGCTACAGATGCATGGCTTCAGGACACAGAGGTGATTCTAGAAGCAGCTAGGACTCCAGAGAATGAGAAGGTGGCCGTGGTGCACCTGCAGTTATTGGATCTTGCCCACTGCTGGTGGACGGTACAGGCCGTCGGATTAGTGGCCTCTATTGCCTGGGCAGTATTCAGGGAAAGATTCCAGACTAAGTACTTCGATGCTGTAACTCGGTACGATCTACAGACGAGGTTCACCAATTTGAAGCAGATGGGCAGGACGGTCGATGGATATGCGGCCGAGTTCTCCAGGCTTAGTCGGTTTGCTTCCTCCTTGGTGGCGACCGAGTTCGATAGAGCCCAGCAGTTCCAGCAGGGGCTCGACCTAGAGATTTTGCTGGCAGTGGAGCAGTTTGAGCATCAGACTTTCGATGCGGTATTGAGGACAGCCAGGAGGCACGAGTATACCTCCCACAGGATCGTGGAAAGGACCGGAGGTCGGAAGTGTAACGCCCCAGTACCAAAATACTTAGGACTAGGTACGTATCCATGCCAGCTGCATACATACGAAGTATACTCCAATATATGGAACCTCGTATGTACACATAAGCTGTAAAATACAGTAAACCAAGAGTAATCTAATCTCATCCACAAATAAAGAATAAAGATATCATATAATCAACTGTAATAATTATTTGTACAATACGTTGGGCGGAGACAAATCCACTACCAACAAGTAAGGAAAAATATACATGGAAACTGAAATAATTTGGCGGGTAGCAAAGAAAGACCCAAGACACGTCATCTCCGAATGAATAGAGAAGATCACGATCTCGGCTAGAACACCTGCAATATCACAAAAGCACACACCTGAAGAGATAACCAGGTCCTCAGAGGGACGTAACAAGACACAAAATATCATGCCATATAAACTGAATAAATATTGCTCAAATAAATAAGTCAATTGAATTATAACATGGTCCAACACGCACCTATTGAACTAGCGTACCATCCCTCCAACCAAACAAGGACAGGAGATGGTAAACTAATTCACGGTGACGTATCTTTCCATGCTATGAATCCAATATGGTATCCGGACCCCAACAAGGTTCAATACCTTCTCATTGAAGTAGTAAGTCACACCTACAACCAAACAAGGACAAGATGAGACGAACTAATTCGCGACAAGTTATTGTTCCAAGCCACGGTCAGATACAAGTACCCAAACCAAGAGTACTCATACCTAACGGATAGGGTAGCCTAACCGTTCTAAGTGAATACAGTTTTAAGAACAGTTCATGGTCGCATGACTACCGGGTCAAGTCAAGAAAATACCAATGCAGTACCTCAGTAGCGAGTCACAACACCATATACTATTCCTCAGTATCGAGCGAGTCTATAGCATATAGTCTACCTGTCGTTCCTCAGTAGCGAGCGAGTCTACGATAGATAGGGTGGTAGTCAACTTTCAATCATGTTCTTCCCGCCCAATGCCAACTCATAACTGCTAAGTCTTCTAGCATGCAATTCTATTAGCAGTTATTTCCTAACGCACGGCTTATACGTACTGGTGGCCAGCCAATCACGCATGTCTGAGTCCTATATGTGACTCACAACAATGTGGTATAAATGTGTCAAGGCCTATGAATGCAACACACAAAGGTGGTCCCTTAACTCTAAGTTTAATATGTAAGAAAAATAATACATAGCAGAAAATATAACTGAACAGTAAGTTCTAACAGTTTATGCCATGTATCACAGTTTATTTTGCATAAAGAAAATAATGAATAATGCATGAGATATGAGCTAAAATAAATAAACAGCAAATGGCAAGGTTACTTGCCTGAGGGTGGTGCGAGATGTAGCAAAATCCAACAGTCAGAATCGTCAACACGAAAGTCAAAATCCACAAGGAGCTCCGGATGCTGAAACAAACATCACTAACGAGTTTGGAATAAAAGATATGCCTAGAAAACGCATGTCCAAAAGTTAAATTCTGGAACAGGGGCAAAATCGTAATTTCGGGTCAAAACGATGTCCGTCGTTAGACCCGCTTTGTACCATAACGCGTGCCGAAGTCTATGGTCTCTAAAGTCGTTAAACTAAATGTCTAAGGATTCAGTTTGAGGAGAGGAACTCAACGGTATGTCCAGTTTTGGATTCCGATGAGCCATGTACAAAATCGCCTGTTTGAGTGGGTCGCAGGCCCGCCAAAAAGGGACTCCGATTCGAACTTCTCAGAATCGAACCAAACGTGGCACACAGGACCAGAATTTTGATCCGGACCTGTTGGCACAAGTTTCGTCTCTAATCGACGACTGTACACGAAGTTAGGGCAAAGTTTGTAAAACGCTGATACGGGGGTATCTCGACGGATACGGACTGATTCCGTCGTGCACACACGACGAAACTGAGTTCCGTCAGTTCCCACACGTCGATAACGTCCATACGCGTCTTTCGATGCATATAGCGCACGACTACGTCGTCCGGATTGTCGGGGCGCACGCCATATCAGACAAAATTCAGAAAACTAATATAATTAAACACAAGTTTTTCCTCAACTTCAACATCAATCTACTTTTTACACGCAAATCAAAACGACGATCCAGAAGATGCGTTGCAATCTCGATTATGTTGTCTTTGACTGTCTTCAATTAGTTTTTATGAAAGTTTAATGGACAGCGAGAAAAGTGGCCGACAAGTTGGTGTTTTGAAACAGTTTTTAATATGCCAGAAAAGTGGTTTTTCTCCAATTTTGCCTCAATTTTTCGAGCAAGTTGGATGGTCGTGTCAAAATCCACCTAGGGGATCTCGAAGAGGGTCATGTGGGCTTTCTACATGAATTTACGGATCTAAAAATGGATTTAAAATGAGGAAGATATCGATCGGGGAAGTGGGATACCTTAAAGTGGAAAATTGTTGCGTGAATGACGAGGGGCTGACTTTCGATGCTCCGTTCGTCGCGCACACAACTTTGTTGCTGGTGAAACGAACTCGTAGACGAAGAGGGTATGTTCTGCCGAAATTTTCGTTTCGGAAGTCTAGGGTTTTGAGGTTCGTGGAGGAAGTTTATATATAACAAGTGGGACGAAAAACCTAATACTACCACTATTACTAATAACCCGTTATTATATATATATATATATATATATATATATATATATATATATATATATATATATATATATATATATACACCAAAAAATCAATTTAAAATCCAAATACCATTTAAAAGTCAACTATCCAATTATTTAATATATTTGAGCATATCTACATATATATATATATATATATATATATATATATATATATATATATATATATATATATATATATATAAATTCAATCCTTAATAAATCAACTCAAAATAGTAATAATATTTAAATAGGAAAACATGTTTATTAAATCTTCACAAAATAAATTTTAAAAATAATAAATTAATAAAAATTGCTCCAATGGGTGAACTGTACCACACCCTTATCCGGGTCCAGGAACATGTACAATCTTGTAAAATATTATTTAAAAATAAAATACCAATAATTGTACAAATACTTAAATAATTAGAACTTGTACATAAAATTCTAAAATAATTTAGGAGATATTTCTAAGTACATAAAATATGTCTACATGGCCACATTTGGTCACACTACCTGCTTACATGGGCTAAAATTTGGTTCGGGCCCAGTTCGGACTGAATTGGACAAACCGGGTCATCTAAAAATTAATATATAAAATAATATTTAATTAAAATACTTTAAATAAGTAAATTCACAATTTGGTCTAGTTTTGCTAGTTTGGACATCACCATGGCTAGGCTTCCCCCGGCATGACTGGTACACTAGTCAAGGCACACTTCTACAACTTCCGTGCTAAAAGTCATGGTCGTCTAGTGCTCCAAAACTCAACAATGGCTAAGTTTATTGTAAAAAAAATAAAAATAAAACCATAAATTATATAAATTCATTTTTAAGTCTAATAAAATAATAAAAATAATAATTAAAAAATAGGGGTTTTACATCCTACCCAACTTACAATAATTTCGTCCTCGAAATTTAGGAACAATAGGGTAGATGCGGTTGAGGGGTAGAAGGAGTAGTTTAATGCGAGGATATAGCCACATTACTAAAGTGATACCTTGGGTCCATTTCTCAAGTACAGTGCATTGTCTCTCTAAAATAAGAAAAGACAAGAACAATAAAGGGTTCAAGACGATGCTATTGAGTACCATACGTGGTTCATAGACGACGAAAATAATTCAAAAGAGAATTCCCAAGGCTGTCGTGGATGAGACTCTAAGGCAAGTTTAACTATGTCCCCATCCACGTAGAATAATATACGAAGGCGAACCAAAGTGCAATAGGTTTTCAGACCATCATGCACTGGTTCTGATTAGACAATATGTTAGTGGGTGCACCCAATAAAATATGTCATGATCAAGCTTGGTAAAGAAATAAGCTTGCAAAACTGAGGCTAATTAGCAGCATAAGACAGTCAAAATACAAGTAAGGGAGAATGATAAAAGAAAATTAAATAGTCCAGGATCTTTTAAAAATCTAAGTTCCGCCCGAAGCTTGGGCCTGCGCAGTTGGCTTGGTTGACTAGCTAAGTTAGGATCCTCTAAATTTTGTAGTCTGAGTAAACTTATCAACATGGGTCACAAGGACAAAAGCTTTGTTGGGCTGTGAGGTATTCTACCCAACTTACAAGAGTTAAGCTAGTAGTGTGATGGGACAATGGTTCAAGAAATTGAGATAAAGCACAAATTTAAGCATTTAAGGAATTAAGTAGAACAAAATCACATATTGGGTCGAAAGAATTGAGTCGAGGTTGAATCCCTATCCGTGGTCGAAAAATATATCGGTATCATGGTAAAGATTATAGTTTGGCCATTTTGACCATAAGGTCATATCAAGAAATAAAGTACAAGGAGATGGGTTTTAATGGGACATGATATGTCTACATGAAGGTGGCTTGTCTAGGCCTCACATATGGAATTTGTTGGAGGAAAAAGTCTAGTGTTGTACTCCAAATATCCAAGTCACAGTAAGGGACGCCAAATGATCTAAAATAGAAAGTGGGAGTTCACGAGGTGATACTTAATGCACAATAATAAAGAAGATCAAGTTAAAGCACGCGATAAAATTAATTAAAGAATCCCGCAAAAATAATTTAGGAACACAATTTTGGAGAGAAGATAGTCTCCTAGATGAATACAGTTAAGGAACCATTAACTAATTATTCAAATTGCAAATGGGTTAGAAGGTCACAATTAAAAGATCTAGAATTGAAGAAAGGTCGAGTAAGTCGAGGTGGTAATACAGTCACATAGCTGGGTAGATGACTAACAACACTTGTGTATATACTACTATCATGGTCATGAGTGACATGACAATTAGTGTGGCATACTCAGTAGGGTTATCTTGGGGCCTGTCACGCCCCGACCCGGAATCACCCGAATCTTCGTCCTCGCATGGGGCGTGATGCCGCACGAGCCTAGAGTTGCGCTCGTGGAAGGCAAGATGACAAGTTCTTAAATGGTTATCTTTGAGTTGAACATTAACAACGAAAGAAAAACAGAGTATACGAAACGTTTCTCTTTATTGATATTCAAAATCAGATTACAAAGGCTTTCGATAGCCCAACAAAATTTGCCAGATTGGCTACAACACTCAGGTTCACTCTTGCCCACAAAGGATTTCACCGTTCCATACATCATGCCTTCTATATCTCAGCCGCATCAATCCTGTTGCATATCCGAGCGTCAATGCGATCGCACGCTTCAATACGCTTCGGCATTCCAAGCCTCAACGCGTTCAAGCGAAGCTCCGCCACGAGCAGACCAATCCCTGAACCTGCTAGCAAACTAGTAGGGGATTAGTACTTTTGTCCTCGCTGTACTGATCAAAAACCCACTTAATAAACCGACATTTAGTATTGTATTGATTCATGCAAACATACAATTTAGTTCTCTTTCTACGTTCTCCTTAGGATGAGTTCATGGCATATTCAAAGACTGTAAAGCATGGCAAGCATGTTAATTATTTTGCGGAAGTAAACAGGCAAGCAATCTCGTGTTTGATTCGTGGCGCAACTTAGTAATATCGACGCTCTCGCCCTTGCACCGACGCAAGGTAAATACGCCTATCCGTTTTTCCTGTCATGTTATAAGTGCTTGCTATTCAGGATCCATCCATGCAGGATATACGTATACCTTGCACTTCCAAATCCATCGCCCTTAACTATATGAAGGTCACTAGCTTTCCGGGCTAGAATAGACTTATATTATCGAATCAAAACATAAGACGATGTTAACTCTGTGCGGTTGCTAACCAACATCAGAGGCCATCAAAATAATTGCAGCAAGTGGCTTATCACATTCACCAGACGGTCGCTACCCATCTAAATGAAGTGCACCAACAATACCGTAAACGAATCCCTCCTAGGCCGAACGGTCCCAGCGCCCTGGCGCACCACATTCGAGGGAATACCCATGCACGGGCTTTTATATCTTTAAGTCCATTTGACCATGCAACGAATCTTTCTTTCATACAACCAAGTAAGTTCACTTATCTCTATTTCAATCGGCACAATGTCCGAATGTCCTCAACGAACGCCCGAAGGCCGCGAACATTTCGAAGGCACCATGCCGCATTATCATCTCGTATTTCTTCCGTTAACTTTCTATGTTCTTACGTTTCATACTTCGTTTCAATGTTCAATGGCATTATGCCTCAACTCAATGTTCATCAACCGAACGACCCGAAGGTCCCGAACACCTTTCGAGGCATTATGTCATATCCGACAGTTCCACCACATTCATGCCACAACTGTATTCTTTCGTAACGAAGCCATCTTTTATTATCTCGTGCACGTAGGCACGTTTCGACCGTATTTCCGATGTTCTATGACTTAGCATTCAATATCCGTAGCTTGCGCGCGAGGGCGCTCGCCTATTGTCTTTCAATGTTCTAGCCGTTCTAACTCGTGCGCGAAGGCACGGTATGGTTCGTGCACTAAGGCACTCGTCGAGTACATTTATCCCATGTTCTTACGGCTTGCGTACCGAGGCGCTCGCCTTTGCGATATTCACTGTTCCATAGCGACTCGTACGTCTGCCGTACGATTCATTTCAATTGTTCTATATTAGTGTTCGACACGTACTACGTTTATCTCTCTATCAAGCCACGCCCGTGGCGTTGATAGGTTAACTCAGAATTCAATGATATGTATTTTACTTAAGCATGACGGAGTAGGAAAGATAGTTAATGTCCCCCCATCTTGAATCGATATGCCTTGTCGTTTTGCCGAGCCATTGCGGCTCGATTTCATAACTTCGTTGCATGGGCAACTCGCCTGACTTAGCCATTCGAGCACTTCATGCTTCATTGAAGTTTACGTCCGATTTGGCTTAGCATGCCAACGCCTCAGTCCGTCACAAGGCGACGATTTGCTTTTGTAGACCCCTTACTGAATAAGGCAAAAGATCGACCTCTAACATTTCAGCGTAAACGTATAGCCTGCACATGAAACCAACTAAAGTCAATACTTGCATCGATTCGGACTTGCACCTTGGTCGATTCAATTTCTTAGAATCTTCGAGCCGTCTCAACGTACTTATCCTTCGAGGCAACGCGGTGCTTTGCATCGATTCACTCGATGCATTCTTTGGGACAAGGCAACTCTTCGCATCGACTTAGTTCGATGCATTGCTCGGGACAACTTAATACTTTGTATTGATTCGTATCGATACATAATCGAGTTAACGCAACTCTTCGAGTCAACGACTCAGCATAATGTACCATGCGGAGCGGGGCATTACATAATATACCACTCAAAACAAGGTTCTTCCCGAATCGAAACCAATAATAAATTTCCAAGGGTTTCATTAGAACGTTCCACGACCTCATCTCACTATCGTTTGGATCGTACAACTTAGTTTGGAATCATACACATTTTTTAGGCGTCCCACCAATATATGCATGTCAGCCAAGCTCAGTTATAAGATATCGGAACAACGCAAACACGTAACTTCTTATTCTCAATTACTTGCTATCTCGTATTCTCGATCGGACTTGGCTCTATTACTTGTTCTCGCAATTCTAGCGCACAAGCATATTGATACATACGCGATCGTCCAACAAAAGTTAAGGTACATGATGCGATTCAAAAATCGCATTTCTTACTTTGTATGTTTCATCGGGACTATCAATCCTGCGCGTCGCGTCAAGCCGTCGCGCATCCGATCACAACAAGTCTCCGCAATACCTTGCGTTCGGCGTCACTATCCAACGATTTCTGATGTTTCACTTCGTATCTTATCTCGACATGATTTTCTTTTGTTGACTTGCAAAAGCGTCAACATTCAGGACTACGTCCGCTAGGTTACTTACCTAGAGACCATGCTCAAATCCTTCTGACGCAAGTTTAAATTGACATTGCACAAAGGCCACAATCTATCCGACACAAAAGTTTACATCAAGGCAATGGTGCTCAAGACAACGATCGCCTTGACGCGAAGGTCTTTACGATACGTCTTACATTCGATTTCCTAACGAGTAGGAATTTACTAGCCAAATTCCCAACTTATTCGTCTCGCCACATCGAATCTAAGTTCAATTCACCCAAGCTCAATTGTAAGGTGAATCCGAATCTAACGACATGACTCGTAAGTCATTCCCTTATCGTTCTCTCTCGTGCATAGCACGACTCTCACAATCGCCTATCCGAATCACCAAGTTCGTTGGTGAATTTCTAGTCCGACCGTCGACGAACATAACCATTCAAGTATCCATCCGACGAATACTTAAAATCTATCTATATCATTCTCAACTGAAAGTTGTTCCAACAGTTCTCGATCGCCTAGACTTATCGTCAACATGCACCACATTGTATTTGTTATCAATGCAATCTCATATACGATATCGTATGGGTCATCTTACGGTCTGCAGCATTCAATTTGATTTGGCGGTCAAGTCTTCTAGGGTCAGTTGCCCCGAAGCTACGCTCGATAATTATGGATCATCACCGAAGGACAGTTTACTACGAACCATGCTATATCTTATTTTGGAGCCAAATCACGTTCCAACGATTTCTATACGACTACCCAAATCCGTACATAACCATTTCTATCGGCGCAACTGATGCGCAACTATCCTCCGAGTAAATTCATGCACTATCGTTGATGATTCTGCAATTTACGAAACATCTACTCGTATCGAGTTCGAGTCTATCTTATTTCGTGGTCGACACACGAGATGCTATACGCATCGAGAAATCGTCGATGACTTATAGTCTCGTCTTTGATCAATCACAAAATTTATGATCAACCAAGTTCGTTCATTCTCGTATCGTTACTTACAAAATTTCATAGCGCGAGACACACTCTATTTTGTGTTCTCATGTCGTTTATATTTCCTTACGTATCGATCTCGATACGCCGTATCCATTTCGATAACGTAAGGGTCAACTTTGAATCTGTTTCAACGTCAACTTAACTCGCATCGCATACATCCAAGTTCGCAACGAACTTTTCCATACGTATCAGCTCGTTCTCCGATTTGCCGTATCCCGCTATACTTTGATCGTGTAACTGAGTTATCGATTATCCAACATCGAACCCTCAAGTCATACGATCTCGCCCTCTAAGTTTTACATGTTTTCAGTCGTACTCAAATGAGTTTCGTCGTAACGTAACCAACTATTTATTAGGCACGATTACTCATGTCAACCAACTCTTCACCGAAGTCGTACATCATGCGATTCGATTACAATTAGCATCGCCCAACATTTCTATCGAAATTGCAAGTCGTGCGATTCGATTCGCCTAGCCGAACATTTCTATCGAGATCGCAAGTCATGCGATTCGATTATAATTTGTATCGCCCAACATTTTCATCGAGCTCGCAAGTCGTGCGGTTCGATTTCAACGTTTCGAGTTTCCTATCCCGTCGATCCGATTGTTGCCTCAAGGCATAATCGTTTCGCTAGTTTCCGTCATTCGACCGACACATAATTTACAATCGATGTATCATTCAATGTTACGAGTCCCGCCTTACCGTTCTAACCGATCATCGAAGAACACTTGCATCAACATGCCGTCGTACAGATTCTCATTCGAAACTCGGCGCTATCCCATCCGTTGCGGACAAACCTTCCTCAATTCTCACAATACGTCGATGCAATTCATGGAACAAGTGGTATTGCATATACCACTCGGAATCGAGCCATTCATTGCATCGGTGGTATGCCATATACCACCCAGAAATCAAGTTACTTTCGTCGCAACGTACTCCTTACGAACCAACGATCTCTTCTGGCTCACGATTTCCGCAATGATCGTACTTGATCACAACCGTAACTTTGATTAATCAAAATACTACGCAACTCGGCCAATGCATTCATTTGCCAACACAAGCTCGGTGCACAACCGAACCGATTTCGTTTCTCGATTTATAACTTTTGTTTTCTTCCGTTGCATCTTGTGCAAAAATTCATTCTCGATATTCGTTGTACTTCGTACAGCAATTACTTTGATACGCGTTGCACCACGTGCAATAATTTTACTTTCAATACGCATTGCACATCGTACAACAATTTATTTCTGATATTTACCGTACCTCGTGCAATATTTTATTTTCGACATTCAAAGTCAATGCTCAAATCCGTTCAACACATTCGATATTGACTTATCGCTTTTCATCGCAACGCACATTCAAAATCGATATGTGAATCCGTTCGACACATTCAATATCAACTTTCATTTTCTTTTCAACGCATCATTTACAATCAATGCGTGGCAATTGCTGCAGCAACATTCCACGACTTTCATTGTATTGATGCAACCAACATCTCTCACATCGATCGTTGCAACCAACGAATATCTCGAATTACAATTCACGACGTGTTGCATCCGCGGTAACAAATCCTTGAATTCACAACTCGCAACTCGTTGCACTTGCAGCAACAAACTTTTCCCGACTTTTCCAGCAAACACCATGTAATTTCCAAAACACACACGGCAAAATTACATGATTTTATTAGACTTATTGTATGGAACATCCAGTGCGGCATCGAGTAGATTCAAGAGTGATTTCGATTGGTGGTAGGCAACATTTTTGGAATTGCAATGAAGCAAGCATCCAGAGGAATTGAGCCTAGAGCTCTGATACCAATTTTTCACGCCCCAACCCGGAATCACCCGAATCTTCGTCCTTACATGGGGCGTGATGCCGCACGAGCCTGGAGTTGCGCTCGTGCAAGGCAAGATGACAAGTTCTCAAATGGTTATCTTTGAGTTGAACATTAACAACGAAAGAAAAACAGTGTATACGAAACGTTTCTCTTATTGATTTCAAAATCAGATTACAAAGGCTTTCGATAGCCCAACAGAATTTGCCAGATTGGCTACAACACTCAGGTTCTCTCTTGCCCATAAAGGATTTCATCGTTCCATACATGCCTTCTATATCTCGGTCGCATCAATCCTGTTGCATATCTGAGCGTCAATGCGATCGCACGCTTCAATACGCTTCGGCATTCCAAGCCTCAACGCGTTCAAGCGAAGCTCCGCCACGAGCAGACCAATCCCTGAACCTACTAGCAAACTAGTGGGGGATTAGTACTTTCGTCCTCGCTGTACTGATCAAAAACCCACTTAACAAACCGACATTAGTATTGTATTGATTCATGCAAACATACAATTTAGTTCTCTTTCTACGTTCTCCTTAGGATGAGTTCATGGCATATTCGAAGACTGTAAAGCATGGCAAGCATGTTATTCATTTCGCGTAAGTAAATAGGCAAGCAATCTCGTGTTTGATTCGTGGCACAACTTAGTAATATCGACGCTTTCGCACTTGTACCGACGCAAGGTAAATCCGCCTATCCGTTTTTTCTGTCATGTTATAAGTGCTCGCTATTCAGGATCCATCCATGCAGGATATACGTATACCTTGCACTTCCAAACCCATCGCCCTTAACTATATAAAGGTCACTAGCTTTCCGGGCTAGAATGGACTTATATTATCGAATTGAAACATAAGACGATGTTAACTCTGTGCGGTTGCTAACCAACATCAGAGGCCATCGAAATAATCGCAGCAAGTGGCTTATCACATTCACCAGACGGTCGCTACCCATCTAAATGAAGTGCACCAACAATACCGTAAACGAATCCCTCCTAGGCCGAACGGTCCCAGCGCCCTGGCGCGCCGCGTTCGAGGGAATACCCATGCACGGGCTTTTATATCTTTAAGTCCATTTGACCATGCAACGAATCTTATCTTTCATACAACCAAGCAAGTTCGCTTATCTCTATTTCAATTGGCACAATGCCCGAATGTCCTCAACGAATGCCCGAAGGCCGCGAACATTTCGAAGGCACCATGCCGCATTATCATCTCGTATTTCTTCCGTTAACTTTCTATGTTCTTACGTTCATACTTCGTTTCAATGTTCAACGGCATTATGCCTCAACTCAATGTTCATCAACCGAACGACCCGAAGGTCCCGAACACCTTTCGAGGCATTATGTCATATCCGACAGTTCCACCACATTCATGCCACAACTGTATTCTTTCGTAACGAAGCCATCTTTTATTATCTCGTGCACGTAGGCACGTTTCGACCGTATTTCCGATGTTCTATGACTTAGCATTCAATGTCCGTGGCTTGCGCGCTAGGGCGCTCGCCTATTGTTTTTCAATGTTCTAGCCGTTCTAACTCGTGCGCGAAGGTACGGTATGGTTCGTGCACTAAGGCACTCGCCGAGTACATTTATCCCATGTTCTTACGGCTTGCGTACCGAGGCGCTCGCCTTTACGATATTTACTGTTCCATAGCGACTCGTACGTCTGCCGTACGATTCATTTCAATTGTTCTATATAGTGTTCGACACGCACTACGTTTATCTCTCTATCGAGCCACGCCCGTGGCATTGATAGGTTAACTCAGCATTCAATGATATGTATTTTACTTAAGCATGACGAAGTAGGAAAGGGAGTTAATGTCCCCCCATCTTGAATCGATATGCCTTGTCATTTTGCCGAGCCATTGCGGCTCGAT
>JANAVB010042417.1:5166608-5589131 GCA_029216955.1 Iris pallida | reverse complement strand
GATGACTCCTCGATCCCCGTGCAGTCTCTTAGAAAGACGAGCTGACCCCTCGAGCTCCGAGCGGCCGTCTCGTGGTTCAAGCTACGCAGTAGCCGCCGCACCCAGGACATCGCCCACCGCCAGAGCCCAACCGATCTCTGCTGGCGAGCTTAGATCTGACTTCAGGGTTGACTTTTCGCCACCGAGGTGAGTTCATTCGTTTCGTTGTTCATTGAGCTTCTCAATCTTGCTAGGTTTTCTGTGTTGTTGTGATAAGTTTGAGAGTGTTTAAGAAAGAAGATGATTAAGTTAAGGTTTGTTGCTAGGTTGGAGATGAGAGAGAAAAAGGAAGCGGAAGAACTAGGGTTCATATTCGAAGGATAGAGGAAAGAATGAAGCTTAGAGTTAGGGTTCGGCCTGTTCTCGGAAAGCTGGAGGAAGAAGATGAGATGGTGCTAGGGTTTTGTTGTGGCCGGTTGTGAAGATGAAGTCAGACCTAGAATCTAGGGTTTTCTGAGGAAGAGTGAAGAGGAGAGGTTGAAGAAGAAGTTGGATTAGGGTTAGGGTTTTCTCGAGTGAAGAGAGGGGCGGCTGATAGAAGTAGAGAATAGGAGAGAGAGAAGAATGAGGGGTTATATGGATTAAAGGATTGGGCCGGGTACTGGGCCCAAGTAATTGGGCTGAGCTGAGAAATAAAAGGGAAATAAGAATCAGCAGTTATTATTTTTGGTCCTAGTAGGCTGGGCTCTGGGCTGGGTATTTGGACTGTTAGAGGAAATTAGAAGAATTATGTGGCTGCAGATTTATGTATGGGCTGGGTTGGTTTAAGTGAATTATTGGGATGTTATTTCAGTTAATTTTATGTGTTATTAAAATGCTATTTTCTAATCATAAAATTAATTATTGTATCTTAAATATTTGTGATAAAAATATAATAAAATGTTTTGATAATCTATTTTGATTATTGTTATAATCTCTCTAAAAATATTTGTATATACATTGCCAACCTATATACAGTTGCTATGTGTAGGTATTAGTTCTAGCTAGCTAGTACTTGGAAATTGGTTTCCTAAATATGGTTTAGAGTATTTTTAAAACTAAAATATTAATTTGCAAATAATATTTCCAAATATGATTTTCAAATAGTAATAATTTATCTAAGCATTAAAAGTTTTTCTAGTAGCTCAGCTAGTAGTTAATTGTGACTAAAATTACAAAGCACATATATTTTCTCAAATATAGAAGTTAGTACATGGTTAGCTAATATTAATTTAGCTAGTTAGCCATTTGTAGTTAAATTGTAATGATTTCAACCCTAACAAATTGTACCAAATATACCAGGTGACATTCATCCATGCAGTACTATTCCCGTACTTCCAAAGCGAGGCAAGTACACCGACTCGAGCTTTTATTTTGTTTATGTCTTACATTCATGTGCATGTTCTCATATCGGACACGAGATACACACGATTTCTTGTACCTTGTTCATTGCATTGTGAGTCATTGTCTATTGCGAGGATTGGGGAAAATATTAACTTTTGTGACCACACCCATAGGTATTATGGATACCCTAATCGTACACCTCACGTACGATTAAGCCGTACCTTGTAGAATTGATTGATTGTGGATTATTGTGGATTGTGGTCCTTAGCCGACCACACATTAGGTTAATATTTCAAAAGGCCACACTTGCATTGATTGTCGTGTTCATTGATTGCAGCGTTCCTTGTCTTTGCATATTGATTCGCTTCCATTGCCTGCTGTTTTGTATTTCATTTCTGGTACCATAGTTTTATTTTCAGTTCTCGTATTCTAGATTCACCTTGTACACTGTAGTTCAGATTACATTGTATATGTTTTTGTTGGGGTTGTACTTTGCTCTTTTCCTGACAGCATATGTTGCAGGTGCTTGAGGCCATATGGAGCATGATGGTATCATTGGATATTACATGATTTGTTTCATTTAGTTTTTCTGGATATTGTACTTTGTATTTTGATTTCATTTTTCTATATTTTATTTTACCGGATTTGTCTCCGGATGACTTTGTACTAAAAATTGACTTGATGGATATTGGTGATCTTTCTGGAAACGATTATAGATTCTGTGATTGTTTACATTACATTGTGACTTGGAGTTTTCCTTAGTATTGTACAGCTTACTTCGTTGTGTCCATCGACGAAGGTTGGGTGTGTCCGACTCGTGTCCGATTATTCGGGAGAGGGTCGTGACATTGACTTCGACACAAAACTATGAGCTAGCCTAAGTCATAGGCGTCGCGTAAATGCTCGATAAAGCATGCACGCTTCCACGATGCAAGGTTTGGCATAGCCTTTGCTCGTCCCTCGTTAAGTTGTAGGCTCGATTAAGTTAGACAAAGTAATACTGGGATATCGAAGTCATAGCAAGCACTGTCCCGCCCTTTCTGCGGTTGTCAAGTTAAATAGTCCCGATCTCAAGGCCCGTCATATAAAGTATGACTTGGGCGATAGAATGCGTAGAACACGAGTTGGTTTAAGGCACGAGCCACGGTTGGTTCAGTGGGAAGTTAGCCACGATCTATTGTCACTTAAGGAACATGTTATCCAAGTTAAGTAGAAAGACTATGCAGTAGTCGTTCCCTGAGTTCAAAGAATGTTAGGTCTAAGCGATGGTTAGTCGCAATGTTAAGTTCGAGCGATGGTTAGTCGCCATGAAGAAATGTGTCGGGACTATAGATCATTCGTCGAGGCAACCCTGGTTTGGGATCTACAAAAGAAGTATGAAAAATAGAAGAAGTAAATTCGATTTAATAACAAGCCCTAACGATACCCTAAAATATACCTTAGTAACGACACGGTCATGGACAACTTGTCGACAAGGGCGATTGTTTCTTCGAGCGGCAACCCGGGGCCACGGGACCGACTCGGCCTAGGAAGAAACAGATTATAGCCGAGCTGAGTAAAGGCAACCGGTAGTTCGGGAGTTGCAACGAGTTAGCTACTGGTATTGCAAGGGCCCCGTTTACCAGGCTACGTCCAAGATGGCTAGTTAATGCCAGTGACCTCATATAGATGAGTCGGCATGGCGACAATCCGCGTGTGTGCCTTTGGATTGAGTCTAGTTGAATTTGTGTGCAGTTAGAACACAAAGTTTGGGCCTAAGATTTGGCTATAACAAAGGCAACGTTCTAAGGCACGAGATGTGGCATTGAGTCTTAAGATGTCGGCATATAAGTTGCATAAGTTGGATTTGAGTCATCTTGAGTTTAAGTCAGGAAACGCCGCAAGTCTAAATTGGGTCAGTTGGTGATTAAAGTAGCAAGGGCCGCGAGACGGCAATATGATTAGGTCATACTGAGTTTGCGAGGCACGGCACAATGGACTTGTAGCACGGTCACGTGGAATTGGGTACTATTATGTAGTCGCGTCTCTGATTTTGTGCCGAAAGGCAAACACGACATGATAGGTTAACGTTGTTGGTACGAGAAGATTCTAAAGGTAAAGTATGTGTTGGCATTGTTGTTGTAAACATGGGATGGTCTAGAGACACAAAATAGGCTAAGGCGTCTGTTCTAAAATTGATCCTAAGGCAAGAGTAGAAAGACAATCATAAAGGGACTATGTTACACAAAAGTAAATGAACGTGTCGGTTTTATATGGGTGGGCGAGGAGCTCACGCCACTAGTACAGTTGAGTACTGACACCCACACAGTGTTTATATGCAGGAACAGGTAGAAGCTTGTGGCACGGAGCTCGCTTGGATGCGTCGAGGCACAGAGTTCCTTGGCGATTCGAGGCGTGCGGCCGCGTGGAGTCTGGACTTATGTGGGACATAATGTATGGACATCACCTATCTAAATCTTCCGCCGGCCTACTCAAGACATGTATTGAGAGGAGAGACAGAGCTGAGTGACTTGTAATGTGAGAAGAGTGAGCTTGAGTGATTATAATATTGGCCTCGTGTCCCCCTTTGTAATCTTTGTTTCAATATCAATAAAGAGTATTTTGAATGACTTGTGTTTTGCTTTAAATGTTCGCTGCTATTATTCAATGTCTCTGCTTGGGACTTCTGTGTGACGATCCCGTCGCAGCCGCTGTAATCGGCCATTGTGGAACCCGCCTTGTACGAGCACAATCTAGGCTCATACGGTATCACGCCTTAGCGAGGACGATCGCTCCTACGGGAGCGGGGTGTGACATGCAATGCCACCATCGATTGTACATGAAAGAAGGTCACCTTCCGCATACCTGGATTGACCAAATTTTGCTAGTCGTGTGCTGAAGCTTCGTCGACCTACTTGGTCGTCTCGGCAATTTTTGCTTGTAGGATGCTGCATTCAGATACGAAGGCTACTTGGTGTCCGTTCGAGACATGGGACAGAATGGTCCAAACGCGGGTCAGACCGACGTTGTAGTAGAATTCCTAGACGTGTTTGCGGTCGAGCAACCCGGCATGCCACCCAATCGAGAAATCAAATTCACCATCGATACCTTTCCCGACACCCGATCAATTTCAAGGCTCCGTACATAATGGTCCCTATAGAGCTGAAAGAACTCAAGGTCTGGTGCAAGAGTTGCTCGACAAGGGATTCATCTGGCCTAGTATTTTAACATGGCGAGTGCCCGTATTGTTCGTAAAGAAGAAAAATGGGTCAATACATCTCTGCATAGACTATCACGAGCTTAACAAAGCCACCGTCTAGAATAAATACCCATGCCCCACATCGATGACCTTTTTGATCAACTACAAGGTGCCTTAGTATTTTCGAAGATTGATCGTCGTTCGGGTTACCATCAACTCAAGGTCAAGCCAGACGACGTGCCGAAGTCAGCCTTCCGCACTCGCTACGGCCATTACGAGTTCTTGGTGATGCCATTTGGCCTAACGAATGTCCTTGCGCCTTCATGGATCTTATGAATCGGGTGTTTTATTTGTTCCTCGACAAATTCGTAGTAGTCTTTATAGATAATATTCTTGTCTATACGAAGGACACAGTGCAACACGTATAACATTTGTGGACGGTGCTTCAGACCCTTCGTGACAACCAATTGCATACGAAGTAGAGCAAATGTGAATTCTGGCTAAACAGTGTATCATTTCTTGGGCATATCATCTCCGCCGAAGGCATAACAGTTGATCCAAAGAAAGTTGAAGCCGTTGTTGATTGAAAAAGGCCCATATCAGTCAGTGAGATTTGAAACTTCCTTGGCTTGGCGGGATACTACCGATGCTTCATGAAAGACTTCGTGAAGATTCCATCGTCGTTGACTCGCCTCACTCAGAAAGGAGTTGTGTTTGAATGGTCAGACGAATGTGAAGCTTCCTTCCAGGAGTTAAGGTAGCGGCTCGTCTCGGCCCCGATACTCGTACTTCCAGAAGGGACTGAGGTGTCACGCCCCAGTCCCAAAATATAGACCAAGCCACGTGGCATTGGCCAACTACGTATTCATCCAGACTCTAGTCCGACTAGAATACATATAAGATGTTCGAAATGATGTTACTATTACTACAATCAATCTATATCTCAATCCAAGTAACAGAAACATAAGAAAAGGAAATATATAATCATACTTGCCCGAATAGACTCAGAAAGATAATATGAGTCTATAAATATTAGGCTACTAAGCAGATACAAATAACAGTAAATGAAACATCTAACTCTGAAAGATTGAATACCTGTAATAAAATGAATACCATCAACAATCCAGTAAGGCGCTCAACAAAATCTACTCAGCCAACCTGAAAGAAAACCAGGTCCTCAGAGGGATGCAACAAGGTATATAATATACAAGCCAAGTGTACAACAGTGAAAATACATATATGGAAAGTAAAATGTGACTGTAAAGGGGTGAATCTAACATAACCAACTAGAATGCTAATGCAATTTAAGAAAAATCACTCGAACACGCGGGCTGTCACGATGTAATTCGGAGATCTGATACGAAACTCCGATAACTATGAAAATTTGCAGTTTCGATAAGGAACTATGGTAACTATGAATATCCGAGGCTCTAGGTAAAGGCAACGGTAACAATGTAGAAAAGTAGCCCAAGTGCACGGTATATGTTTCTCCCCGCCCATGTAACTTCATGAATTGTATCCACGAGTCGCTCGGCCAGAATCTCTAGTTAGGACAACGAGTCATAATAGAAAAGTAACAGTGCATGTAATCAATGCATTGTCCTAGAATCAGACTCAGATTTCCGTATATCAAGATGTAATCAAGTACGGGAATACATCAGTAATATAGTGTCACATGAACATGTTATAGGGTCAGAGTGTACCCCGCAACGAATTGTCATAGTGACGCAAAATATGGATATCTAATATCGATACCCGATGGCGCTAACGTCCATCGGCACCCGAATGTGATTCGGACGTGAAGTACCGTATACGACCATAGGTGATATGTCGACATAACATAATAAATATTTAAATTAAAGATATAGAAATTGGAGTACAATAATGACAAGGTACACTTGCCTGGAGTTGTCCGAACTGTATTGAGACTGCAGTACCAAAGACTATCCCACTATCCATAAGAACCATACTCCATGCAAATATCTATCAACCCAAATCACAAACAAAGATATATCACACATTATAGTACAAGTATGACTAATAACCCCTACCTAGGGAGCTTGGGTCGTTTCTAGTCACCTATTATCTTTGGTTATCTAAGACACTTGTAAATATTATTTTACCTAGAACTAGGTCACACTAGTCTCTATTAGCATTACTGCCAATAGTAAGAGTTATAGATTCAAAATATCAAGTTTGCACCTCGTTATTCGTATAACAAAATCTACGACGAGAAAATCGAGACAAGATGATCAACTGTAAGGTCAACAATCTTATCTTGGCGATTCACATGCTCACCTAATCAATTTCAGCGATATGAGATCACTGGAATCGCCTGATCTCAGTTTCGACGTACGGATTCCGAAATACTAACATGAATAAGAACTAATTATAATTAAGGGTGATAAATGAAGAAAAATCTACATACATCGTCGAATAATGAAACGAACATCACCAACGCATCCAGAATGGTCAAATTAGATATAATAGCCTATCCATAATTCCAATTTGGACACAGGGGCAAAATGGTAATTTTGGATCAAAACGATGTTCGCCGTTAGACCCACTTTGTACCAAAAAACATGCCAGGATACAAGTCCACTAACCCTAAAAAAATTATATCACTATGAGTCCAGAATGACGATACGAACCCAACGGCATATCCGGAATAGGATTCCGATGACCCGATCTGAAAATGACCCGTTGACCTGAACGTTAGGACCCGGTTTGCACAAAATTCGTGCCGGACCCAAAGTCCTATAAATCCAGAAAACTATATGTCAAGGAGTCCAGAATGACAATACGAACCCAATGGTATATCCAGAATTTGATTCTAATGAGCCGATCTCAAAATGACCCGTTGACTCGGACAAAGGACCCGATTTTCTACGAAAATACGTGTCGGGGCCACGTTACTCCAAACTCAGCAAATTATATATGAATTTATTCCAGAATGATGCCACGAGTCCATTGGTGGCGTCGGGATTGGAATCCGAAGTCCTGGTCCAAAATTAGAATTTTACAAATTAGAAATTACGGTTTCGAGAGGCCAACTTTGGCGTCGATTTCAACCAACCAAACGACATCCTATGAAGCTAAAACTTTTATGACTAGAATTTGGTTAGACATGTTCTACACAGAAACTAGTGGCACGTCAAACAGAGCTGCGATGGCGGAGAAACAAATCTACGAAGATGGCTTCATAAAACTGTCAAAAATAATATAATTATTCGTCCAACTTTGTGGCCATTTTTGATATAGAAAACGATCAAATTAACGGCTAAAAATTTAGGTAAAGGTAGAGCTATATACCAAAAATTCAATAGAAGAAAGATTATGACAATCCAACGGTCAGATTTCTCAAAAAGTGTGTACGAAATTGCTGCCACGAAGCATACTTTCTGTCTTCAGATTTTGCGCGTCACGGCGAGATTTTGATATGATTGTCAAAATCGACTCACTACTCCACGGGCTGTCGGGGTAAGGCGCGGTGGTGCGCAGGGGGTCGCTGTTGTATGCAGGCTGGAGGCGTAGCCACGTGTGGGCGGTGCTCGCCAAAAATAGTTCAGTAGTTGTAACAGCTACGCTCCTGCTGTCTGCGAGGGGCGGCGTCCAAAGTGACAGGTCAGTGCTGGGGTGCTAGGAGTTCGTCGGGCCACAGGCAATAGATGCGACAGGGCATGGCGGTGGTACGCGACAGTTGCTTCTACTGTTACAACCATTCTTGCGACTACTACTGCCGTTGCACGCGCGCGCACTGCTGTCGCAGTCCTGGCGTACGCGCATAGGGCCGCAGTACTGCCCAACCGACAGGGGATCGCTCGGCGGCACACAAGGGGCGGTGTTTGTCGACCAGAGACAGGGATAGTGATTCGGTGGTATGAGTAAGGATGAGGAGGAGGAGAACTAAGAAATAAAGGCGGAGGAGGAGGTGAACGAAGCTGGCCATACAGGTTAGCGGCTAGATTTTTAGGGTTTGCAAGAGGAAGGAGAAGAAAGGGCGGTGGTTAAATATATGGAGATAGATGAGCGGTGGATGAGCCGGGTCGTACCGTACGTGCGCATGCCTGCATTTTTATAGGTACGTGCAGATGAAGAGAAGAAACAATACATTTAAATTCCCATATCCTAGTTATAGGGGTCCAGGGTTGGGCCAAGCTTGGTATTATCACGCCCCGATTCCGAAGAATCGATTATCATCCCCGGGCGTGATGTCGTGCGAACCTAAGTTGCGATCGCACAAGGCATAGTCATAAGGTTATCCGAAACACAACATTAATTAGAGTATGTAGAGAATTTGAACACATTGAAATGAGAGAAACTTTTTTTTGATAATAAAACTTCATTTACAAGACTCCACTACAATCAATGCCATGCGGGCTACAGCATGACTCGATTACAAAATAAACACTGATGAGATAGTCATTCCATACACTACATCCCCTTTACAAACAAAACATACCCAAGGACCTGGAATAGTGGGGAGTCGAGACGCCATTTCTTCTGTACTGAATGTGTAGTCTTCAAAAGGATTCAAAACAAGCCTTCAACACACGAATGAGGCTTCAATATACTTGCATCTTGAGCTTAAGTGGCACGCCTTCTTGGTTCGGGGTACCTGTATCGAGAGCGAGGATCAATACATTACACTTTACACTGGTGCATGGCAAATTAAGTTCCGTGCTCTCATTTGGTTAAAGAGTTTATATGACTTAGTTGTGAATCTTTCTAATCATCCTAATGAATTTCAGACAAGCATTTGATAAGCATAATGTAAACTACGCTAGAACTTACCCATGGCATAGCGTGCCGTGCAATGTGAGACTTACATGTTCTTCCCTGTCAATTGTTATCGCTAGCATAGCATGTACAATTTATGTGTGATTGGTCACTGACATCACAAGCCATCCTGGACTTATAGCTTTGTTAGTCGGGGCCCTTTCAACGTAAGTAGCAAGCTCTGTTGCAAGTCCCCGCCTAACCCGTGCTATCATCCAGCACAGCTATACCCTGTTTCCTTCTAGGCCGAAATGGTCCCATGGCCCCGGGTTGCCGCTCGAGGAAACTTTTACCTTGTCGACAAGTTGTCCATGATCGTGCTTAGAAATTTAGTTATTAAGACATAGTCTACATTTCTTTTGAGAACTTGACCATCACATCGTGTCCGCCTTGTCATGATGGCATCACCTTATTTGAGTCAATCTTTTGTTAACACAGTTCTACAAATTTACAGTGTGTACGTGGCTTTGCATCTATTATTTCATTCGCGATAAGGTTATCGATTGAACTAAGAAAGGGGGTCAAGAAGAGAAAGTTCAGCCACTCACCTTGAGTTTGCTTGAGGCGAAAGACTTGCTTGGTCGCGCTAGACGTCGCCTACGCGATTACCTAAAATCGCACAAGCAACCGATTAGAACACTGTATTATTCAAGGAGTTCGATATGAAATGCGAGTTCGAAATGCAAGCCATGAAAACCATCGAAAACATTCACGAAAAGCATTTAGAAAACCAAAGCTAAAACCAACACAAGTGCGGCATAAAAAACAGAGCAATGGAAGGTCTCTCCCGACTCAGCCGTAGAGTCTATCCTTGAGGCGCAACCCGCTGAATATGGGACTTGGTTCCGAAGAAGCCATTCCATAACAGAATGGATCTTAATTCAACCGTTCCTGTTTGACCGATTCGATCAATCCCGACCTATCGGTTCAGACCGAATCGATGGCGACAGTGTTCCTTTCTTGCGCACCATATGGACGGAGAACGGGGCACGATAGGGACAGGGCACTACACCATAACCAACTAAGAAATTTTTTGTCATCGAAACTTAAGAAAAGAACCTACCGCTAGGAAAAATAGGGAAGGGAACTTTTCCCTCTTCTTCGACTCTAGTTCCCAGGTCGACTCCTTGACCGCATGGTTCTTCCAGAGCACTCGAACAAAAGGGATAAACATTTTGAAGCAGTTTATCCTTACGCTCCACGATTTGCATATGCTCTTCAACATACGATAAGTCTGCCTGCAGATTTAGCTGACTAAAGTCTACCATATGGCTCGGATCGTGCACGTACTTCCGCAACTGAAAGATGTGGAAGACATTGTGCATGTCCGACAGTGCTAGTAGTAATACAATCTGGTAAGATATGGGGCGATTTGCTTCAATATCTCGAAAGGACCGACAAATCTTGGACTCAATATTCCTTTAGCTCCAAATCTCATGACTCCATGCATAGGTATGACTTTTAGAAACACATGATCGCCCTCCAGGAATTCAAGGGGTGGTCGGTGGGTGTCGGCGTAGCTCTTTTGCCGACTCTGTGCTATCTTCAATCTCTTCCGTATCAGTTTACCTTTTGTACGGTATGTTGCACCAGTTCTGGGCCAAGTATCTGTCGTTTTTTCGATTTATCCCAGCAAATGGGAGATCTGCAGTTCCAGCCGTAGAAAGCTTCATACGGTGCCATTAGGATGCTGGACTGGTAGCTGTTATTATATGCAAATTTTGCCAACAGTAGATGAACGTCCCAGCTTGACTTCAAGTCGATCGTATAGAGTCGTAACATGTCTTCGAAAATCTGGTTCACCTACTCTGTTTGGTCGTCAGTCTGAGGATGATAAGCTGAGCTAAACTTTAACTTGGTCCCCAACGCTGAGTGAAGGCTACACTAGAAGCGTGGCACGAACCGTCCATTCCGATTTGAGACAATAGATACTGGGACCCCGTGCAGGCGAACTATTTCATCAAGATATATCTGAGCAAGGTGGTCGATGTTCCAAGTGACTTTAATGGCAATAAAGTGCGTTGACTTGGTTAATCGATCGACGATGACCTAGACGGCATCGTTTCCCCGTAGCATCTTCGATAGGCCAACAACAAAGTTCATAGTAACATGATCCCACTTCTACTCTGGAATGGCAAGGTTCTGTATCTCCCCGCCCGGTCGCGGGTGCTCAGCTTTAACTTGCTGACAGGCCATACACTGCGACACAAAGAGCGCCACATCCCTCTTCATGCCGTGCCACCAAAAGACAATACGGAGGTCCTTATACATCTTGGTGCTACCATGATGCAAGGAATATTTTGCATAATGCACCTCCGAATTATCTCCTCTCTAAGTTCTGCGTTAGCCGGAACACATAACCGACCTTTCACTCGCAACACTTTCGACTCGTCATCTGTAAAGTCAGACGCCTTTTCCATAGATATTAGCGTCCGCATCTTCTCCAGGTATGGATCGTCCTTCTGAGCAGACTTGATTTTCTCCAATAGGCTCGGTTCTAGCCGTAGTTGCGCCAGTTCCACGTCCCTATATCGAAATCGGAGTTCAATGCATATTTCTTCCAAATCATGCAGCAACCGACTGTTGATGGATAGTAAAGCTAGGTACTTCCAACTCAGCGCATCCACCATAACATTCCCTTACCCGACGTATAGTCGATTGATAAGTCGTAGTCTTTAATCAGTTACAGCCATCGCCTCTGCCGCAAATTCAGTTCTTTCTGGGTGAAGAGATACTTGAGGCTCTTGTTGTCCGTATAAATCATGTACGCCACTCCATAAAGATAGAGATGCCACAGCTTCAACGCAAACACAATTGCCGCTTGTTCTAGGTCGTATGTGGGGTAGTTCTTCTCGTGCGGCTCCAGCTGTCGGGAAGCAAAAGATATCACCTTATCCTGCTGCATGAGCACACACCCCAAGTCCTGGCCAGAAGCATCGCTAAAGATTTGAAATCCCTCGGTCCCTTCAGGAAGAGCGAGCATCGGGGCCGAAAAGAGCTACTATTTTAGCTCCTAGAACGAAGCTTCACAGTCGTCTGACCACATGAACGCGACACCCTTTGGATGAGACGAGTCAAGGGCGATGCGATCTTCGCGAAGTCCTTCACGAAGCGTCTATAGTATCCCGCCAAATCGAGGAAGCTTCAAATTTTACTGACAGACACAGGTCATTTCCAATCAACAACTGTCTCAACTTTCTTCGGATCGACTGAAATGCCTTCAGTAGAGATGATGTGCCCAAAAAAAGATATATTATTCAGTCAAAACTCACACTTGCTCCTCTTCGCAAACAACTGATTCTCTCGGAGGGTCTGGAGCATGGTCCGCAGATATTCTGCGTGTTGTGCTCAATCTTTCGAGTAGACAAGGATATTGTCTATGAAGACCACTACAAATTTATCGAGGAATGAACGGAAAACCCGATTCATTAGATCCTTGAAGGCGGCAGGAGAATTTGTCAGGCTAAATGGCATCACCAAGAACTCATAGTGGCTGTAACGAGTGCGAAAGGCAGACTTTGGCACGTCCTCTGGCCTAACCTTGAGCTGGTGATAACTCGATCAAAGATCAATCTTCGGAAACACCGTGGCACCTTAGAGCTGATTAAACAAATTGTCAATGTGGGGCAGGGGTATTTGTTCCGGACGGTAGCCTTATTCAATTCACGATAGTCGATGCAGAGCCGCATCGATCCATCCTTCTTTTTGACAAATAGCACAGGCACACCCCACGGCGTGACACTTGGATGGATGAATCCTCTATCAAGTAATTTTTGTAGTTGTACTTTGAGTTCTTTTAGTTCTGCTGGGGCCATTCTGTACGGAGCTTTTGAGATCGGTCGGGTGTCGGGGAATGTAACGATGGTGAATTCGATTTCTCGATCGAGTGGCATTCCAGGTAGCTCGTTCGAGAACACGTCAGGGAATTCTGCCACAACGTCGGCCTGACCCAATTTGCACCATCCAGTCGTATGTCTCGAATGGATTGCCAAGTAGCCTTCGCATCCTGAATGCAGCATCCTTCGAGAAGAAATTGCTGAAATTACCATACACGTCGACGATGCTTCACCACACGAGTAATAGAATTTGGGCAGGTATGCAAAAGGTGACCTTCTTTCCTGCACAGTCAATAGTGGCATTGCAAGGGCCGAGCCAATCTATTTCCAGAATGATGTCATAGTCCTTCATATCCAGAACTACCACGTCAAGACCGACCTTGACCCCTATACAGATGATTCCACCACTGCAGGCTAAGTTAGTAAGTAGTGGCGTACCCGAAGGTACACTTACGCTAAGGTCGAGGTCTAACAATATCATAGGAAATTTATGCTCGACGGCGAAGTCCGTCGATATGAAATTATGCAAAACGCCAGAATCAAATATTAAACAAGCAGGCACATTATTGAAATTTAATATACATGTTACTACCGTGTCTGAGGCAAATGCTTTGTCCCACATCATGGCATAGACGCGCCCTTGAGTATTAGGACGTTGGTCTTGGTTGTTGGGTTGAGTGTCACGCCCCGCTCCCGTAGGAGCGATCGTCCTCGCTAAGGCGTGATACCGCATGAGCCTAGATTGCGCTCGTGCAAGGCAGTTCCATAACGACCAATTACATCGGCGGCGACGGGGTCGTCGCACAGAAGTCCCATGCAGAGACATTGAATAATAGCAGCGGACATTTAGAACAAAACACAAGTTACTCAAAGAAGCTCTTTATTGATATTGAAACAACGGTTACATTGGGGGCGCAAGGCCAAGATTACAATCACACAAGCTCACTCATCTTACATTACAAGTCACTCAGCTCTCTCTCATCTCTCAAAGTACATTTGCTTGAGCCAGCGGAAGCTTCGGAAGGCGATGTCCATACATTATGTCCCGTATAAGTCTTGACTCCATGCGGCCGTACGCTTTGAATCGCCAAGGAACTCCATGCCTCGACGCATCCAAGCGAGCTCCACGCCACGAGCTTCTACCTGTGTCTGCACATGTAAACTATGTTGGTGTCAGTACTCAACTGTACTGGTGGAATGAACTCCTTGCCCACCCATACAAAACCAACATGTTTACTTTACTTTGTGCAACATAGACCATTCTTATCCATTATCTTTCTAGTCTTGTCTAAGGATCAGTTTTATGACGGACGCCTTGGCATACTTGTGTCTGAGGACCATCCCGTGCTTCCAATAGTAACGTCCACTCAACAACGTTAACCTATCAAGTCGTGCTTGCCTTACGACCATAATCGGAGACGCAACTACACGATAGACTCCATTTCCTTGCCTCTAGACCTTTCTCTTGCTTGCATTATCGATGCACCGACTTATACTTGACTTTCGTGCCAAACTCTGGGACGTAACGACTCGGTCGTGCCAAACTCTGGGATGTAACAACTCGGTTGTGCCATGAACTCGATTCGTGCTTCAATATCTCTGAGGCAGCGCCTCCTCGCTAAATTTTGCCTATACTTGTGTTGTGACAACGCGGTCGTGCCTCATATTTCGAGGTCGTGCCCAGCAACTCGACGTAACTTCACACAATTTACCTACAGCCCTTCTCGACTTAACTCGCAACAGCTCAAGCCTAACTCATACAACTCTATGCCAACAACTTAACACTCGACGCCACATCTCGTGCCGAAGCACGCTACCTTCGTTTTAGCCAAATCTTAGGCCCAGACATTGTGTTCTCTAACTGCATACACATTCAACTTAACTCAATCCATAGGCACACACGCTGATTGTCGCCCGTGCCGACACACCTATATGAATGGTCACTGGCATTAACTAGCCATCGTGGACATAGCCTGGCATTCGGGACCCTTGCATCGCCGGTTGCGATCCTCGATGCAAGTCCCCGACCTACCGGTTGTTTCATACCCAGCTCGGCTATACGTTGTTCTTCCTAGGCCGGATCGGTCCCTGGCCCAAGGTTTCCGATCCGAAGAACCATCGCCCTTGTCGACAAGTTGTCCATGACCACGCGCCTACGCTAACTTCTAGACTTAACGTAATGCATGGTCTCATCATTATCCTTTAGTTCATTTGCTTACTTCTTTCACTTTTCATACTTCTTCGCAGAGCCCAAACCAGGGTTGCCTCGGCGACTGAACTACAGTCCGATATTTTTCCTCTCGACGACTAACCATCGATTAGACTTAACATTCTTTGAACTCAGGGAACGGCTACTGTATAGCCTTTCAACTTACTTGAATATAATATGTTTCCTTAAGCATCGACAGACCGTGGCTAACTTTCCACTGAACTAACCGCGGCTCGTACCTTAAACCGACTCGTGTTCTACGCAACGCTATCGCCCAAGTCATACCTCATATGACGGGCCTTGGGATCGTAGGACTATTTAACTTGAGAACCGCAGAATGAGCAAAACAGCACTTGGAATGACTTAGGTCGACCGGCATAACTTTGTCTAACTTACTCAAGCCTACAACTTAACCCGAGGGACGAGCAAAGGCTATGCCAAGGCTTGCGCAGTGGAACCGTACACTCTTTATCAAGCGTTTATGCGGGCGACGCCTATGACTTAGGCAAGTTCATAGTTTTGTGTCGAAGACCAACTTTCCTTCTCCCAAGCCACGGGACAAAGGACCGAGTGTCATTTTCAAAGCACGCCGTGCACCAACTCTAAGCCGACCGTGGGACGTTTTTCTATGTTCTAACTCATTTTGACCCGTCGGGATTATTCCCTTAGCTATGTGGATTCATCTCTTTTATTATTAAGCCTACTTGTGCAAGTTGAAAACACGATTTATTATGTGAAGGCAAAGATGAGGCAAGTTTACCGAAACTACCCCACCTGAGCGATATCTCCAAGCAATCCGTTGCAAGGCTAAGTCCGAACGCCGTCGGCGTTTCGATTCCTCCGATTGACTTTGCGGGACGGGGCAATACAACATACACCACTCAGAACAAGTCTCATTCTCGAGACTTTCCTGAAGGCAAGCCATCCTACCATTTCTATGGCCAAGACTTAATCGTGCCTAGATGTGGGACTATCGCACACACTTCGCCTACACGTTCCTTCGATTCCGAGCCATGCTCGCACGACTATCAATCTTTCCGTTAACATGATTTCAAGGTCTCGACACTCTCCCATTCCTCAAGTCTTGCTTGAACTCATCGTATCACTTGGCTGGATCGTGCACGTATTTCGGGTGTCCCCAAAATATATGCATTCAACTAAGCCGCATGATAGAGAATTTGTCATTCTCACTCGAGTCGCATCGTACACATACTCAGGCGTCCCTGAAATATATACATGTCAGCCGAGTCTCATGAGTAGGGTTTTCTATATTCGTGATTCATGCTATCCATCCATGCCAATCCTCAAGATCAATCTTTCGATTGCTAACACATGAAACGGGGACGTCTCGCCTAACCGCTAAGCCACTCTTTTTGAGGCTAAGTCAATGTCAGGATTGGAATCATAGTTTCCCAACAATAATGCCAACACTGACCCCAATCCTAGGGTCAAACCAAAGTCGGTAGTACGGGATTTTCTACCCAAGCTCACGTCACTCAGATTTCTAAACATCGAGCACGATCACCTATTTCGTGTCAAGGCGTTCGTTGCGCAGCGCAACAAAATTGAATCCATTCAGATCACCAATTCTAACCAATACATGTATTCGATCACGAGGTCATCTAGCTTTTGACAATACATTGTGCCACAATCTCATGCGAGTCCGATTATCCACGGTGGTTCATGAATCACTATGCAATGCACCCGCAGAATAATCATTCTCATCAGGGCGTAACTCTTGTTTGAGTCTAGAATAACTCATTCTTGATACGCAGATTGGACCTACTCAATCCTCAAGTTAAATTCTTCAAGCACACAAATTCATTCTCGAGTCACCTTCGCGTCAAACCACAAGTTGAAGCATACAAATTGCTACGCCGTGCAAGTTTGATCACCCCCGCTGTATGAATCACCATACCAGCGCTCACGCGGAGTGATCACCCTAATCGGCACGACGCATGTGCGAGGCTGGAGTTGCGCTCGCATAAGACAAGAATGTCGAAGTTGTGGTTATCGACGAAGCAAATCCAAACATTTTCATTTTCGTCCAAGCCAAGATTTCAATTCGATAGTCCGTTTGTCATTCGTTCAACCAGAAAATCCTCGAGCCAAGTTTATCTTTTCCTCGACACATTTCAACATCCCGAGTATAGCATCCATCGGAACAATGACATTTGCACGATCGTCATTCGCCGAGTCAGAGTACCTCCGAGTTATCGCATATCGATCTTTGATACGCCTCAATATCATCGACGATATGCGTAACCTGACGATCTTCCTTTGCAACCAATTTCGAGTCGTACGACTGATGCTATTGTCCGAGTTAGATATTCCACAATTTCTCAATGTTCAAGATCAAGTTTTTATCGCTATTCCTCAAGCTCGTTTCAAGATCGTTGTTCGAAACTCAAGTCATATTTCATTTTAATCAATCCGATATCGTACGTGCGATCCCCTATGTTTTCTCGATCAAGACATTCATTTTTCATTCATCATTCCGAACGTGATTCGATATCATTTTCTAACTCGTGTTGCCTATTCACAAGTTGTCCGAACGAGATGCTCGTTCGGGACATTCGAAGTCACGACCAACTAAGCGTGACGCGTTCTAAGGCTTTGCGCGATCGCATCGCCTCGCCAATATACTCGCCGTTACTCGTAATCCTCAATCTTGCTCGAATGATTTCCAATAAAATCCATACACCACTCGGATTCGAGCCATATGATCTAGTCCTCAATCACGTTCACGTCATTCGCTAAGACATCCTTCAGATTCGTTCGACGAATCTCTAGCATATTCGCTCACGTCGTATCGACGTACAAAGTCGTCCGCACTATTCCTCAAAATCCACATCAATCTTTCGTGTATGCCTAAGCGTTAACTTGATAGCATTCCTATCGACATACACTCTAAGTGTATCTATGTTCCCGACCGAGCGATACTTAATATTGCTCGCGATTCGATTGCACCAAAAAGTCGAGGTGCACGACACGCGGACTAAGTTGTGCCGCATACCCATCCCGTGCGGACTATATTCACGTTTGCATGCTCACTTGCTAGGGTCAACGTAGGACTAGTTAGACACGCACACGACTTGATAACTTTAGCATGTATTTTCTTTCGAGTCAAGTTCGACACCGTTCGGCACAAAGGTCGTCGCCTATCGATGCGTTCGATTGAACGCTTGAACGAGCTTTTGAAAATATTTAGACTTATTGTAAGGACATCCCGTAGGACATTTGAGAGAGAGTGCACCAACGATTTCAACTTTACGGAAGCAACAATTCAGAGCTTAGGGAAACAACAGAGTTAAAGAATTCAATCGACGGTCCAAGGACGTAAAGCCGTGCTCTGATACCATTATGTCACGCCTCGCTCCCGTAGGAGCGATCGTCCTCGCTAAGGCGTGATGCCGCACGAGCCTAGATTGCGCTCGTGCAAGGCAGTTCCATAACGGCCGATTACATCGGCAGCGACGGGGTCGTCGCACAGAAGTCCCATGCAGAAACATTGAATAATAGCAGCGGACATTTAGAATAAAACACAAGTTACTCAAAGAAGCTCTTTATTGATATTGAAACAACGGTTACATTGGGGGCGCAAGGCCAAGATTACAATAACACAAGCTCACTCATCTTACATTACAAGTCACTCAGCTCTCTCTCATCTTTCAAAGTACATTTGCTTGAGCCAGCGGAAGCTTCGGAAGGCGATGTCCATACATTATGTCCCGTACAAGTCTTGACTCCATGTGGCCGTATGCTTCGAATCGCCAAGGAACTCCGTGCCTCGACGCATCCAAGTGAGCTCCACGCCACGAGCTTCTACCTGTGCCTGCACATGTAAACTATGTGGGTGTCAGTGATCAACTGTACTGGTGGAATGAGCTCCTCGCCCACCCATACAAAACCAACACGTTTACTTTACTTTGTGCAACATAGACCATTCTTATCCATTGTCTTTCTAGTCTTATCTTAGGATCAGTTTGATGACGGACGCCTTGGCATACTTGTGTCTGAGAACCATCTCGTGCTTCCAATAGTAACGTCCACTCAACAATGTTAACCTATCAAGTCGTGCTTGCCTTACGGCCATAATCGGAGACGCAACTACACGATAGACTCCATTTCCTTGCCTCTAGACCTTTCTCGTGCTTGCATTGTCGATGCACTGACTTATACTTGACTTTCATGCCAAACTCTGGGACGTAACGACTCGGTTGTGCAAAACTCTGGGACGTAACAACTTGGTTGTACCATGAACTCGATTCGTGCTTTAATATCTCTGAGGCAGCGCCTCCTCGCTAAATCTTGCCTATACTTGTGTTGTAACAACGCGGCCGTACCTCATATTTCGAGGTTGTGCCCAGCAACTCGACGTAACTTCACACAACTTGCCCTACGGCCCTTCTCGACTTAACTCACAACAGCTCAAGCCTAACACATACAACTCTATGCCAACAACTTAACACTCGATGCCACATCTCGTGTCGAAGCACGCCGCCTTAGTTTTAGCCAAATCTTAGGCCAGGACATTGTGTTCTCTAACTGCATACACATTCAACTTAACTCAATCCAAAGGCACACACACGAATTGTCGCCCGTGCCGACACATCTATATGAATGGTCACTGGCATTAACTAGCCATCGTGGACATAGCCTGGCATTCGGGACCCTTGTACCGCCGGTTGCGATCCTCGATGCAAGTCCCCGACCTACCGGTTGCTTCATACCCAGCTCGGTTATACGTTGTTCTTCCTAGGCCGGATCGGTCCCTGGCCCAAGGTTTCCGATCCGAAGAACCATCGCCCTTGTCGACAAGTTGTCCATGACCACGCGCCTACGCTAACTTCTAGACTTAACGTAATGCATGGTATCATCATCATCGTTTAGTTCCTTTGCTTTACTTCTTTCACTTTTCACACTTCTTCGCAGAGCCCAAACCAGGGTTGCCTCGGCGACTGAACTACAGTCCCGATATTTTTTCTCTCGGCGACTAACCATCGATTAGACTTAACATTCTTTGAACTCAGGGAACGGCTACTGCATAGCCTTCCAACTTACTTGAACATAACACGTTTCCTTAAGCATCGACAGACCGTGGCTAACTTTCTACTGAACCAACCGCGGGTCGTACCTTAAACCGACTCGTGTTCTACACAACGCTATCGCCCAAGTCATACGTCATATGACGGGCCTTGGGATTGTGGGACTATTTAACTTGACAATCGCAGAATGAGCGGGACAGCACTTGGAATGACTTAGGTCGACCGGCATAACTTTGCCTAACTTACTTAAGCCTACAACTTAATCCGAGGGACGAGCAAAGGCTATGCCAAGCCTTGCGCAGTGGAACCGTGCACGCTTTATCAAGCGTTTATGCGGGCGACGCCTATGACTTAGGCAAGTTCATAGTTTTGTGTCGAAGACCAACTTTGCTTCTCCCAAGCCTAGGGACAAAGGACCGAGTGTCATTTTCAAAGCACGCCGTGCACCAACTCTAAGCCGACCGTGCGACGTTTTTCCATGTTCTAACTCATTTTGACCCGTCGGGATTATTCCCTTAGCTATGTGGATTCATCTCTTTTATTATTAAGCCTACTTGTGCAAGTTGAAAACACAATTTATTATGTGAAGGCAAAGATGAGGCAAGTTCACCGAAACTACCCCACCTGAGCGATATCTCCAAGCAAGTCGTTGCAAGGCTAAGTCCGAACGCTGTCGGCGTTTCGATTCCTTCGATTGACTTTGCGAGACGGGGCACTACATTGAGTGGGTTGAGGAGGTTGGGGCGCCTATCCTCGATTTTTTTGACAGTTTTGTTGGGGCGGAGCATTGAGATGTTGTCTTCGGGCCATGTAGTCCGCAAATGAAGTATCCTCCTTCGAGGACAAAGCACTTGCTGGCATGGTGCCCAAAGGAATGGCACTTGGCACAATGAGATGATAGGTTATATCCCTGGTAGCCACCATGGTTTGGACGCTTTGACGCATAATTGTTGCCTCCCGTATAGCTAGGACGTTTGTGGTTGGAATTGTGCACAACGTCTGCAACAACGGGAAGGTACTGGCTCTCAAGACGGAGGGCATGATTTAGAGCATCGCCCATGGTCTTATACTCCAGAACCGCTATATGAGCACCGATAGAGCGTCGCAGACCCACTTCGAACTGTCGCACATGACACTCCTTTACAGAAAGAAACGTACCAGCAAATTTTGACAATTTGTTGAATTCTGCGGTATTTTGTTCTATTGTCCGGTTCCCTTGCCTCAAATGTATGAATTCATTTTCTTTCTCTTGACGAACGATGGAGGGAAGGTACTCAACTTCAAAGGCTTTGCGGAACGTCGCCCAAGAGATCGTCGCTGAGTTGTTGTCGCGTTGGATTGCTCATTTGTACATGCCCCACCAGTCGTGCGCGTTCAAACGTAGTTGAAGTTGTGCGCAGGCGACTTGCTTGGATTCTTCAATGCCGAGGAGCTCGAAGTGATCTTCCAGCTCTTCCAACCAATCAATTTCCATAGAAGGGCCTTCGGTACCGTTGAAGGAAATATGGCATGCTTTCTTAAATTTTGACACTTCAAAGTTGTATCTTTTCGATGCCGCCGGTTGACGCTCGGGCTCCTCTCAATCGACTTCGGTGGGTTGACCTGTCGGCTCGATGACAGTAGGCACAGTTGTGGAGTTTCCATTGGCCACAATCGTCTGGACGATCTATTATAGAGTATCAATCTGCTTTTGCTGCATCTTGGTTTGAGCATCGAAGCGAGCTTCAAATTGGGTCTGTCACGCCTCTGTCTGCTGATGTCAGTTCTTGAACTATTTTTGCTGTGCCTCCATCATGCGTAACATCCTTTCGATGGCATTATTAGAAGGTCCGGCCCGCGAGCTGTTCGAACCGCTCGAAGCACTTTGTTCTTGCTTGGTTGCGGTTTCTGCCACGGGTTCTGTCACTTCTGCAATACGGAGACACACACATTAGTCTTATGATATTTCGAACTCATTGTATGGAACAACTTATCTCATCGAGGCGAGGTCAAAGGTTTGAGACTCTAGACGAAAGGCCAAAGGATGTAAAGCCGTACTCTGATACCATTATGTCACGTCCTGATTCCGAAGAATCGATAGTCGTCCCCGGGCGTGATGCCGTGCGAACCTAAGTTGCGATCGCACAAGACATAGTCATAAGGTTATCCGAAACACAACATCAAATAGTGTCACGCCCCGCTCCCGTAGGAGCGATCATCCTCGCTAAGGCGTAATGCCGTACGAGCCTTAATTTCACCCGTGCAAGACGGGTTCCATAACGGCCGATTACAGCGGCTGCGACGGGGTTGTCGCACAAAAGTCCCAAGCATAGACATTGAACATGCAGCGAAAATTTAGAACAAAACGTAAGTTATTTAAAGGAAGCTCTTTATTGATATAGAAACAAGTTTATATTGGGGGCGCAGGGCCAAGATTACAATCACTCAAATTTACTCATCTCACATTACAAATCACTCAGCTCTCTCTCATCTCTCAATACATATCTCGAGCCAGCGGATGCGTCGGAGAGGCGATGTCCATATATTATGTCCCATATAAGTCTTAATTCCATGCGGACGCACGCTTCAAATCGCCAAGGAACTCCATTCCTCGACGCATCCAAGCGAGCTCTGCACCATGAGCTTCTACCTGCGCCTGCATATGAAAACTATGTGGGTGTCAGTACTCAACTGTACTGGTGGAGTGAGCTCTTCGTCCACCCATACAGAACCAACACGTTTATTTATTTTGTGCACCATAAACCCTTTACGATTGTCTTTCTACTCTTGCCTTAGGATCAGTTAGGACATAGACTCTCGGCCTATTTAGTATCTTTAGATCGTCACCGTGCTATTGCAGCGATAACTTCCTTACCATTGCCTCTAGACCGTTCTTATGCTTGCAATGTCAATGCACTGACTCATACTTGTCTTTCGTGCCATACTCTGGGACATAACGACTTGGTCGTGCGGTGAACTCGATTCGTGCTTATCTCTGAGGCAGTGCCTCTTCGCTAAGTCTTGCCTATACTTGTGTTGTGACAACGCGGCCGTACCTCACATTTCGAGGTCGTGCCCTGAAACTCAATATAACTTAACCGAACTTGCCCTACGGCCCTTCTCGACTTAACTCGCAATGTCTAACCCAACTTATGGAACCGGTGTTGAGAACTCAAGCACGATGCCGTATCTCGTGCCGAAGCATGTGTCTTTACGCATAGCTAAATCTTAGGCTTCATAATACCTTATATGCATACCGTGCACGCATTCTACAACTCATCACATACCGTGCTTATACTTCCTTTGTTACGACCGATACCGTGTATAAGGATTCGCCGCTTAGCACGCCAATTATATACATAAAAGGCCACTGGCACGACAAGCCATCGTGGACAAAGCTCGGGTAGGCGGCGGGTCCTTCATCGCAGGTAGCGAGCCCTGTTGAAAGCCCCCGACTACCTACGCAATACGTGCTTTGCTATAACGTCTACCTCCTAGGACGACTGGTCCCGGTGCCCCGGCGTATAACCAGACTATGCAGAAATCCTTGTCGATAAGTTGTCCAATGACCACGCACCTACAAGATATCTAGACTCACGTAAATGCATGGCCTAATTTGTTGGTACGATTGGAACTATACTTAGCAACACGTGCTCTGAACCATACTTTGTGTAACGTGCATCGGGACTGTGAGACTCCTAACCGAGGGACCGCCTCATATCTCTTAACATGCATAGGAACGAGAGACTCCCAACCGAGGGACCGCCTCTCCCAACCGAGGGACCGCCTCATACTTCCAAACGTGTATAGGAACGTGAGACTCCCAACTGAGGGATCGCCTCATACTTCTTAACGTGAACGGTCGCATGAACTTACTTATTTGAAATCGAGGGAACGACTACTACATAGCCTTCCAACTTAACTTATATAGAACTTACCTAATACTGGCCATAGCCCGTGGCATTCTATCATCGAAACAACCATTTTTCGTGCCTTAAATCTAATGTATTCTGTGCGACACTATCGTCCAAGTCATACTCTATGTGTCGAGCCTCAAGACCGTAGGAACAAATGGCTATATGCAACCGTAGGACCGTGGGACCGATCAAGGCTATGCCAAGCCTTGGATGATGGGACCGTGCATACTTATCAAGTGTTCACACGGGTGATGCCTATACTTAGGCTAATTCGAATGTTGTGGCAACTTAGCAACTTAGGCCAACTTCCTTCTCCCAAGCCACGGGACGAAGGACCGAGTGTCATTTGAAAGCACGCTGAGCCGACTTCTAAGCAGACCGTGGGACTTTTTTCCATCTTCTAACACATTTTGACCCGTCGAGATTATTCCCTTAGCTATGTGGATTCGTCTCTTTTATTAGCAAGCCTATTGTGCAAGTTGAAAACGTGCGATTTATTAGGTGAAGGCTAAGATGAGGCAAGTGCACTGAAACTCTCCCACCTGAGCGAGCGGTCGCCTTGACCGAGTGATGTCTTCGAGCAGCCGTTGCGAGGCTAAGTTCGAACGCCGTCGGCGTTTCGATTCCTCCGATTGACTGAGTAGGACGGGGTAATACATCATACACCACTCAGAAAAAGTTTCGTCCTCAAAAATTACTGAGTACACTTATCCGCTTATAACTTGATTCAACATCCTACGTTTCTCGCACACACTACTCCTATGCGTTTCCTTCAATTCGAGCCACGCTCGTGTTATCGCTAACTTAGTCGTAAGGTAAACCAACCGATCAACCAACATTCTAACTCGTCTCAATTCAATGATCGCATTACCATCAACATTTCTTCGAAACTCACGATCTCACAATCCTCGACACTTTCCCGTTCCTCAAGTCTCACTTGATTCAACGTATCACTTAGTTAGATCGTACATATATTCCAGGCGTCCCTAAAATACATGCATTTCAGCCAAGCCTCGTGATAGGGAATCCGCCATCACCACTCGAGTCGGATCGTACACATATTCGGGCGTCCCTAATATACGTGCATGTCAACCGAACCTCATGAGTGGTGCCTCCACAATTCCTATCACTTCACACCGGAACGTCTGTCTAACTGCTAGGCTACGTCTTTAGGATACATCGAGCATCGATTCTCTACGCACATCCCAATATTCGTCGCACGGGGTCCGAGTCGTTCAGCAAGGCTATCCTACGATAATTCACGTTCAACTAATCCTCGACAAGAACATATCGCTCATTCATCAAGCCATTTCGTATTGTCTATCTCTTCGAACACGTTCGACATAATCTGCCTATCAATCTCTAAGTCAAGCACGCTACGACACAATTCATCGCTAAACCAAAATTTCACATTCCATACTTCCGAAGTCATTCATCCCAATTCACGTATCGATCATAAGGTCGTCCGACTTAACAATATGTTGCGCCCCGATCTCACGCGAGTCAGATTATCCATGGTGGGCACGAATCACCATGCACGCTCCCGCGAGATAATCATTCTCATCGGGACGTAACTCTTGTTTTGTGTTTAGACTAATTCATTCTCGATGCGCGGTTTGGACCTACTCAATCCTCAAGTTTCATTCATTTGTCAAACATAAGTCCTACAAATCCTCGAGTTCACCTTCGCATCAAGCCAATAAGTCGAGACAATCAAAGTTGTCGCGTCCTGATTTTTTCTAGTTCGATCATTCCTGCGACATGAATCACCATGTCAGCGCTCACGCCGAACGATCGCCCCAAATCCGATGCGACACATGTGCGGGGCTGGAATCGCGCTTGCGCAAGACAAGAATGTCGAAGCTATGGTTATCCGCGTAACCCTCAAGACACTTCTGTTTCTATCTAACATTCATCTCCATCAAAATCCTAAGTATAGCATCCAACCGAACAATAACACTTGCACGATCGTCATTCGCCGAGTCAGAGTACCCCCGAGTTATCGCATATCGATCTTTGATACGCCTCAATACCATCGATGATATGCGTAACCTGACGATCTTCCTTTGCAACCAATTTTGAGTCGTACGAATGATGCTATCGTCCGACTAGATAATGTCCTCGACATTCAATTCAAGTTCGATCATTACCCCTCAAATTATTTACAACATCAATTCGTTCAAATCCAAATCCACGTATCGTTCATCCGTCTATCTTACCTCAATTCGCATCATTCCTTTCTAACTCAATCATCGAGCAACATTCACTCCAATCCTTATGGTCATTTTGTAACTTTAAAATCAAACCTTTCATGCACACTATCTTCCCGTCGTGCTAACTTTTCATATACGATCCGTATCAATTTCTCCAATCAAGTCATCCATTTATTTTATCGTTTAGAATCTCTATTCAACCATGTCGTAACTCGCATTACCATTCACAATTCGTCCGAACGATATCTCGTTTGCGACTCTCGAATCATGACCAACTAAGCGCTACTCGTTCTAAGGCTTTGCGATATCATCGCATATCGACATACTCGTACTATTCGTAAATCTTCTAGTTTTGCTCAAATAATTTCTATAACGTCCATACACCACTCAGGGTCAAGTCATTCTATAATTCCTCAAAAGGTCATACGATTCACAATCGACATGCATAATTGTGCGTTCGTCCGTTCCTCAAGGTCTAAGAACCATTTCTCGTGTTCGCTTTAGCGTTGGTTAAGTAGAGTCTCTATCAACATACATTCTACGTCTCACTTATTCTCGTCCGAGCGATAGTCAATCTCGCTCACAAACTCGTTCGCACCAGAAGGTCTGCGTGCGCGATACTCGGCACAACTTAGCCAAAAGACCGTGTGCATAGCCATTCCTTACGGACTATACTCTGAGTTTTGTACACTCATTTACTAACGTCGACGTAGGACTATTTAGGCACGCACACGACTTGCTAACTTTAGCACGTGTTTTCTATCAACTCAAGGTCGACACCATTCGGCCCAAAGGCCATTGCCTATCGATGTGTTCGATTGAACACATGTACGAGCTTTTGAAAATATTAGACTTATTGTATGAACATTCCGTGGGACAATTGAAAGAGAGCGCACCAACGATATCAACTTGCAAAAGCAACACTTCAGAGTTGGCAAAAACAACGAAGTTAAAGAATTCAATCGATAGTCCAAGGACGTAAAACTGTGCTCTGATACCATTATGACACGCCCCGCTCCTGTGGGAGCGATCGTCCTCGCTAAGTCATGATGCCGCACGAGCCTTAATTGCACCCATGCAAGGCGGGTTCCATAACGGCCGATTACAGCGCTGCGACGGGGTCGTCGCACAGAAGTCCCAAGCGGAGACATTGAACATACAGCAGAAATTTAGAACAAAATGTAAGTTATTCAAAGAAAGCTCTTTATTGATATAGAAACAAGTTTACAATGGGGGCACAGGGCCAAGATTACAATCACTCAAATTCACTCGTCTCACATTACAAATCACTCAGCTCTCTCTCATCTCTCAATGCATATCTCGAGCCAGCGGATGCTTAGGAGAGGCGATGTCCATACATTATGTCCCGTATAAGTCTTGATTCCATGCGGACGCACGCTTCAAATTGCCAAGGAACTCCATTCCTCGACGCATCCAAGCGAGCTCTGTACCATGAGCTTCTACCTGCGCCTGCACATGAAAACTATGTGGGTGTCAGTACTCAACTGTACTGGTGGAGTGAGCTCCTCGCCCACCCATACAGAACCAACACGTTTATTTATTTTGTGCAACATAAACCCTTTACGATTGTCTTTCTACTCTTGCCTTAGGATCAGTTAGGACATAGAATCTCGGCCTATTTAGTATCTTTAGATCGTCACCGTGCTATTACAGCGATAACTTCCTTACCATTGCCACTAGAACGTTCTTGTGCTTGCAATGTCAACGCACCGACTCATACTTGTCTTTCGTGCCATACTCTGGGACATAACGACTTGGTCGTGCGGTGAACTCGATTCGTGCTTATCTCTGAGGCAGGGCGTCCTCGCTAAGTCTTGCATATACTTGTGTTGTGACAACGCGGTCGTGCCTTACATTTTGAGGTCGTGCCTTGAAACTCAACATAACTTAACCGAACTTACCCTACGGCCCTTCTCGACTTAACTCGCAATGTCTAACCCAACTTGTGGAACCGGTGTTGAGAACTCAAGCATGACGTCGTATCTCGTGCCGAAGCACGTATCTTTACGTATAGCTAAATCTTAGGCTTCATAATACCTTATGTGCATACCGTGCACGCATTCCACAACTCATCACATACCGTGCATACACTTCCTTTGTTACGATCGACACCGTGTATGCGGATTCGCCGCTTAGCACGCCAATTATCTATATGAAAGGCCACTGGTACGACAAGCCATCGTGGACATAGCTCAGGTAGGCGGCGGGTCCTTCAGCGCAGGTAGCAAGCCCCGTTGAAAGCCCCCGACTACCAACGCAATACGTGTGCTGCTATAACGTCTACCTCCTAGGACAACTAGGCCCGATGCCCCGGCATATAACCAGTCTAGGCAGAAATCCTTGTCGACAAGTTATCCAATGACTACGCACCTACAAGACATCTAGACTCACGTAAATACATGGCCTAATTTGTTGGTACGACTGGAACTATACTTAGCAACACGTGCTCTGAACCACACTTTGCGTAACGTGCATCGGGATCGTAAGACTCCCAAGTGAGGGACCGCCTCATACCTCTTAACGTGCATAGGAACGAGAGACTTCCAACCGAGGGACCGCCTCATACTTCTTAACGTGCATAGGAACGTAAGACTCCCAACCGAGGGACCGCCTCATACTTTTTAACGTGCATAGGAACGTGAGCCTCCCAACCGAGGGACTGTCTCATACTTCTAAATGTGCATAGGAACGTGAGACTCCCAACTGAGGGACCGCCTTATACTTCTTAACGTGAACGGTCGCGTGAACTTACTTCTTTAAAATCGAGGGAATGACTACTACATAGCCTTCCAACTTAACTTGCATAGAACGTGCCTAATACTGGCCATAGCCCGTGGCATTCTATCATCGAAACAATCGTGTTTCGTGCCTTAAATCCAATGTATTCCGTGCGACACTATCGTCCAAGTCATACTCTATGAGACGAGCCTTAAGACCGTGGAAACAAATGGCTATATGCAGCCGTAGAACCGTGGGATCGATCAAGGCTATGCCAAGCCTTGGATGACTAGACTGTGCATACTTATCAAGTGTTCACGCGGGCGACGCCTATACTTAGAGTAATTCGAACGTTGTGGCAACTTAGCAACTTAGGCCAACTTCCTTCTCCCAAGCCACGGGACGAAGGACCGAGTGTCATTTGAAATCACGCTGAGCCGACTTCTAAGCAGACCGTGGGACCTTTTTTCATGTTCTAACACATTTTGACCCGTCGGGATTATTTCCTTAGCTATGTGGATTCGTCTCTTTTATTAGCAAGCCTATTGTGCAAGTTGAAAATGTGCGATTTATTAGGTGAAGGCTAAGATGAGACAAGTTTACCGAAACTCCCACACCTGAGCGAGCAGTCGCCTTGACCGAGCGACGTCTTCGAGCAGCCATTGCAAGACTAAGTCCGAACGCCGTCGGCGTTTCGATTCCTCCGATTGACTGAGCGGGACGGGGCACTACAAATAGAGTACGCAGAGAAATTGAATACATTAAAATGAGAGAAACGTTTGTTTTTATTGATAATAAAACTTTATTTCCAAGACTCCATTACAATCATTGTCGCGCGGGCTACAACATGACTCGATTACAAAATGAATATTGATGAGATAATTGTTCCATACACTACATCCCCTTTTACAAACAAAACATTCCCAAGGACCTGGAATAGTGGGGAGTCGAGACGTCGTTTCTTCTGGACTGAATGTGGAGTCTTCAAAAGGATTCAAAAATAAGTCTTCAACACACGGACGAGGCTTCAATGTACTTGCATTGCCTTGAGCTTAAGTGGCACACACTTCTTGGTTCGGGGTACCTGTGTGGAGAGCGAGGATCAGTACATTACACTTTGTACTGGTGCCTGGCAAATTAAGTTCCGTGCTCTCATTTGGTTAAAGAGTTTATATGACTTAGTTGTGAATCTTTCTAACCATCCTAATGAATTTCAGACAAGCATATGATAAGCATAATGTAAACTATGCTAGAACTTACCCATGGCAGAGCGTGCCGTACAATGTAAGACTTACCATGTTCTTCCCTGTCAATTGTTATCGCTAGCATAGCATGTGCAATTTATGTGTGATTGATCACTGACATCACAAGCCATCCTGGACTTATAGCTTTGTTAGTCGGGGCCCTTTCAACGTAAGAAGCAAGCCCCGTTGCAAGTCCCCGCCTACCCCGTGCTATCATCCAGCACAGCTATACCCTGTTTCCTCCTAAGCTGAAATGGTCCCGTGGCCCCGGGTTGCCGCTCGAGGAAACTTTTACCTTGTCGACAAGTTGTCCATGACCGTACTTAGAATAATTTAGTTATTAAGACATAGTCTATATTTCTTTTAAGAACTTGACCTTTACATCGTGTCCCGCCTTGTCATGGCATCACCTTATTTGAGTCAATCTTTTGTTAACACAGTTCTACAAATTTACAGTGTATCCGTGGCTTTGCATCTATTATTTCATTCGCGATAAGGTTATCGATTGATGTAATGCCCGTGGTTCGTATTATGCATCTCGATATACGTGTACGTATTTTGACCTGTATTGCATGTCTTCCTGCTTGATTTATTTTGGCATTTCTTTGCTTGGTTCATCTTGATTCGGTTTGGCTTGTTGGCTTGGTTCGATTTTGTTGAAAAACCAACCCACCTACCTACCACCACCATCACCATTTATTAGTCCACTTCCCTTTCTCTCTCTTCATTAATCTTCTTCTTCCTCCATTAACTTCTCCACCAACCAGAAAGAGAGGGAGAGCTTAGGCAAGTACATCTTGCTTCATGAAGGAATCCATTTTTATTGTTCCATTGTCTTCCTTATGTGTTTCTAACCCACTTTAGTACTTAGCATTTTTTATTTCTGTGGTTAATTTCTTGTAGATCTAGCTTTATGGTATTTTCGGTTTCCAGGAGTTCTGATCTATCAAAACCTGCATATTTTTGCTAATTGATGGTTCCAGGTTGTAGAGAATTCTATTTTACTCAAATTTGACCTACGGGAGTCTGGATTTGGGTTTCTATTTTTGTTTGGAGGAGCATGGAGGTCATGGTATTTTTCATGGACATGTTCTCTGTGGGAGCCATTAATTGCATTCTTGGCCGCATATGCACATTTTTGTGCTTAGCCGCATATGTACTGTGCTTGCATTTAATTGAGTTGCTTGCAAGCTTGCATGCATTTGCATGCAACTTGCCTGAGCCGCATAGGCCATTCTTGACCGTATGGCCATTTGTTATTTCTGGCCGCATATGGCCTTAACCATTCTTGGCCGCATGGCCTTGCAAGCATTAATTGCTTACATGCATGCATTAATTGCTTGCATTAAATAATTGCCATTAGCATTAAATAAATTACTTGGCCTTAGTATTAATTGCATTTGCATGCTTTTTGCAAGCAGTAGCTTGCATGGGTATTAATAAGTTAGCCGCATATAGCTAGTTGTATTTAATGGCCGAAATGACCAGTTGCTATTTTATTGAGCCGCATATGGCCAACTTTAAATATATTGGCCGCATGGCCATTTAATCTCCTGCATGCTTAAGAATATTTAAATATAATAATGGCCATTTAATATTTAGTTGGCCGCATGTATATTATTCTGGCCGCATGTGGCCATCAGCTTGGCTGGCCGCATATGGACTTGCAATTGCATGTAAATTACATGCATTAGCCAATAATGCATGCATTAGCACGTTAGTTGCATGCTTAGCTTTTATTAGTTGCATGCATTTTATGGTTGCATGTATTTAAATAAGCATCAGCAAGCATGCTTGTATGCTTTATTAATGCATTAGCACATTAGTTGCATTTTAGTGGTTGCATGCATTTAAATAAGCATCAGCAAGCATGCTTGCATGCTTCATTAATTAATGCATTAGCATGCTTCATTAATTAATGCTTAGCCTTAGCATTATTTCAGCTGGCCGCATATGCTAAGTCCCTGGCCGCATGCAAGTGCTTGGCTTGGCCGCATAGGAAAATAGTTGGCCGCATTAACAAGGCTTAGCATTAACTAATACATCCTTATCATTGCATGCAACAGCATATGGGAACAGTAGGTTGCCGCATGGGAATTAATGTTATGGCCGTATGGCTTTTTTTTAGGCAATATTTAATTACTTGGCAATGTCATGGCCGCATAAAAATATTTGTTAACCGCATATGCATTTGTGCATGCATATTTACTTGGCCATTTTGCTGACCGCATGCAAGCATTTGTATGCTTGGCCGTGTATATTTATTTGCTTGGCCACGTGGCCTTAGCAAATTGCTTGGCCGCATATGGCCAAGTGACTTGCTGGCCGCATGAAATATATTTTTTTCCTGAACCGCATGAGTCAACGTCCTTGCCCCTGCTAATATTTAATAACCACATGCGTGCTTGTGCGATATTAATTTAAGTGTATTCCCTGACACGATGGTGACCCGTTGTGGTGCACTTTTGACATAACATGATAGTGGCGCGCTTGGCGCACTCTTGACATGATAAACCTGACATAATATTTCTCGAAATGCTGTTGCGACGGCTAACCTGATATGACAAGTATGAATGACCTGGACACCGTGGACGATTGTGCTTGTACAAATGAACCCGTCTGGTCCTGCATCATGTCTAGGATAGGGACCCCTGAGTACCACGGCCAGGGGTACCTACTGAATTGACTAAGGCTAATAACTAGAATAATCCAATAGTCATGAAGAGATCCCCCAGCTACAGGCAATCCCATTATCTGGGCGCTCAAGTGGACTTGTAGCCTGCCGACGAGTATGGCACATTTCTAGCACACTGTCATGTGTTGTACCCTTATTGTACTAATATTCGACCTGGATAACCTGGATGGTCTGCAGGGCTTGTGGCTGTGGAACAATCTCACTGCATCTTGCTAGTAACTAGGCCTGTGATAACCCTAGTTAGTTAAAGTATCAAGTCATTCTTTTTGCTTGGCCGTGATTGTTGGATGAGGCATAATCAGTCTAGTCTTATCTTGATCCTGTACAAGATTGTTACATGTCCTGATTTTTTATTTTATCTTGCCGATAAATGGTGGGAGAAACCAAGTTCTGTTCATACGAAGGGTTACAACCCCGGTCCTTGGTTGGTTTACGGGTTGTAACCTGGTTATCTGAATAGTCCCATAGTTATCTCATCGTATATCACCTGTCATGCTTTTTCTTAATTATTGTCTTTTATTATGTAATTATATTCTTGTGCTAATTTGTTAGTTTTAGTTCCTAAGTGAAGCCTCCTTTGTGGCACTTGCTCTTTCTGGGGTCTGACCCAGCTGGTTTTGTATGGCCAGATACCGGAGCAGCTCCCAAGGATCTACCGACTTTCCAGCCAGATGGTGACTACTAGACGGAAACCTGGCAACGAGTGGGTTTATTTTGGCTCTCCTACTCTATTGTAAAATTATTCTTTTGAGGCGTTTAGCTGCCGAGCATGTGTTAGCTCGTGTACATTTTACTTACTGTCTGCCTACGGGCTGTAACATGATTGACAAATCCTAGGGTTGATCATGTATGACTAAAACTCTTGCTAGTCCTAACATTTTGTAACGACTAGCTTTATGATCAGCTGAATATGTAATGTTTGGGACGCCTTACTATTGTATATTTGATGATCTTACATCTTGTAACATTTACTTATTTGCTTGTGATTGAGACACTAGGCTTGTTCATGACCATAAGAGACTGATGGCTTGTAGTTAAACCCTCATATATCTAGACAGTCGTGATCGTATAGTGGGGTGGATTCCATTCCATTATACGTAGTTGGCTATGTACGCCCCTGCTCTCCAGTATTCTGGTTCTGGGACATGACATGGTTTAAGTGGTGGTCCATGCAAGTCTTGTAAATCAAGATATGTGAGGGTTTACCGAATAGATGTCTCAATCAGTACTCGCCCTTGATCTCTGCTCGTATCTTCTGAATCCCTGTAATCTTGACCTGATCACATGCTTGTATCGTTGATCTATCCTGGTCCTTCCTTATTGTTCCCTATGTCGTCTTCTTCAGCGACATTGTTCCTGGACCTGCCGATCAACAAGGCGGAGCACCTTCCGTGGACCAGCAGCAACCTGGAGATCAATCCCAGCATTCCGGAGTAGCCTCCAGAGTCGTGCCTACCGAAGGAGAACCACCCGTTCAGCCCATCCAGCCTGCAGAGCCTGATGATGGCACTTTGGTGGGTCTCATCACGTCACTATTAGCCTCTCAGGATCGACGAGGAGATGCCTTGCACCAGGCGGTGGCAGACGCTTTGGCCAGAGGAGGTCATCAGGGTAATAGCGCGGCCAACAGCTTCAAACGCTTGAACCCTCCCTTCTTCGACGGCAGTGAAGATACGATCGCTACAGATGCATGGCTTCAGGACACAGAGGTGATTCTAGAAGCAGCTAGGACTCCAGAGAATGAGAAGGTGGCCGTGGTGCACCTGCAGTTATTGGATCTTGCCCACTGCTGGTGGACGGTACAGGCCGTCGGATTAGTGGCCTCTATTGCCTGGGCAGTATTCAGGGAAAGATTCCAGACTAAGTACTTCGATGCTGTAACTCGGTACGATCTACAGACGAGGTTCACCAATTTGAAGCAGATGGGCAGGACGGTCGATGGATATGCGGCCGAGTTCTCCAGGCTTAGTCGGTTTGCTTCCTCCTTGGTGGCGACCGAGTTCGATAGAGCCCAGCAGTTCCAGCAGGGGCTCGACCTAGAGATTTTGCTGGCAGTGGAGCAGTTTGAGCATCAGACTTTCGATGCGGTATTGAGGACAGCCAGGAGGCACGAGTATACCTCCCACAGGATCGTGGAAAGGACCGGAGGTCGGAAGTGTAACGCCCCAGTACCAAAATACTTAGGACTAGGTACGTATCCATGCCAGCTGCATACATACGAAGTATACTCCAATATATGGAACCTCGTATGTACACATAAGCTGTAAAATACAGTAAACCAAGAGTAATCTAATCTCATCCACAAATAAAGAATAAAGATATCATATAATCAACTGTAATAATTATTTGTACAATACGTTGGGCGGAGACAAATCCACTACCAACAAGTAAGGAAAAATATACATGGAAACTGAAATAATTTGGCGGGAGTAGCAAAGAAAGACCCAAGACACGTCATCTCCGAATGAATAGAGAAGATCACGATCTCGGCTAGAACACCTGCAATATCACAAAAGCACACACCTGAAGAGATAACCAGGTCCTCAGAGGGACGTAACAAGACACAAAATATCATGCCATATAAACTGAATAAATATTGCTCAAATAAATAAGTCAATTGAATTATAACATGGTCCAACACGCACCTATTGAACTAGCGTACCATCCCTCCAACCAAACAAGGACAGGAGATGGTAAACTAATTCACGGTGACGTATCTTTCCATGCTATGAATCCAATATGGTATCCGGACCCCAACAAGGTTCAATACCTTCTCATTGAAGTAGTAAGTCACACCTACAACCAAACAAGGACAAGATGAGACGAACTAATTCGCGACAAGTTATTGTTCCAAGCCACGGTCAGATACAAGTACCCAAACCAAGAGTACTCATACCTAACGGATAGGGTAGCCTAACCGTTCTAAGTGAATACAGTTTTAAGAACAGTTCATGGTCGCATGACTACCGGGTCAAGTCAAGAAAATACCAATGCAGTACCTCAGTAGCGAGTCACAACACCATATACTATTCCTCAGTATCGAGCGAGTCTATAGCATATAGTCTACCTGTCGTTCCTCAGTAGCGAGCGAGTCTACGATAGATAGGGTGGTAGTCAACTTTCAATCATGTTCTTCCCGCCCAATGCCAACTCATAACTGCTAAGTCTTCTAGCATGCAATTCTATTAGCAGTTATTTCCTAACGCACGGCTTATACGTACTGGTGGCCAGCCAATCACGCATGTCTGAGTCCTATATGTGACTCACAACAATGTGGTATAAATGTGTCAAGGCCTATGAATGCAACACACAAAGGTGGTCCCTTAACTCTAAGTTTAATATGTAAGAAAAATAATACATAGCAGAAAATATAACTGAACAGTAAGTTCTAACAGTTTATGCCATGTATCACAGTTTATTTTGCATAAAGAAAATAATGAATAATGCATGAGATATGAGCTAAAATAAATAAACAGCAAATGGCAAGGTTACTTGCCTGAGGGTGGTGCGAGATGTAGCAAAATCCAACAGTCAGAATCGTCAACACGAAAGTCAAAATCCACAAGGAGCTCCGGATGCTGAAACAAACATCACTAACGAGTTTGGAATAAAAGATATGCCTAGAAAACGCATGTCCAAAAGTTAAATTCTGGAACAGGGGCAAAATCGTAATTTCGGGTCAAAACGATGTCCGTCGTTAGACCCGCTTTGTACCATAACGCGTGCCGAAGTCTATGGTCTCTAAAGTCGTTAAACTAAATGTCTAAGGATTCAGTTTGAGGAGAGGAACTCAACGGTATGTCCAGTTTTGGATTCCGATGAGCCATGTACAAAATCGCCTGTTTGAGTGGGTCGCAGGCCCGCCAAAAAGGGACTCCGATTCGAACTTCTCAGAATCGAACCAAACGTGGCACACAGGACCAGAATTTTGATCCGGACCTGTTGGCACAAGTTTCGTCTCTAATCGACGACTGTACACGAAGTTAGGGCAAAGTTTGTAAAACGCTGATACGGGGGTATCTCGACGGATACGGACTGATTCCGTCGTGCACACACGACGAAACTGAGTTCCGTCAGTTCCCACACGTCGATAACGTCCATACGCGTCTTTCGATGCATATAGCGCACGACTACGTCGTCCGGATTGTCGGGGCGCACGCCATATCAGACAAAATTCAGAAAACTAATATAATTAAACACAAGTTTTTCCTCAACTTCAACATCAATCTACTTTTTACACGCAAATCAAAACGACGATCCAGAAGATGCGTTGCAATCTCGATTATGTTGTCTTTGACTGTCTTCAATTAGTTTTTATGAAAGTTTAATGGACAGCGAGAAAAGTGGCCGACAAGTTGGTGTTTTGAAACAGTTTTTAATATGCCAGAAAAGTGGTTTTTCTCCAATTTTGCCTCAATTTTTCGAGCAAGTTGGATGGTCGTGTCAAAATCCACCTAGGGGATCTCGAAGAGGGTCATGTGGGCTTTCTACATGAATTTACGGATCTAAAAATGGATTTAAAATGAGGAAGATATCGATCGGGGAAGTGGGATACCTTAAAGTGGAAAATTGTTGCGTGAATGACGAGGGGCTGACTTTCGATGCTCCGTTCGTCGCGCACACAACTTTGTTGCTGGTGAAACGAACTCGTAGACGAAGAGGGTATGTTCTGCCGAAATTTTCGTTTCGGAAGTCTAGGGTTTTGAGGTTCGTGGAGGAAGTTATATATATAACAAGTGGGACGAAAAACCTAATACTACCACTATTACTAATAACCCGTTATATATATATATATATATATATATATATATATATATATATATATATATATATATATATATATATATATATATATATACACCAAAAAATCAATTTAAAATCCAAATACCATTTAAAAGTCAACTATCCAATTATTTAATATATTTGAGCATATCTACATATATATATATATATATATATATATATATATATATATATATATATATATATATATATATATATATAAATTCAATCCTTAATAAATCAACTCAAAATAGTAATAATATTTAAATAGGAAAACATGTTTATTAAATCTTCACAAAATAAATTTTAAAAATAATAAATTAATAAAAATTGCTCCAATGGGTGAACTGTACCACACACCCTTATCCGGGTCCAGGAACATGTACAATCTTGTAAAATATTATTTAAAAATAAAATACCAATAATTGTACAAATACTTAAATAATTAGAACTTGTACATAAAATTCTAAAATAATTTAGGAGATATTTCTAAGTACATAAAATATGTCTACATGGCCACATTTGGTCACACTACCTGCTTACATGGGCTAAAATTTGGTTCGGGCCCAGTTCGGACTGAATTGGACAAACCGGGTCATCTAAAAATTAATATATAAAATAATATTTAATTAAAATACTTTAAATAAGTAAATTCACAATTTGGTCTAGTTTTGCTAGTTTGGACATCACCATGGCTAGGCTTCCCCCGGCATGACTGGTACACTAGTCAAGGCACACTTCTACAACTTCCGTGCTAAAAGTCATGGTCGTCTAGTGCTCCAAAACTCAACAATGGCTAAGTTTATTGTAAAAAAAATAAAAATAAAACCATAAATTATATAAATTCATTTTTAAGTCTAATAAAATAATAAAAATAATAATTAAAAAATAGGGGTTTTACATCCTACCCAACTTACAATAATTTCGTCCTCGAAATTTAGGAACAATAGGGTAGATGCGGTTGAGGGGTAGAAGGAGTAGTTTAATGCGAGGATATAGCCACATTACTAAAGTGATACCTTGGGTCCATTTCTCAAGTACAGTGCATTGTCTCTCTAAAATAAGAAAAGACAAGAACAATAAAGGGTTCAAGACGATGCTATTGAGTACCATACGTGGTTCATAGACGACGAAAATAATTCAAAAGAGAATTCCCAAGGCTGTCGTGGATGAGACTCTAAGGCAAGTTTAACTATGTCCCCATCCACGTAGAATAATATACGAAGGCGAACCAAAGTGCAATAGGTTGTTCAGACCATCATGCACTGGTTCTGATTAGACAATATGTTAGTGGGTGCACCCAATAAAATATGTCATGATCAAGCTTGGTAAAGAAATAAGCTTGCAAAACTGAGGCTAATTAGCAGCATAAGACAGTCAAAATACAAGTAAGGGAGAATGATAAAAGAAAATTAAATAGTCCAGGATCTTTTAAAAATCTAAGTTCCGCCCGAAGCTTGGGCCTGCGCAGTTGGCTTGGTTGACTAGCTAAGTTAGGATCCTCTAAATTTTGTAGTCTGAGTAAACTTATCAACATGGGTCACAAGGACAAAAGCTTTGTTGGGCTGTGAGGTATTCTACCCAACTTACAAGAGTTAAGCTAGTAGTGTGATGGGACAATGGTTCAAGAAATTGAGATAAAGCACAAATTTAAGCATTTAAGGAATTAAGTAGAACAAAATCACATATTGGGTCGAAAGAATTGAGTCGAGGTTGAATCCCTATCCGTGGTCGAAAAATATATCGGTATCATGGTAAAGATTATAGTTTGGCCATTTTGACCATAAGGTCATATCAAGAAATAAAGTACAAGGAGATGGGTTTTAATGGGACATGATATGTCTACATGAAGGTGGCTTGTCTAGGCCTCACATATGGAATTTGTTGGAGGAAAAAGTCTAGTGTTGTACTCCAAATATCCAAGTCACAGTAAGGGACGCCAAATGATCTAAAATAGAAAGTGGGAGTTCACGAGGTGATACTTAATGCACAATAATAAAGAAGATCAAGTTAAAGCACGCGATAAAATTAATTAAAGAATCCCGCAAAAATAATTTAGGAACACAATTTTGGAGAGAAGATAGTCTCCTAGATGAATACAGTTAAGGAACCATTAACTAATTATTCAAATTGCAAATGGGTTAGAAGGTCACAATTAAAAGATCTAGAATTGAAGAAAGGTCGAGTAAGTCGAGGTGGTAATACAGTCACATAGCTGGGTAGATGACTAACAACACTTGTGTATATACTACTATCATGGTCATGAGTGACATGACAATTAGTGTGGCATACTCAGTAGGGTTATCTTGGGGCCTGTCACGCCCCGACCCGGAATCACCCGAATCTTCGTCCTCGCATGGGGCGTGATGCCGCACGAGCCTAGAGTTGCGCTCGTGGAAGGCAAGATGACAAGTTCTTAAATGGTTATCTTTGAGTTGAACATTAACAACGAAAGAAAAACAGAGTATACGAAACGTTTCTCTTTATTGATATTCAAAATCAGATTACAAAGGCTTTCGATAGCCCAACAAAATTTGCCAGATTGGCTACAACACTCAGGTTCACTCTTGCCCACAAAGGATTTCACCGTTCCATACATCATGCCTTCTATATCTCAGCCGCATCAATCCTGTTGCATATCCGAGCGTCAATGCGATCGCACGCTTCAATACGCTTCGGCATTCCAAGCCTCAACGCGTTCAAGCGAAGCTCCGCCACGAGCAGACCAATCCCTGAACCTGCTAGCAAACTAGTAGGGGATTAGTACTTTTGTCCTCGCTGTACTGATCAAAAACCCACTTAATAAACCGACATTTAGTATTGTATTGATTCATGCAAACATACAATTTAGTTCTCTTTCTACGTTCTCCTTAGGATGAGTTCATGGCATATTCAAAGACTGTAAAGCATGGCAAGCATGTTAATTATTTTGCGGAAGTAAACAGGCAAGCAATCTCGTGTTTGATTCGTGGCGCAACTTAGTAATATCGACGCTCTCGCCCTTGCACCGACGCAAGGTAAATACGCCTATCCGTTTTTCCTGTCATGTTATAAGTGCTTGCTATTCAGGATCCATCCATGCAGGATATACGTATACCTTGCACTTCCAAATCCATCGCCCTTAACTATATGAAGGTCACTAGCTTTCCGGGCTAGAATAGACTTATATTATCGAATCAAAACATAAGACGATGTTAACTCTGTGCGGTTGCTAACCAACATCAGAGGCCATCAAAATAATTGCAGCAAGTGGCTTATCACATTCACCAGACGGTCGCTACCCATCTAAATGAAGTGCACCAACAATACCGTAAACGAATCCCTCCTAGGCCGAACGGTCCCAGCGCCCTGGCGCACCACATTCGAGGGAATACCCATGCACGGGCTTTTATATCTTTAAGTCCATTTGACCATGCAACGAATCTTTTCTTTCATACAACCAAGTAAGTTCACTTATCTCTATTTCAATCGGCACAATGTCCGAATGTCCTCAACGAACGCCCGAAGGCCGCGAACATTTCGAAGGCACCATGCCGCATTATCATCTCGTATTTCTTCCGTTAACTTTCTATGTTCTTACGTTTCATACTTCGTTTCAATGTTCAATGGCATTATGCCTCAACTCAATGTTCATCAACCGAACGACCCGAAGGTCCCGAACACCTTTCGAGGCATTATGTCATATCCGACAGTTCCACCACATTCATGCCACAACTGTATTCTTTCGTAACGAAGCCATCTTTTATTATCTCGTGCACGTAGGCACGTTTCGACCGTATTTCCGATGTTCTATGACTTAGCATTCAATATCCGTAGCTTGCGCGCGAGGGCGCTCGCCTATTGTCTTTCAATGTTCTAGCCGTTCTAACTCGTGCGCGAAGGCACGGTATGGTTCGTGCACTAAGGCACTCGTCGAGTACATTTATCCCATGTTCTTACGGCTTGCGTACCGAGGCGCTCGCCTTTGCGATATTCACTGTTCCATAGCGACTCGTACGTCTGCCGTACGATTCATTTCAATTGTTCTATATTAGTGTTCGACACGTACTACGTTTATCTCTCTATCAAGCCACGCCCGTGGCGTTGATAGGTTAACTCAGAATTCAATGATATGTATTTTACTTAAGCATGACGGAGTAGGAAAGATAGTTAATGTCCCCCCATCTTGAATCGATATGCCTTGTCGTTTTGCCGAGCCATTGCGGCTCGATTTCATAACTTCGTTGCATGGGCAACTCGCCTGACTTAGCCATTCGAGCACTTCATGCTTCATTGAAGTTTACGTCCGATTTGGCTTAGCATGCCAACGCCTCAGTCCGTCACAAGGCGACGATTTGCTTTTGTAGACCCCTTACTGAATAAGGCAAAAGATCGACCTCTAACATTTCAGCGTAAACGTATAGCCTGCACATGAAACCAACTAAAGTCAATACTTGCATCGATTCGGACTTGCACCTTGGTCGATTCAATTTCTTAGAATCTTCGAGCCGTCTCAACGTACTTATCCTTCGAGGCAACGCGGTGCTTTGCATCGATTCACTCGATGCATTCTTTGGGACAAGGCAACTCTTCGCATCGACTTAGTTCGATGCATTGCTCGGGACAACTTAATACTTTGTATTGATTCGTATCGATACATAATCGAGTTAACGCAACTCTTCGAGTCAACGACTCAGCATAATGTACCATGCGGAGCGGGGCATTACATAATATACCACTCAAAACAAGGTTCTTCCCGAATCGAAACCAATAATAAATTTCCAAGGGTTTCATTAGAACGTTCCACGACCTCATCTCACTATCGTTTGGATCGTACAACTTAGTTTGGAATCATACACATTTTTTAGGCGTCCCACCAATATATGCATGTCAGCCAAGCTCAGTTATAAGATATCGGAACAACGCAAACACGTAACTTCTTATTCTCAATTACTTGCTATCTCGTATTCTCGATCGGACTTGGCTCTATTACTTGTTCTCGCAATTCTAGCGCACAAGCATATTGATACATACGCGATCGTCCAACAAAAGTTAAGGTACATGATGCGATTCAAAAATCGCATTTCTTACTTTGTATGTTTCATCGGGACTATCAATCCTGCGCGTCGCGTCAAGCCGTCGCGCATCCGATCACAACAAGTCTCCGCAATACCTTGCGTTCGGCGTCACTATCCAACGATTTCTGATGTTTCACTTCGTATCTTATCTCGACATGATTTTCTTTTGTTGACTTGCAAAAGCGTCAACATTCAGGACTACGTCCGCTAGGTTACTTACCTAGAGACCATGCTCAAATCCTTCTGACGCAAGTTTAAATTGACATTGCACAAAGGCCACAATCTATCCGACACAAAAGTTTACATCAAGGCAATGGTGCTCAAGACAACGATCGCCTTGACGCGAAGGTCTTTACGATACGTCTTACATTCGATTTCCTAACGAGTAGGAATTTACTAGCCAAATTCCCAACTTATTCGTCTCGCCACATCGAATCTAAGTTCAATTCACCCAAGCTCAATTGTAAGGTGAATCCGAATCTAACGACATGACTCGTAAGTCATTCCCTTATCGTTCTCTCTCGTGCATAGCACGACTCTCACAATCGCCTATCCGAATCACCAAGTTCGTTGGTGAATTTCTAGTCCGACCGTCGACGAACATAACCATTCAAGTATCCATCCGACGAATACTTAAAATCTATCTATATCATTCTCAACTGAAAGTTGTTCCAACAGTTCTCGATCGCCTAGACTTATCGTCAACATGCACCACATTGTATTTGTTATCAATGCAATCTCATATACGATATCGTATGGGTCATCTTACGGTCTGCAGCATTCAATTTGATTTGGCGGTCAAGTCTTCTAGGGTCAGTTGCCCCGAAGCTACGCTCGATAATTATGGATCATCACCGAAGGACAGTTTACTACGAACCATGCTATATCTTATTTTGGAGCCAAATCACGTTCCAACGATTTCTATACGACTACCCAAATCCGTACATAACCATTTCTATCGGCGCAACTGATGCGCAACTATCCTCCGAGTAAATTCATGCACTATCGTTGATGATTCTGCAATTTACGAAACATCTACTCGTATCGAGTTCGAGTCTATCTTATTTCGTGGTCGACACACGAGATGCTATACGCATCGAGAAATCGTCGATGACTTATAGTCTCGTCTTTGATCAATCACAAAATTTATGATCAACCAAGTTCGTTCATTCTCGTATCGTTACTTACAAAATTTCATAGCGCGAGACACACTCTATTTTGTGTTCTCATGTCGTTTATATTTCCTTACGTATCGATCTCGATACGCCGTATCCATTTCGATAACGTAAGGGTCAACTTTGAATCTGTTTCAACGTCAACTTAACTCGCATCGCATACATCCAAGTTCGCAACGAACTTTTCCATACGTATCAGCTCGTTCTCCGATTTGCCGTATCCCGCTATACTTTGATCGTGTAACTGAGTTATCGATTATCCAACATCGAACCCTCAAGTCATACGATCTCGCCCTCTAAGTTTTACATGTTTTCAGTCGTACTCAAATGAGTTTCGTCGTAACGTAACCAACTATTTATTAGGCACGATTACTCATGTCAACCAACTCTTCACCGAAGTCGTACATCATGCGATTCGATTACAATTAGCATCGCCCAACATTTCTATCGAAATTGCAAGTCGTGCGATTCGATTCGCCTAGCCGAACATTTCTATCGAGATCGCAAGTCATGCGATTCGATTATAATTTGTATCGCCCAACATTTTCATCGAGCTCGCAAGTCGTGCGGTTCGATTTCAACGTTTCGAGTTTCCTATCCCGTCGATCCGATTGTTGCCTCAAGGCATAATCGTTTCGCTAGTTTCCGTCATTCGACCGACACATAATTTACAATCGATGTATCATTCAATGTTACGAGTCCCGCCTTACCGTTCTAACCGATCATCGAAGAACACTTGCATCAACATGCCGTCGTACAGATTCTCATTCGAAACTCGGCGCTATCCCATCCGTTGCGGACAAACCTTCCTCAATTCTCACAATACGTCGATGCAAATTCATGGAACAAGTGGTATTGCATATACCACTCGGAATCGAGCCATTCATTGCATCGGTGGTATGCCATATACCACCCAGAAATCAAGTTACTTTCGTCGCAACGTACTCCTTACGAACCAACGATCTCTTCTGGCTCACGATTTCCGCAATGATCGTACTTGATCACAACCGTAACTTTGATTAATCAAAATACTACGCAACTCGGCCAATGCATTCATTTGCCAACACAAGCTCGGTGCACAACCGAACCGATTTCGTTTCTCGATTTATAACTTTTGTTTTCTTCCGTTGCATCTTGTGCAAAAATTCATTCTCGATATTCGTTGTACTTCGTACAGCAATTACTTTGATACGCGTTGCACCACGTGCAATAATTTTACTTTCAATACGCATTGCACATCGTACAACAATTTATTTCTGATATTTACCGTACCTCGTGCAATATTTTATTTTCGACATTCAAAGTCAATGCTCAAATCCGTTCAACACATTCGATATTGACTTATCGCTTTTCATCGCAACGCACATTCAAAATCGATATGTGAATCCGTTCGACACATTCAATATCAACTTTCATTTTCTTTTCAACGCATCATTTACAATCAATGCGTGGCAATTGCTGCAGCAACATTCCACGACTTTCATTGTATTGATGCAACCAACATCTCTCACATCGATCGTTGCAACCAACGAATATCTCGAATTACAATTCACGACGTGTTGCATCCGCGGTAACAAATCCTTGAATTCACAACTCGCAACTCGTTGCACTTGCAGCAACAAACTTTTCCCGACTTTTCCAGCAAACACCATGTAATTTCCAAAACAACACACGGCAAAATTACATGATTTTTATTAGACTTATTGTATGGAACATCCAGTGCGGCATCGAGTAGATTCAAGAGTGATTTCGATTGGTGGTAGGCAACATTTTTGGAATTGCAATGAAGCAAGCATCCAGAGGAATTGAGCCTAGAGCTCTGATACCAATTTTTCACGCCCCAACCCGGAATCACCCGAATCTTCGTCCTTACATGGGGCGTGATGCCGCACGAGCCTGGAGTTGCGCTCGTGCAAGGCAAGATGACAAGTTCTCAAATGGTTATCTTTGAGTTGAACATTAACAACGAAAGAAAAACAGTGTATACGAAACGTTTCTCTTTATTGATTTTCAAAATCAGATTACAAAGGCTTTCGATAGCCCAACAGAATTTGCCAGATTGGCTACAACACTCAGGTTCTCTCTTGCCCATAAAGGATTTCATCGTTCCATACATCATGCCTTCTATATCTCGGTCGCATCAATCCTGTTGCATATCTGAGCGTCAATGCGATCGCACGCTTCAATACGCTTCGGCATTCCAAGCCTCAACGCGTTCAAGCGAAGCTCCGCCACGAGCAGACCAATCCCTGAACCTACTAGCAAACTAGTGGGGGATTAGTACTTTCGTCCTCGCTGTACTGATCAAAAACCCACTTAACAAACCGACATTTAGTATTGTATTGATTCATGCAAACATACAATTTAGTTCTCTTTCTACGTTCTCCTTAGGATGAGTTCATGGCATATTCGAAGACTGTAAAGCATGGCAAGCATGTTATTCATTTCGCGTAAGTAAATAGGCAAGCAATCTCGTGTTTGATTCGTGGCACAACTTAGTAATATCGACGCTTTCGCACTTGTACCGACGCAAGGTAAATCCGCCTATCCGTTTTTTCTGTCATGTTATAAGTGCTCGCTATTCAGGATCCATCCATGCAGGATATACGTATACCTTGCACTTCCAAACCCATCGCCCTTAACTATATAAAGGTCACTAGCTTTCCGGGCTAGAATGGACTTATATTATCGAATTGAAACATAAGACGATGTTAACTCTGTGCGGTTGCTAACCAACATCAGAGGCCATCGAAATAATCGCAGCAAGTGGCTTATCACATTCACCAGACGGTCGCTACCCATCTAAATGAAGTGCACCAACAATACCGTAAACGAATCCCTCCTAGGCCGAACGGTCCCAGCGCCCTGGCGCGCCGCGTTCGAGGGAATACCCATGCACGGGCTTTTATATCTTTAAGTCCATTTGACCATGCAACGAATCTTATCTTTCATACAACCAAGCAAGTTCGCTTATCTCTATTTCAATTGGCACAATGCCCGAATGTCCTCAACGAATGCCCGAAGGCCGCGAACATTTCGAAGGCACCATGCCGCATTATCATCTCGTATTTCTTCCGTTAACTTTCTATGTTCTTACGTTTCATACTTCGTTTCAATGTTCAACGGCATTATGCCTCAACTCAATGTTCATCAACCGAACGACCCGAAGGTCCCGAACACCTTTCGAGGCATTATGTCATATCCGACAGTTCCACCACATTCATGCCACAACTGTATTCTTTCGTAACGAAGCCATCTTTTATTATCTCGTGCACGTAGGCACGTTTCGACCGTATTTCCGATGTTCTATGACTTAGCATTCAATGTCCGTGGCTTGCGCGCTAGGGCGCTCGCCTATTGTTTTTCAATGTTCTAGCCGTTCTAACTCGTGCGCGAAGGTACGGTATGGTTCGTGCACTAAGGCACTCGCCGAGTACATTTATCCCATGTTCTTACGGCTTGCGTACCGAGGCGCTCGCCTTTACGATATTTACTGTTCCATAGCGACTCGTACGTCTGCCGTACGATTCATTTCAATTGTTCTATATTAGTGTTCGACACGCACTACGTTTATCTCTCTATCGAGCCACGCCCGTGGCATTGATAGGTTAACTCAGCATTCAATGATATGTATTTTACTTAAGCATGACGAAGTAGGAAAGGGAGTTAATGTCCCCCCATCTTGAATCGATATGCCTTGTCATTTTGCCGAGCCATTGCGGCTCGATTTCATAACTTCGTTGCATGGAAAACTCGTCTGACTTAGCCATTCGAGCACTTCGTGCTTCATTGAAGTTTACGTCCGATTTGGCATAGCGTGCCAACGCCTCAGTCCGTCGCAAGGCGACGATTTGCTTTCGCGGACCCCTTACTGAATAAGGCAAAAGATCGACCTCTAACATTTCAGCGTAAACGTATAGCCTGCACATGAAACCAACTAAAGTCAATACTTGCATCGATCCGGACTTGCGCCTTGGTCGATTCAATTTCTTAGAATCTTCGAGCCGTCTCAACGCACTTATCCTTCGAGGCAACGCGGCGCTTCGTATCGATTCACTCGATGCATTATTTGGGACAAGGCAACTCTTCGCATCGACTTAGTTCGATGCATTGCTCGGGACAACTTAACACTTTGTATCGATTCGCATCGATACGTAATCGGGTTAACGCAACTCTTCGAGTCAACGACTCAGCATAATGCACCGTGTGGAGCGGGGCATTACAGGGTCTACCATTAAAATTTTAGCTCAAGTATCCTCCAAAAGTTTCAAAAACAAACTTTCAAAAATATACCACCAAAATTTGTATTCACTCCAAGCCGTTCAAATTCATCATAAAATTTTAAATCACTTTCTTAAATTTCAAAGCAAAATTTTATTACGTTACTACTAACCTTTTTCCAAAATTAACGTTTAAATTCAACTATTTAACTCAAGAGTTTATAATTTACGAATCCATAAAAATTTCATAATCAATCAAAAATTTAACACTCTAAAATTTTCCAATAACTCATAATAAAACTCTTAGCATATTAAAAGCAATCTCAAAAATTAAGCTCAATGCTCTTATCAAATTTAACTTCTATTCATGCTAAGTTATTCCAACAAAGTCACAACTTTTAAATGGTAACTTCCTTTAATCAATCAAAATAACTTTCCATCACATCCTTCGAAATTCTTCCAAGAATTTTTAATATTAGCAATCCCTCATTAAACTAAATTTTCAGATAATCTTATCAGTCGAAATCCTTTTTTTTCTTTTACCAAAAATCTAAATAGATTTGTAAATCCTCAATCATAGGACACCATTTAAAATAAAAATTTCTCAAAATTTTTTTTCATAACTTTCAATATTTTAAACCAAAATTCACCGTCATTACTTCTACTTAAAATTCAAAATTTAATAAACACGAAAATCGTAAGTTGTACAACTCAAATTTAAATAATTCCTATGGCCATTTTTTTAAAAGCTAAGATCATTTTCAAACCAAACTTATAATTGTTCAAAGGTGTATAACTATAATACAATAAATCATAAACATCAAATCTTGAAAATCAATCAATTTCTTAAACCAAGTATGAAATTCTATAAATCCTCTGGTGTTTACTATTTTAGAATCTCAAGGTTAAAACTTTCTGTGGTAATATCCTACTTTACAAATTTCTAATCATTAAATCACACAAAAAAACCTTTTTATTCAATTAGAGTCTTGAATGTATTCCAATTGCCAATATAACCATTCTAGCCATATGTGTGACCTATGAGCATATACTAGTGTAGTCATCTTCCTAGTTGATACTAAGCACGAAAATAAGAATCGATGGTAGAAAGGAATCAAGCAAGGTGCAATTCAAGGAAATCGAACAAGAGTTCGGAATTTGAAGCCAAGGGAAGAGGTCAAGCTGTATGGATGAGATTCCTAGATTCTAATCCTATGTTGCAGGCTCACATCAGTAAAATTACATAACCGAAGTGACAAACTCGACCTGCATGGGCCACCACAAAAACATGTAACGCCCCAGTCCCAAAATACTTAGGACTAGGTACGTATCCATGCCAGCTGCATACATACGAAGTATACTCCAATATATGGAACCTCGTATGTACACATAAGCTGTAAAATGTAGTAAACCAAGAGTAATCTAATCTCATCCACAAATGAAGAATAAAGATATCATATAATCAACTGTAATAATTCTTTGTACAATACGTTGGGCGGAGAAAAATCTACTACCAACAAGTAAGGAAAAATATACATGGAAACTAAAATGATTTGGCAGGAGTAGCAAAGAAAGACCCAAGACACGTCATCTCCGAATGAATAGAGAAGATCGTGACCTCGGCTAGAATACCTGCAATATCACAAAATCACACACCTGGAGAGATAACCAGGTCCTCAGAGGGACGTAACAAGACACATAATATCATGCCATATAAACTGAATAAATATTACTCAAATAAATAAGTCAATTGAATTATAACATGGTCCAACACGCACCTATTGAAATAGCGTACCATCCCCCCAACCAAACAAGGACAGGAGATGGTAAACTAATTCACGGTGACGTATCTTTCCATGCTATGAATCCAATATGGTATCCGGATTCCAACAAGGTTCAATACCTTCTCATCGAAGTAGTAAGTCACACCTACAACCAAACAAGGACAAGATGAGACGAACTAATTCGCGATAAGTTATTGTTCTAAGCCACGGTCAGATACAAGTACCCAAACCAAGAGTACTCATACCTAACGGATAGGGTAGCCTAACCGTTCTAAGTGAATGCAGTTTTAAGAACAGTTCATGGTCGCATGACTACCGGGTCAAGTCAAGAAAATACCAATGCAGTACCTCAGTAGCGAGTCACAACACCATATACTATTCCTCAGTTTCGAACGAGTCTATTGCATATAGTCTACCTATCGTTCCTCAGTAGCGAGCGAGTCTACGATAGATAGGGTGGTAGTCAACTTCCAATCATGTTCTTCCCGTCCAATGCCAACTCATAACTTCTAAGTCTTCTAGCATGCAATTCTATTAGCAGTTATTTCCTAACGCACGGCTTATACGTACTGGTGGCCAGCCAATCACGCATGTCCGAGTCCTATATGTGACTCACAACAACGTGGTATAAATGTGTCAAGGCCTATGAATGCAACACACAAAGGTGGTCCCTTAACTCTAAGTTTAATGTGTAAGAAAAATAATACATAGCAGGAAATATAATTGAACAGTAAGTTCTAACAGTTTATGCCATGTATCACAGTTTATTTTGCATAAAGAAAATAATGAATAATGCATGAGATATAAGCTAAAATAAATAAACAGCAAATGGCAAGGTGTCTTGCCTGAGGGTGGTGCGAGATGTAGCAAAATCCAACAGTCAGAATCGTCAACACGAAAGTCAAAATCCACAAGGAGCTCCAGATGCTGAAACAAACATCAAGAATGAGTTTGGAATAAAAGATATGCCTAGGAAATGCCTGTCCAAAAGTTAAATTCTGGAACAGGGGCAAAATCATAATTTTGGATCAAAACGATATCCGCCGTTGGACCCGCTTTGTACCGAAACGTGTGCCGAAGTATATGGTCTCTAAAGTCATCAAACTACATGTCTACGGATTCAATTTGAGGAGAGGAACTCAATGGTATGTCCAGTTTTGGATTCCGATGAGTCGTGTACAAAATTGCCCGTTTGAGTGGGTCGCGGGCCCACCAAAAAGGGACTTCGATTCGACCTTCTCAGAATCGAACCAAATGTGGCACACAGGACCAGAATTTTGATCCGGACATGTTGGCGTAAGTTTCATCTCGAATCGATGACTGTACACGAAGTTAGGGCAAAGTTTGCAAAACGCCGATACAGGGGTATCTCGACGGATACGGACTGATTCCGTCGTGCACACACGACGAAACTGAGTTCCGTCAGTTCCCACACGTCGACAACGTCCATACGCGCCTTTCGATGCGTATAGCGCACGACCACTTCGTCCGGTTTGTCGGGGCGTACGCCATATCGGATAAAATTTAGAAAATTAATATAATTAAACACAGGTTTTTCCTCAACTTCAACATCAATCTACTTTTTACACGCAAATCAAAATAACGATCCAGAAGATGCGTTGCGATCACGGTTATGTTGTCTTTGACTATCTTTAATTAGTTTTTATGAAAGTTTAATGGACAGCGAGAAAAGTGGCCGACAAGTTGGTGTTTTGAAACAGTTTTTAATAAGCCATAAAAGTGGTTTTTCTCCAACTTTGCCTCGATTTTTCGAGCAAGTTGGATGGCCATATCGAAATCCACCTGGGGGATCTCGAAGAGGGTCATGTGGGCTTTCTACATGAATTTACGGATCAAAAACGGATTTAAAATGAGGGAGATATCGATCGGGGAAGTGGGATACCTTAAAGTGGAAAACTATTGCGTGGATGACGAGGGGGTGACTTTCGATGCTCCGTTCGTCGCGCACACAACTCCGTTGCTGGTGAAACGAACTCGTAGATGAAGAGGGTATGTTCTGCCAAAATTTTCGTTTTGGAAGTCTAGGGTTTTGAGGTTCGTGGAGGAAGTTATATAACAAGTGGGACGAAAAACCTAATACTACCACTATTACTAATAACCCGTTTGGTCCTACCCACGGGTTGCTCGCAGAATAAGCATGCTGTAGCAGCAGCGCTAAAAGGGAAGAGGGGCCCGCCCACTTATGTGGGTGGTTTTTTTTATTTTTATTTTTTTTCCTTTTTCTTTATTTTCTTAAAACTTTAATATATATATATATATATATATATATATATATATATATATATATATATATATATATATATATATATATATATATATATATAAATACACCAAAAAATCTATTTTAAATCCAAATACCATTTAAAAGTCAACTATCCAATTATTTAATATATTTGAGCATATCTACATATATATATATATATATATATATATATATATATATATATATATATATATAAATTCAATCCTTAATAAATCAACTCAAAATAGTAATAATATTTAAATAGGAAAACATGTTTATTAAATCTTCACAAAATAAACTTTAATAGTAATAAATTAATAATAATTGCTCCAATGGATGAACTGTACCATACACCCTCATCCGGGTCCAGGAACATGTACAATCTTGTAAAATATTATTTAAAAATAAAATACCAATAATTGTACAAATATTTAAATAATTAGAACTTGTACATAAAATTCTAAAATAATTTAGGAGATATTTTTTAGTACATAAAATATGTCTACATGGCCACATTTGGTCACACTACCTGCTTACATGGGCTAAAATTTGGTTCCGGCCCAGTTCGGACTGAATTGGACAAACCGGGTCATCTAAAAATCAATATATAAAATAATATTTAATTAAAATACTTTAAATAAGTAAATTCACAATTTGGTCTGGTTTTCCTAGTTTGGACATCACCATGGCTAAGCTTCCCCCGGCATGACTGGTACACTAGTCAAGGCACACTTCTACAACTTTCGTGCTAAAAGTCATGGTCGTCTAGTGCTCCAAAACTCAACAATGGCTAAGTTCATTGTAAAAAAAACCATAAATTGTATAAATTCATTTTTAAGTCTAATAAAATAATAAAATAATAATTAAAAAAATAGAGGTTTTACAGGAAGCGATCCCATGGCCAGATGATCCACTCGACAGCACCAGCCCCGGCAGTCAGGGCTTTGACAATTGGAACACCGAGGCAGGCGGCCTCAGTGATGTCGGTCACGTCCCTTCAACAACAGAAGTAGAAGCAATCTTCCGCAATGGGCTGCACTCATTGTGGAAAGCCAGGACACGTTGTTTCGGAGTATCGCAGAGCGCATGGATTATGTTTGGCTTGTGGGGCACCGGATCACAAGGTAGGATCCTGCCCGAATAGGGCCAGCTCATCGTCAGCGAACCTAACTAGTCCCTCGGTAAGGGGACCAGCATCAGTGCAGCAGCAGCAACAGTACCAGCCTCCGAGGCCATTGCCGCCTCAGGCTCAAGTATTCCAGCAGCAGAGACCCCAGCAGTATGCCCTAGTCCAAGCTCAGATTCAGAACCGACAGAGAGGTCCCTACCAGGATATCTTCCCTCTTTCTCCTTCTTTCTTCGACTTCCTTGCTTGCATGAGTGATTGCTTGATTGATTGCTTAGTTATAACTTGCCTTTGATTAGTATAGCTTGTCCTTTCATCTCTAGCCTCTTGATTAAATTCCGAGGACGGAATTCTTTTAAGGTGGATAGAGTTGTAATGCCCGTGGTTCGTATTACGTATCTCGGTATACGTGTACGTATTTTGATCCATATTGCATGTCTCCCTGCTTGATTTATTTCGGCATTTCTTTGCTTGGTTCATCTTGGTTCGGTTTGGCTTGTTGGCTTGGTTCGGTTTTGTTGGAAAACCAACCCACCTACCTACCACCACCATCACCATTTATTAGCCCACTCCCCTTTCTCTCTCTTCATTAATCTTCTTCTTCCTCCATTAACTTCTCCACCAACCAGAGAGAGAGGGAGAGCTTAGGCAAGTGCATCTTGCTTCATGAAGGAATCTATTTTTATTATTCCATTCTCTTCCTCATGCGTTTCTAACCCACTTTAGTACTTAGCATTTTTTATTTCATGAAGGAATCCATTTTTATTATTCCATTGTCTTCCTCATGTGTTTCTAACCCACTTTAGTACTTAGCATTTTTTATTTCTGTGGTTAATTTCTTGTAGATCTAGTTTGTGGTATTTTCGGTTTTTAGGAGTTCTGATCTATCAAAACCTGCATATTTTTGCTAATTGATGGTTTCATGTTGTAGAGAATTTCATTTTACTCAAATTTGACCTACGGGAGTCTGGATTTGGGTTTCCATTGTTGTTTGGAGGAGCATGGAGGCCATGGTATTTTTCATGGACATGTTCTCTGTGGGAGCCATTAATTGCATTCTTGGCCGCATATGCACATTTTTGTGCTTAGCCGCATATGCACTGTGCTTGCATTTAATTGAGTTGCTTGCAAGCTTGCATGCATTTGCATGCAACTTGCCTGAGCCGCATAGGCCATTCTTGATCGCATGGCCATTTGTTATTTCTGGCCGCATATGGCCTTAGCCATTCTTGGCCGCATGGCCTTGCAAGCATTAATTGCTTGCATGCATGCATTAATTGCTTGCATTAAATAATTGTCATTAGCATTAAATAAATTACTTGGCCTTAGCATTAATTGCATTTGCATGCTTTATGCAAGCAGTAGCTTGCATGGGTATTAATAAGTTAGCCGCATATGGCTAGTTGCATTTAATGGCCTAAATGACCAGTTGCTATTTTGTTGAGCCGCATATGGCCAACTTTAAATATATTGGTCGCATGGCCATTTAATCTCCTGCATGCATAAGAATATTTAAATATAATAATGGCCATTTAATATTTAGTTGGCCGCATGTATATTATTCTGGCCGCATGTGGCCATCAGCTTGGCTGGCCGCATATGGACTTGCAATTGCATGTAAATTGCATGCATTAGCCAATAATGCATGCATTAGCACGTTAGTTGCATGCTTAGCTTTTATTAGTTGCATGCATTTTGTGGTTGCATGCATTTAAATAAGCATCAGCAAGCATGCTTGCATGCTTCATTAATGCATTAGCACGTTAGTTGCATTTTAGTGGTTGCATGCATTTAAATAAGCATCAGCAAGCATGCTTGCATGCTTCATTAATTAATGCATTAGCATGCTTCATTAATTAATGCTTAGCCTTAGCATTATTTCAGCTGGCCGCATATGCTAAGTACCTGGCCGCATGCAAGTGCTTGGCTTGGCCGCATAGGAAAATAGTTGGCCGTATTAACAAGGCTTAGGATTAACTAATGCATCATTATCATTGCATGCAACAACATATGAGAACAGTAGGTTGCCGCATGGGAATTAATGTTATGGCCGCATGGCTTTTTTTTAGGCAATATTTAATTACCTTGACAATGTCATGGCCGCATGGAAATGTTTGTTAGCCGCATATGCATTTGTGCCTGCATATTTGCTTGGCCATTTTGCTGGCCGCATGCAAGCATTTGTATGCTTGGCCATGTATATTTATTTGCTTGGCCACGTGGCCTTAGCAAATTGCTTGGCCGCATATGGCCAAGTGACTTGCTAGCCGCATGAAATATTTTTTTTCCTGAACCGCATGAGTCCACGTCCTTGCCCCTGTTAATATTTAATTACCACATGCATGCTTGTGCCATATTAATTTAAGTGTGTTCCCTGACACGATGGTGACCCGTTATGGTGTACTTTTGACTTGACATGATAGTGGCCCGCCATGGCGCACTCTTGACATGATAAACCTGACATGATATTTTTTGAAATGCTGTTGCGACGGCTAACCTGACACGACAAGTATGAATGACCTGGACACCGTAGACGATTGTGCTTGTACAAATGAACCCGTCTGGTCTTGCATCATGTCAAGGACAGAGACCCCTGAGTACCACGGTCAGGGGTACCTACTGAATTGACTAAGGCTAATAACTAGAATAATCCAATAGTCATGAAGAGATCTCCCAGCTACAGGTAATCCCGTTATCTGGGCGCTCAAGTGGACTTGTAGTCTGCCGACGAGTAGGGCACATTTCCAGCACACTGTCATGTGTTGCACCCTTATTGTACTAATATTCGACCTGGGTAACCTGGATGGTCTGCAGGGCTTGTGGCTGTCGAACAATCTCACTGCATCTTTCTAGTAACTAGGCTTGTGATAACCCTAGTTAGTTAAAGTATCAAGCCGTACTTATTGCTTGGTCGTGATTGTTGGATGAGGTATAATCAGTCTAGTCTTGTCTTGATCCTGTACAAGATTGTTACATGTCCTGATTTCTTATTTTATCTTACCGATAAATGGTGGGAGAAACCAAGTTCTGTTCAGACGAAGGGTTACAACCCCGATCTTTGTTTGGTTTACGGGTTGTAACCTGGTTATCTGAATAGTCCCATGGTTATCTCATCGTATATCACCTGTCATATTTTTCCTTAATTATTGTCTTTTATTATGTAATTATATTCTTGTGCTAATTTGTTGGTTTTAGTTCCTAAGTGAAGCCTCCTTTGTGGCACTTGCTCTTTCTAGGGTCTGACCCAGCTGGTTTTGAATGGCCAGATACCGGAGCAGCTCCCAAGGATCTACCGACTTTCCAGCCAGATGGTGACCACTAGACAGAATCCTGGCAACGAGTGGGTTTATTTTGGCTCTCCCACTCTATTGTAAAATTATTCTTTTGAGACGTTTAGCCGCCGAGCATGTGTTAGCTCGTGTATATTTTACTTACTGTCTGCCTACGGGCTGTAACATGATTGACAAATCCTAGGGTTGATCATGTATGACTAAAACTCTTGCTAGTCCTCACATTTTGTAACGACTAGCTTCATGATCAGCTAAATATGTAATGTTTGGGACGTCTTACTATTGTATATTTGATGATCTTACATCTTGTAACATTTACTTATTTGCTTGTGATTCAGACACTAGGCTTGTTCATGACCATAAGAGACTGATGGCTTGTAGTTAAACCCTCATATATCTAGACAGCCGTGATCGTATAGTGGGGTAAATTCCATTCCATTATACGTAGCTGGCTATGTACGCCCCCGCTCTCCAGTATTCTGGTTCTGGGGCGTGACAATTGAACTAAGAAAGGGGAGGTTAAGAAGAGAAAGTTCAGCCACTCACCTTGAGTTTGCTTGAGGCGAAAAACTTGCTTGGTCGTGCTAGACGTCGCCTACGCGATTACCTGAAATCGCGCAAGCAACCGATTAGAACACTGTATTATTCAAGGAGTTCGATATGAAATGCGAGTTCGAAATGCAAGCCATGAAAACCATCGAAAACATTCACAAAAACGTATTTAGAAAACCAAAGCCAAAACCAACACAAGTACGGCATGAAAAACAGAGCAACGGGAGGTCTCTCCCGACTCAGCCGCAGAGTCTATCCTTGAGGCACAACCCGCTGAATATGGGACTTGGTTCCGAAGAAGCCATTCCATAACGGAGAATGGATCTTAATTCAACCGTTCCCGTTCGACCGATTCGATCGATCTCGACCTATCGGTTCCGATCGAATCAATGGCGACAGTGTTCCTTTCTCGCGCACCCCGTAGACGGAGAACGGGGCACGATGTAGGAACGGGCACTACAGGTATTATTTTAAAGAGTGAAGGAAAGGGAAAAGGCCATGGTCTATGTTCTTTGGCTAATGGGCAAGGGGTAGTTTATAAAAAAAATTCCTATTGGGTTGGTTTATTAAGCCAACATATTAAAATAAGATAATTAATCTCTATGATAAAGATACCAACAATTGCCAAGAATTACTTCTTGACAATATATCCTAAGCCCTTTATATAATAGGAAAATATAAAAAATTTATTTTCTTCCCAAAACTTATAACTTAGTAGAAATGCAAGAATTATTCCAATCATTCATATAAAACCTCATATCCAGTTATTAAGAATAATTAAAATATATGGTATTAATATTAATAATATTAGGTATGTGTGTGTGTGTGTGTGTGTATATATATATATATATATATATATATATATATATATATATATATATATATATATATATATATATATATATATATATATATATATATATATATATATATATATAAGTAACTCCATTTAATAACAATGGTATATAAATGATTATAATAAAATAAAATAAAAAAGAAAATGGGGGCTCATAGCACTTGGGTTGGGCGAATTGGGTTAGATTGGGTTAGGTTTGGGCTTGGGGCGATCATGACTACCATTTGGATTAATTATGATCATTAATGAAATAATAGTATGCGGGAGCTCAATTAGATGGCACACAAGTGACATGTGCGTTGTAGGCTCAAAATGGGTCAAACCCATATATTGGGTTGATTTGGTTGGACTGATATCGAGTCCCGAAATTAAATTGGAAGTTAGGTCAAGTTTTTCGGTAGATGGCCAAATGGTCTAAATTAACCAGAAAGTTGTGCGATATAAATATAATACAAGGGAGCAAGTTTAAGTGGGACATGATATATCAAATTAAAGATAATCTTGTCTACTACAAAACTCATGAAGGAAGTTCCGAGAGATTGACATCCTTGGCACTCCAAAAATCAAAGTTACGGAAAGGTACATTTAATGATCAAACAAATTATAATAAAATTATTTATGGAGAATAATTCATTTGAAAAAAATTAAAAGAGCCCCAAAATTCAGGGGGCTAATATGAGGAATTTCAGATCTTTAGCAATGCTTCCGGCAAGGGCTTGGGGTGTGTGCTCATGTATCAGAATAAGGTGATATCTTTTGCTTCCCGACAGCTGAAGCCGCACGAGAAGAACTATCCCATCGATGACTTAGAATTGGTGGCAATTGTATACGCATTAAAACTGTGGCGTCACTATCTTTATGGTGTGGCGTACAATATTTACAGGGATTACAAGAGCCTCAAAGTGTCTTTTTACCTAAAGGGAGCTGAACTTGCGACAGAGGCGCTGGCTAAAACTAATCAACGACTATGACTTAACGATCGACTACACGTCTGGCAAAGGAAATGTGGTGGTCGATGCATTGAGCAGAAAATACATAGCATCTCAATCTATCAACGATAATCTACTGCTGGACTTAGATGAAATGGGCATTGAACTCCCGACTCCGGGTTCGATTCGTGGGAGCTAAATTGGCACCATTACGGCTAGAATCATACTTGTTAGGAAAGATCAAGTCCGCTCAGAAGGACGATCTATACCTGAAGAAGATACGAGAGCTCATTTTAATGGGTAAGGCGACCGACTTTGCGGAAGACGAGGCAGGAGTTTTGCAGGTAAAAGGTCGGCTATATGTCCCGGATGACTAAGAACTGCGAAAGGAGATAATACCGAATGCACACTATGCGAAATATTTCTTGTATCCAGGTAGCCAAGATATACATGGACCTCTGCACAACATTCTGGTGGCACAGGATAAAGAGAGATGTGGCACTCTTCGTATCGCAATGCATGGCTTGTCAACAAGTAAAAGCTGAGCACTAGAGACCGGGCGGGGGGCTACAAAACCTTGCCATTTTAGAGTGGAAGTGGGAGTACATCTGCATGGACTTTATTGTTGGGTTGTCGAAGATGCCACGGAGGAACGACGCCGTTTGGGTCATCGTCGACCGGCTAACCAAATCAGCGCAATTTATTGCCATCAAAGTTACTTGGTGCGTCGATCGTTTAGCCCAAATTTACCTTGACGAGATTGTGCGACTGCATATGTCACGCCCCGATCCCGCAGAGTCCTTTCGTCCTCGCTTCGGGCTCTTTGGGACCGTTCTTCCTCGCTAAGACGTGATGCCATGCAAGCCTAAGTTGCGCTTGCACAAGGCCAAGACCTGTAACAAGACAAGATAGACAAGGTTGACAATACGCAGTAGAACGTAAAGCAGATAATTGAAGCAGCAGCGGACATATTTCAGAATACAAGCATTGAACACAATGATAACAAGAAATAATTCTCTTTATTGATTTCATTTGAACAGATTACAAGCTCTCGATTCTCTCTGATACAATGTTACATTCTCTCAGAACTTTACAGATTACAATGATCCCGTTCCCATACATTACATCCCTTTATATACAAAACCAACTCTTGTAACAGATGTCATCTCTTGGCATCTTTTCTGATTTCTGGCTCCTGAGGATGAGGCTCGGGCTATCGCTTCGGACTATCCTTCTCGATGCATAGTACACCTGCATGCAGACTGATGGTGGGTCAGTATATCAGCATACTGGTGATTGTGAACAAAAAGCTACATTTGTCTAAAATGATCACTGTTCATTTAGTGAGAAAACGTTTCTTGTGATGTGATCTTGCTAGTTTTACCTAGATTTATTCCATGCATATAGAGTCAGTTTATATTCTTTTGAAAATATCTTTAAAAAGCCACAGTACATTTCTTTTCTTTTCATGTCAAGCATACAAGGGACCATTCATTTCATGGGCAGTGTGCAGCGTGTTTCATGAGCATATTCATTTCTCTGTTCAAGCAACTTAGGGACAATTATAAGCATGAAATCATATCATTTCTTTAGTGGAACTTAGCATTTCATGGCACGGATTAATCTCTGCAAACAATTCACATAGCAAACTCAAGCAATACGTATTATCACTTATTCAGTGATTCTTACCATAGCCGACCGTCCATCTCTGCACAAGACAAGGATTAGCATAAACATGATAAAACCAACATAGTCATCCCTATTCGTCTCTGCATCTTTAGCTCTTAGGAAAACATTCTTGACACATGCAGACTCGATTGGCAGCTATGACTCTACGGTTCAGCTCTGTACCAACCAACATCTATCTATATGATGGTCCATAGGAAACCCATGATTATCCGTTGTGACTCTCTTGGGTTCAGCTCGTCGCTAAGGACTCAGATATCGGCTACCCTTTTAATATGTATTTCTTTTACCCAGGGTGCTCATAATCTCTCCTAGGCCGAGCGATTCCAGGTGCCCCCAGATACCACCTGAGAGACAAATTTTACTCGTGCACGAGTTATCCGAGACCATATGCATGTTCTAGCAGTTCTATCAGATGAGATAGATTTGTGATTAGATGTACGACATGTTCTTTTCGTGCCTTAGCAGATATACGACACGTTCAATTCGTGCCTTTATTTTATTCAAGTCAACATGTACAAGTCCGTCTGTACATGTCTACAATTCTCAAGCATACTTAGCAACAAGCAATGATCAAGCATTCAATTCGATTCATTTGTCTTCTTTTATCCTATCAAGCATGACAAGCATCATATCAGTTCTTATTAGCAGGCAACAAGTCTTCTTATTAGCATGCAAATTATTCTTTCTTTAGCATACAGGTTCTCTCTTTTCTTGTTCTTAGCATGGCAATATGTGAAATCTCTAACAAGTATACATACTGGTTACCGTCTTGTTATTAGCATGACAAGGTTCTTTTGATCAAGGCAACATTCATTTCTTAGCAAGGCAACATGTGAATTCTCTTAAAGCATACTCGTTGATTTACCATCTTGTTATTAACAAAAGCATTCAATCAAAAACTCATATTCTTAATAGGCGTAAGCGAATCAGCAAATGAGACTTCGTCCACTCACCCAGATCAATCGTCTTCTGTTGCAGAGCCAGCAATCCGATCTTTCTGTCTATCTAGTGCCTTCGCGGAGCGGGGCACTACATAATTACCCACCGAAAAGAAGTTTCGTCCTCGAAACTTAAGGAGAAACTTACGATATCCTTAGCAGCGATAGTCCTCATCCTTCGCCATCATCAATCCATAAAATCATAATTTAGATCATATCAAAACTGTTGTTCAATCAAGCATTTCAATCTCAATCCATTAAATCGATAAAACATATGCCGGCATCATAAAAATATTTACGGACTTATTGTATGGAACGTTCATCTCATTGATGATATCAAGCATGCGATGAAATTTCGATCAGAAGAACATGTACGAATTCAATTGAATTAAAATTGGCCAGAGGATCGTGTTCCTCTGATACCATTCTGTTACACCCCGATCTCGCAGAGTCCTTTCGTCCTCGCTTCGGGCTCTTTGGGACCGTTCGTCCTCGCTAAGGCGTGATGCCGTGCAAGCCTAAGTTGCGCTTGTACAAGGCCAAGACCTATAACAAGACAAGATAGACAAGGTTGACAATACGCAGCGGAACGTAAAGCAGATAATTGAAGCAACAGCGGACATATTTCAGAATACAAGCATTGAACACAATGGTAACAAGAAACAATTTTCTTTATTGATTTCATTTGAACAGATTACAAGCTCTCGATTCTCTCTGATACAATGTTACATTCTCTCAAAACTTTACAAATTATAATGATCCCGTTCCCATATATTATATCCCTTTATATTCAAAACCAACTCTTGCAACAGATGTCATCTCTTGGCATCTCTTCTGATTTCTGGCTCCTGAGGATGAGGCTCGGGCTATCACTTCGGACTATCATTCTCGATGCATAGTGCACCCGCATGCAGACTGATGGTGGGTCAGTATATCAGCATACTGGTGATTGTGAACAAAGAGCTAATTTGTCTGAAATGATCATTGTTCATTTAGTGAGAAAACGTTTCTTGTGATGTGATCTTGCTAGTTTTACCTAGATTCATTCCATGCATATAGAGTCAGTTTACATTCTTTTGAAAACATCTTTGAAAAGCCGCAGTACATTTCTTTTCTTTTCATGTCAAGCATACAAGGGACCATTCATTTCATGGGCAGTGCACAACGTGTTTCATGAGCATATTCATTTCTCTGTTCAAACAACTTAGGGACAATTATAAGCATGAAATCATATCATTTCTTTAGTGGAACTTAGCATTTCATGGCACCGATTAATCTCTGCAAACAATTCACATAGCAAACTCAAGCAATACGTATTATCACTTATTCAGTGATTCTTACCATAGCCGACTGTCCATCCCTGCACAAGACAAGGATTAGCATAAATATGATAAAACCAACATAGTCATCCATGTTCTTCTCTGCATCGTTAGCTCTTAGGAAAACATTCTTGACACATGCAGACTCGATTGGCAGCTGTGACTCTTCGGTTCAGCTCTGCACCAACCAACACCTATCTATATGATGGTCCATGGGAAACCCATGATTAGCCGCTGTGACTCTCTTGGGTTCAGCTCGTCGCTAAGGAATCAGATATTGGCTACCCTTTTAACATGGATTTCTTTTACCCAGGGTGCTCATAATCTCTCCTAGGCCGAGCGGTTCCAGGTGCCCCCAGATACCACCCGAAAGACAAAATTTACTCGTGCACGAGTTGTCCGAGACCATATACATGTTCTAGAAGTTCTATCAGATGAGACAGATTTGTGATCAGATGTACGACATGTTCTTTTCGTGCCTTAGCAGATATACGACATATTCTTTTCGTGCCTTTCTTTATTCAAGTCAACATGTACAAGTCCGTTTGTACATGTCTACAATTCTCAAGCATACTTAGCAACAAGCAATGATCAAGCATTCAATTCGATTCATTTGTCTTATTTTATCCTATCAAGCATGACAAGCATCATATCAGTTCTTATTAGCAGGCAACAAGTATTCTTATTAGCATGTAAATTATTCTTTCTTTAGCATACAGGTTCTCTCTTTTCTTGTTCTTAGCATGTCAACATGTGAAATCTCTAACAAGCATACATACTGGTTACCGTCTTGTTATTAGCACGACAAGGTTCTTTTGATCAAGGCAACATTCATTTCTTAGCAAGGCAACATGTGAATTCTCTTAAAGCATACTCGTTGATTTACCATCTTGTTATTAACAAAAGCATTCAATCAAAAACTCAGATTCCTAATAGGCGTAAGCGAATCTGCAAATGAGACTTCGTCCACTCACCCAGATCAATCGTCTTCTGTTGCAGAGCCAGCAATTCGATCTTTCTGTCTATCTAGTGCCTTCGCGGAGTGGGGCCCTACAGCACGGAGTTCTAGTGTCCATCGTCTCGGATCAGAATGGACAATTTATGTCGTGCTTCTGGAGTAGCCTTCAGTCTGCGATGGGGACTAAGTTAAACTTTAGCAGTGTCTACCATCCTCAGACCGACGGCCAAACGGAATATGTGAATCAAATTCTCGAAGACATGTTACGGCTCTGCGTATTTGACTTGAAGTCAAGTTGGGACGTTCATCTACTGCTAGCAGAATTTGCATACAACAATAGCTACCAGTTGTCACGCCCCAGAACCAGAATACTGGAGAGCGGGGGCAGACATAGCCAGCTACGTATATGAAATGGAATCCATCTCACAATACGGTCACGGCTGTCTAGATACATGAGGGTTTATCTACAAGCCAGCAGTCTCTTAAGGTCATGAACAAGCCTATTGTCTCAATCACAAGCAAGTAAGTAAAAGTTACAAGATGTATGATCATTAAATATACAATAATAAGGCGTCCCAAATATTACATATTCAGCTGATCATGAAGCTAGTCGTACAAAATGTCAGGACTAGCAAGAGTTTAGTCATACATGATCAACCCTAGGATCTGTTAATCATGTTACAGCCCATAGGCAGACAGTAAGTATAAGTGCAATCGAGCTAAACAGGTGCTCGTCGGCTAAACGCCTCAAAAGAATAATGTTCACAATAGAGTGGGAGAGCCAAAAATAACCCACTCGTTGCCAGGGTTCCGTCTAGTGGCCACCATCTGGCTGGAAAGTCGGTAGATCCTCTGGAGCTGCTCCGAAATCTGGCCACACAAAACCAGCTGGGTCAGACCCCAGAAAGAGTAAGTGCCACAAAGGAGCTTCACTTAAGAACTAAAACCAGCAATCAGCACAGGAATATAAATAATATAATAAAAGACAGAAAATATAAATAAATGGTAAAAACTGGAAATAAGGAAAACATGCCAGGAAGATATACGACGAGATAACCATGGAACTATTCAGATAGCCAGGTTACAACCCGTAAACCAAACAAGGACCGGGGTTGTAACCCTTCGTCTGAACGGAGCTTGGTTTCTTACCATTTATCGAGAAAATAAATACAAGCATGCTGGTCTCGTAACAGTCTGGAACAAGATCAGGGCAAGACTAGACTTGTTAGACTCCATCCAATCATCTCACGGCCAAGCAAGACCTACGGCTTGATACTTTAACTAACTAGGGTTATCACAGTCCTAGTTATTAACAAGATGCAGCGAGATTATTCCACAGCCACAAGCCCTGCAGACCATCCAGGTTACCCAGAACGAAAGATTAGGGTTGAATTCAGGTGGGTACATCGTCCAGGAAACGCATGTACCCTTAAGTAGCTTGAAGGGTGCAACACATGACAGTGTGCTGGAAATGTGCCCTACTCGACGGCAGGCTACAGATCCCCGGCGCGCCCAGGTAACGGGATTGTCTGTAGCTGGGAAATCTCTTCATGACTAATGTATTAATCTAGTTATTAACCTTAGTCCATTTCAATAGGTACTCCTGACTGTGGTACTCAGGAGTCCCTGTCCTAGACATGATGCAAGACAGGACTGGATTATTATACAAGCACAATCGTCCACGGTGTCCAGGTTATTCATTCTTGTCAAGTCATGTCATGTCAGGTAGCCGTCGCAACAGCTTATCAAGATATAGCATGTCAGGTTATCAGGTCAAGTGTACTGGTCAGGAGTGCGCCACGACGGGCCACTAACAGGTCATGTCAGGTTACTCATGTCAGGAGTGCACCACTACGGGTCACTATCGTGTCAGGCTCAATTATCAATTCCAAACATATCAAGTAAATTCAAGATTATCAAGTTCAGGACAAAAGGCGTAAGGATATAAAATGAGCGTAAAATATCTAAATAAATATCAATAAACAGGGCTATAGAAGAGCCACGCTGACATAAGACCAAGTCAGCCAAGGCCATACGCTCAGCGCAAGGGCATACGCTCAGGCTACAGGTCAGCGTACGCTCAAGCTAGCGTACGCTCAAGGCAGCGTACGCTTGAGCTAGCGTACGAAATGGTCTAGGGCACGCGCACGCTAGCGTACGCAATAGACAGCGTACGCCCAAGTCAGCGTACCGAATGGGTCAACGTACGCTCGAGCTAGCATACGCTCAAGGCAGCGTACGCTTAAGCTAGCGTACCAAAAGACACACTGCCAATAGGCAGCGTATCGAGGCTAGCGTACGCATGCTAAAGAGCAGCGTACACGAGTCAGCGTACGCTCGCTAAAGAGCAGCGTACAGCAGGCAGCGTACGCTCGCTAAAGAGCAGCGTACAGCAGGCAGCGTACGCTCGCTAAAGAGCAGCGTACAGCAGGCAGCGTACGCTCGCTAAAGAGCAGCGTACAGCAGGCAGCGTACGCATTCTAAATAGCAGCGTACAGCTCAGTGGCGTGAGCTAAAAAGCTAGCACACTGTTCACTGTCTTCTCCAAAGGGCAAGAACAGCAAGAACTCCAAGGAAGGAACCCAACACTTCAAATGCTCATAACTTGGTCAAAACAAGTCCGAATCCAACTTTTCAAAGGTCTAAATTGGGTAGAATAAAATTCTCTTCCACATGAAACCATCAAAACTTAAAAATAAAGGAGTTTGATAGATCAAAACCACTAAAAATCCAAAAATACTAAATTGTAGATCTACAAGAATCAAAGCCTCAAAATGGAAAATGACAAGTTCTAATGTGGTTCAGAATCATGAGAAGAAGCTAATGGAACCATAAAAATGAGTTCTCTTGTGGAAGCAAGTTGCACTTGCCTATGGTTGGGGAGTTGTGGAGAGGAAGGAAGAAGAAGAAGAAGAAGAAATAAATGAGAGTTATGGAGGAGAGAGAAGGTTGGTAGGGAAATAAATATCATGGGTGGTGGTAGGTAGGGGGTTGTGGTGGAAATGAAGGAGAAGCATAGGCTAAGGTGTTCCACCCTTGGCCCATGATGAACCAAGCATTGGGCCGGCCGAACCAAGCCAACCCAAACCGAGAGTTAAGCCAAGCCGAGAGCTAAACAAGGAATAATACAAAAAAATACGTACACGTATTCCCAAAATACGTAATACGAACCACAGGCATTACAACTCTACCCACCTTAAAAGAATTCCGTCCTCGGAATTTAATCAAGGGGCTAGAGGGGCGAGAACAAGCTACACTAATAACAAGCAAGCTATACTAGGCAATCAATCAATCATGCAAGCAAGGAATCGAAGGCATGAGGCATAAGAAAGACATTATACCTCACGAGTCAAACAAGTCAGGATATCGCGATCGGATATCATCCTCACGCTCCCACGTTGACTCCCCCAAAGAGTGATGACCCCAAGCAACTCGGACTAACTTGATAGTCTTGTTCTTAAGGATCTTCTCTCTTCGGTCCAATATAGACACGGGCCTCTCCTCATACGAAAGGTTGGTACCAACAACCAATTCCGAATGATCCAGGATGTGGCTCGGGTCCGGGATATACCGTCGTAATTGGGATACATGGAACACGTCATGCACCTCACTTAGCGACGGCAGAAGAGCGAGACGATAGGATACATCTCCTACTCGCTCCAGAATATCGAACGGTCCTATATACCTAGGACTAAGCTTGCCCCGTACGCCGAAACGAATGACGCCACGGTTAGGCGAAATCCTCAGGAATACATGATCGTCGACCGAGAACTCGAGAGGGCGCCGATGAGAATCGGCCCAATGGCACTGGCGATCTTGGGCAACTCGAAGGTGATCTCTGACTCGCCTGACTACTTCAACTGTCTGGGCAATCATCTCTGGACCGAGCATATGCCTCTCTCCAACATCATCCCAAGCTAACGGGGATCTGCACTTCCTACCATACAGTGCCTCGAACGGTGCCATCTGGATACTGGCCTGGAAACTGTTGTTGTACGAGAATTCCACCAGGTGCAAGTGATCTTCCCATGAACCACCGAAGTCAAGTGTGCAAGACCGCAACATATCTTCAAGAGTCTGGATCGTGCGCTCCGACTGGCCATCTGTCTGCGGGTGATATACTGAACTGAACTGAAGGTGGGTTCCCAAGCTCTCTTGCAAGCTACGCCAAAAGTGCGACATGAATCTTGAATCTCGGTCTGAGGTGATACTGACTGGCACACCGTGCAATCTGACAATCTGCCTGAGGTACATCTCTGCTAACTGAGCCGTCGACTGACCAACTCTGAAGGAAAGAAAGTGGGCCACCTTCGTGAGCCGGTCAACTATAATCTAAATAGCATCTCTACCAGCTGGGGATCTAGGTAATCCAGTCACAAAATCCATGGTCACATGCTCCCACTTCCATTCTGGAATCGGCAAGGGCTGAAGAAGTCCAGCCGGTCTCTGATGTTCGGCCTTAACTTGTTGGCAAACCAAACACCGAGAGACAAACCGAGCTATCTCCCGCTTCATGCCATTCCACCAGAAATGCTGCCGGATATCACGGTACATCTTCGTACTGCCGGGATGGATGGAATACTGAGAACTGTGCGCTTCTGACATGATTTCCTGCCTGATATCTCCACTGGGTACACAAAGACTCTTACCATGTCGAAGTGTACCATCTTCGTGAATGCATAACTCTGATCTTCGTCCTGCCTCACACTCTGCTCTGAGTCGCTGAAGCTTGGAATCTGCCGACTGCGCCATCCGGATCCTCTCGACTATAGTGGACTGAACTTGCATACTGGCCATCAATGCCACACTGTAAGGGAGAACAACTTCTATACCCATCTTCTGAAGATCTGCTAATAGCTCTGGCTGCGCTGTTAGAAAATAAGCTCCGGCTCTCCTGCTCAACGCATCCGCAACAACATTAGCCTTCCCAGGATGATACTGCAAGTTGACATCATAATCCACAAGAAGTTCCAGCCACCTTCTCTGACGCATATTAAGATCCTTCTGGGTGAAAACATACTTCAGGCTCTTGTGGTCGGTGAAAATCTCCACCTTGTCTCCGTACAAATAGTGCCTCCATAACTTAAGTGCAAACACCACTGCTGCCAGCTCCAAGTCATGGGTTGGATAATTCCTCTCATGATCACGAAGTTGTCATGACGCATAAGCTATTACCTTCCCATGCTGCATCAGAACACATCCTAAACCTCTGCCTGAAGCATCACAGTACACCGTGAATCCTCTGGTTCCATCCGAAAGCGTGAGAATAGGAGCTGTTATCAGGCCTCGCTTCAACTGCTCAAAAGAACTCTGACACTCTGCTGTCCAAGCAAACTGCGCATCCTTGCGGGTCAACTGGGTCAATGGTGCTGATATCCGAGCAAAATCCGAAACAAACCGCCGGTAATAGTCGGCCAATCCAAGGAAACTGCGAACTTCTGCGACCGTGCTGGGCACTGGCCATGACTCAATAGCCACAATCTTCTGGGGATCTACTTCTACTCCTCCCCTGGTGATGATATGACCCAAATACGAAATGCGATCGAGCCAGAACTCGCATTTACTGAACTTGGCATATAACTGGTGCTCTCTAAGGATCTGAAGAACTATACGGAGATGCTGCTCATGCTCCGCCTCACTCTTACTGTAGACCAGGATGTCATCCAAGAACACAATCACAAACTGATCCAAGTAAGGCATGAAGATGCGATTCATGAGGTCCATGAATACTGCTGGCGCATTGGTTGCTCCAAAAGGCATAACAAGGAACTCCCAATGCCCATACCGGGATCTGAAAGGTGTCTTCGGGATGTCCTGTTCTCTGACCCGGATCTGATGATAACCTGAGTGCAAGTCAATCTTCGAAAATACTGATGCCCCCTTGAGTTGATCAAACAAGTCATCTATCCTCGGAAGAGGGTATCTGTTCTTGATTGTCACTGAGTTCAAGATACGGTAATCAACACATAACCTGGACGTACCATCCTTCTTTTTCACAAGAAGCATCGGGGCTCCCCAAGGCGATCCACTAGCACGAATGAATCCCTTGGTCCTAAGCTCTTCAATCATCTTATACAAGATCTCCAACTCTGATGGCGCCATCCTGTAGACTCTCTCTGACACTGGGGCTGTCCCGGGAATCAAGTCTATAGTGAACTCGATCTCCCGCTCCGGAGGCATACCTGGAAGCTCTTCTGGGAAAACATCTGGGAATTTATCCACTATTCTGGGCAACTGAACTACTGCTACTGCCATCCGCAATACTGGAGGAGATGACTCAACTTCGCCTCGGGAGAAGGAAAACTCTGGCTCGCTTGGAAGGCTAAAAACAACCCTACCAATATGGCAGTCTATTCTAGCATACTGGTTCCTCAACTAATCCATCCCTAAGACCACATCATAATCGGCCATCGAAAACTCTATCAATCTAGCGGGGAATTCTCTACCGCTAACTACGATCCGACAGGAGAAAAACACTCTATCTACTCCCACAAGTCCGTTACCAGTAAGTATATTGAGCCTTACTGATAATGACTCGGGCTCCAATCCTACCCGTGTCGCGAATCGTGCTGACATAAAAGAATGCGATGCACCAGAATCAAATAAAGCTGAAGCTGGAAAGGAGTTGACGAGAATAGTACCTGCCACTACCTCATCTGGTGCCAATCCTTCCTCCACGGTCATCACCATAGCCTGACCGTGTCCACGGGGTGCTGGTCCCCTCTGCTGATATCCTCGCTGCCTGCTCTGGCTGAAGGCTTGGGCTTGTGCATACTGCTGGGGGTTCTGCTGCTGGAACACTTGGGTCTGAGGCGGCAAGGGCCTCGGCAATGGATACTGCTGCTGCTGTTGCGGGACCGGTGCGGGTCCTCTCACCGAAGAGCTAGAAAGATTGGATGATGATGAACCACCCCTATTCGGGCAGGATCCAACCCTATGATCTGGTGCTCCACAAACTAGGCACAATCCCTGTGCCCTACGACATTCTGCCACCACATGGCCTGGCTTCCCACAATGAGAACAACCCACTGCAGAAGACTGCTTCTGCTTCTGCTGCTGAGGGTGCGTCGGAGTTGAATGCTGAACCGACGTTACTGAGGCCGCTCGCCTCGGAGCTCCAATAGTCAAGGCTCTGGCTGCCGGGGCCGGTGCTGAAGACTGATTCATCTGGCCATGAGATCTCTTCCGACCTCCAACCCTATCCACGATCCTCTGGGAGGTATACTCATGCCTTCGGGCTGCTCTCAAGACTGCATCAAAAGTCTGATGCTCAAACTGCTCAACCGCCAACAAGATCTCCAGGTGAAGCCCCTGCTGGAACCGCTGGGCTCTATCATACTAAGTTGCCACCAAGGTGGGAGCAAACCGACTGAGTCTGGAAAACTCGGCCGCATATCCGTCGACCGTCCTGCCACCTTGCTTCAGATTGGTAAACCGCGTCTGTAGATCATACCGAGCCACGGCATCAAAATACTTGGTCTGGAATCTCTCTCTAAACACTGTCCATGGAATGGGTGCTGCCAACCCAACTGCCTGTGCTGCCCACCAGCTGCGGGCAAGATCCAACAACTGCAGGCGCACAACTGCCACCTTCTCATTCTCTGGAGTCTTGGCTGCTTCTAAAACCACCTCTGTGTCCTGAAGCCAAGCATCTGCGGCGATAGCATCTTCACTACCGTCGAAGAATGGAGGGTTCAAGCGCTTGAAGCTGTTGGCCGCGCTGTTACCCTGATGGCCACCTCTGGTCAAAGCATCCGCCACTGCCTGTTGCAAGGCATCTCCTCTACGATCTTGGGAAGCTATCAAAGTCCTGACGAGTCCTACCAAAGTGCCATCATCAGGCTCGACAGGCTGAACTGGCTGGACTGGTGGCTCTTCTCCAATAGGCTCGACTCTGGAGGCTACTCCGGAGTGCTGGACTTGATCTCCAGGTTGCTGCTGGTCCGCGGGAGGTGCTCCGCCTTGCTGATCGGCTGGGTCAGGTACTATGCCGCTGAAGAAGACGACATAGGAAACAATAAGGAAGGACTAGGATAGATCAACGATACAAGCACATGATCAGGACAAGAATCCAGGGATTCAGAAGATACGAGCAGAGATCAAGGACGAATACTGATTGAGACATCTATTCGGTAAACCCTCACATATCTTGATTTACAAGACCTGCATGGGCCACCACTTAAACCATGTCACGCCCCAGAACCAGAATACTGGAGAGCGGGGGCAGACATAGCCAGCTACGTATATGAAATGGAATCCATCTCACAATACGGTCACGGCTGTCTAGATACATGAGGGTTTATCTACAAGCCAGCAGTCTCTTAAGGTCATGAACAAGCCTATTGTCTCAATCACAAGCAAGTAAGTAAAAGTTACAAGATGTATGATCATTAAATATACAATAATAAGGCGTCCCAAATATTACATATTCAGCTGATCATGAAGCTAGTCGTACAAAATGTCAGGACTAGCAAGAGTTTAGTCATACATGATCAACCCTAGGATCTGTTAATCATGTTACAGCCCGTAGGCAGACAGTAAGTAAAAGTGCAATCGAGCTAAACAGGTGCTCGTCGGCTAAACGCCTCAAAAGAATAATATTCACAATAGAGTGGGAGAGCCAAAAATAACCCACTCGTTGCCAGGGTTCCGTCTAATGGCCACCATCTGGCTGAAAAGTCGGTAGATCCTCTGGAGCTGCTCCGAAATCTGGCCACACAAAACCAGCTGGGTCAGACCCCAGAAAGAGCAAGTGCCACAAAGGAGCTTCACTTAAGAACTAAAACCAGCAATCAGCACAAGAATATAAATAATATAATAAAAGACAGGAAATATAAATAAATGGTAAAAACTGGAAATAAAGAAAATATGCCAGGAAGATATACGACGAGATAACCATGGAACTATTCAGATAGCCAGGTTACAACCCGTAAACCAAACAAGGACCGGGGTTGTAACCCTTCGTCTGAACGGAGCTTGGTTTCTCACCATTTATCGAGAAAATAAATACAAGCATGCTGGTCACGTAACAGTCTGGAACAAGATCAGGGCAAGACTAGACTTGTTAGACTCCATCCAATCATCTCACGGCCAAGCAAGACCTACGGCTTGATACTTTAACTAACTAGGGTTATCACAGTCCTAGTTATTAACAAGATGCAGCGAGATTATTCCACAGCCACAAGCCCTGCAGACCATCCAGGTTACCCAGAACGAAAGATTAGGGTTGAATTCAGGTGGGTACATCGTCCAGGAAATGCATGTACCCTTAAGTAGCTTGAAGGGTGCAACACATGACAGTGTGCTGGAAATGTGCCCTACTCGACGGCAGGCTACAGATCCCCGGCGCGCCCAGGTAACGGGATTGCCTGTAGCTGGAAAATCTCTTCATGACTAATGTATTAATCTAGTTATTAACCTTAGTCCATTTCAATAGGTACTCCTGACTATGGTACTCAGGAGTCCCTGTCCTAGACATGATGCAAGACAGGACTGGATTATTATACAAGCACAATCGCCCACGGTGTCCAGGTTATTCATTCTTGTCAAGTCATGTCATGTCAGGTAGCCGTCGCAACAGCTTATCAAGATATAGCATGTCAGGTTATCAGGTTAAGTGTACTGGTCAGGAGTGCGCCACGACGGGCCACTAACAGGTCATAACTTGGTCAAAACAAGTCCGAATCCAACTTTCCAAAGGTCTAAATTGGGTAGAATAAAATTCTCTTCCACATGAAACCATCAAAACTTGAAAATAAAGGAGTTTGATAGATCAAAACCACCAAAAATCCAAAAATACTAAATTGTTGATCTACAAGAATCAAAGCCTCAAAATGGAAAATGACAAGTTCTAATGTAGTTTAGAATCATGAGAAGAAGCTAATGGAACCATAAAAATGAGTTCTCTTATGGAAGCAAGTTGCACTTGCCTATGGTTGGGGAGTTGTGGAGAGGAAGGAAGAAGAAGAAGAAGAAATAAATGAGAGTTATGGAGGAGAGAGAAGGTTGGTGGGGAAATAAATATCATGGGTGGTGGTAGGTAGGGGGTTGTGGTGGAAATGAAGGAGAAGCATAGGCTAAGGTGTTCCACCCTTGGCCCATGATGAACCAAGCATTGGGCCGGCCGAACCAAGCCAACCCAAACCGAGAGTTAAGCCAAGCCGAGAGCTAAACAAGGAATAATATAAGAAAATATGTACACGTATTCCCAAAATACGTAATACGAACCACAGGCATTACACCAGTCCAGCATTCAGATGGCGCCGTATGAAGCCTTGTACAGACGTAAGTGTAGATCACCCATTTGTTGGGATGAAGTAGGGGAGCGGCAGATTCTTGGCCCAGAACTGGTAGAACAGACCGTGCAGAAAGTTCGTTTAATTCGGAAAAGACTGAAGATTGCACAAAGTTAAAGAAGAGCTACGCAGACACCCTTCGACGATCCCTCGAGTTTCTGGAAGGCGATCACGTGTTTACGAAAGTAATGCCCATGAGAGGAGTCACCATATTTGAAGTTAAGGGCTTGTTTGGTAAACAGGAATTGGGACTGGATTTGGGATTTCATCTGGAAGTGAAGCCAAATCCATAGCTTTTATTGTTTGGTTCAACGATTAGAGATTTGGAAAGTAATTGTAGAATGGAACTTGCAGTTCCTATCCCCCCTTGTCCCCTCCCAAATCCATATATCCACTTCCTCCCAAATCTTTAGGATGTGGATTGGAAACTTGGAATTTGTAAGTAAAATATACATACAGTTCATCCACATAAAAAAAATTTACAGAAAGGAAATACTTAGTAAAAAAAATGTACTCACTGACCATCGACGCCTCCGGCAGCGAAGCCCCCATCAACGGCCTCCGACAGCGAAGGAACCATCGACGGCCCCATCGACGACCTATGGTGGCATCGGGATCTGGAGCTCTGGTGGCTGGTTTCGGAGAAAACGGAGGAGGAGGAGGAGAAGGAGGGTTGGGGGCGGAGGACCTAGCAGCGGTGGTGGCCGAAGGATTTGGGGGCGGAGGAGGGGATCCAAGGGTTTTTTTTTCTCTTTAGAAACAATGGTCCAGAACCAAGGAGAGAGAGAAAGAATGTAATGTTAGTTAATTAATATTGGGATCATTCATTAGTTAGCCAATTAATTAAGGTAATGTATTAATTAATTAAAATTTTAACACTAATTAGCAATTAAATTTGAGTTGATAAATTAGTAATTCATATTTATAGTGTACTAATCACTGCTCAATAAAAAAAAAATCAGACCATATCAAATTTTTTTTGCTCCCCAACAGCAATTACTTTTTAATTTTTAATTTTGGACTCTGGTGTCAATTACTTAGCAATCAATTACTTATTTATTAAACTAACTAATAACTAATAAAAAAATTAATCCACTTTTTAAATGTAAAATTTTACTTAATTTGTAATTAATCATCTTAAATTATTTAGTTTATTAAATTATTATGTGAATTGATTATAATTTACTATTATTATAATGTAATATTTTACTTCCCACTTTTCATTTTCATATCTCAACCAAACACATTCGCTTAATCTTTCACTTCCCACTTTTCATTTTCCTATTCCAACCAAACACATTTGTTCCCTGATAGAGGGACAAGAAAGTAAGTGGATTTCTACATGAAATCTATCTTTGAAAGTCGAAATCCATATTTTCCAGCACTTACGATTTACCAAACAAGCCCTTATCAGAAAATTGCAGATAGAGCATTTAACTTTGCTAAAATTACAGTAAAAAGAATAAACTTTGCTCAAATTATGATAAGAGCATAAAAATGTACTAGTAGTCATGACTGAAGAAAACTAGTAGTTATGTTATGACTGATTAATCAAAGGGAGGTCGGAAGTCCATCGTCTCTCTCTCACAGCAGTACACGAGGGCAGTGCAGCAGCATCATCGTCATAAAGATGATGAAGAAGCTGCGGTGCTTCAGTCGAACCCACAGGAGGTCAACAACAAGAAGAAGAGCAACAAGAGAAGAAGGCGGAGGAGAAGCACAATTACCTGCTGCTGCTGGTTTATACAATACTTAACCCATTCATTCTTCAATGGTATATTGATTTGCTTTGCTGTTTACACATATTCTTGACTTTTAACACTTGTAGAAGAAGAAGAAGAAGAAGAGAATAATCAGATGAGGAGGCGGAGTAGGAGTGGGAGGACTGAGAGCCCAACATCATCAGTGACTGCGTCGCCATCCGCATCCACTCCTACCATCATCAATCTCAGAAGAGAGTACACCCTTGCAGTCCAGACCAACTCCTATAACGAGATCTGGTCCAAAATCCACCACAACCACAACCACAACCACAGTCGAGACCAACGGGATGGGATCCTCCAGCCGGACAGAGCGTCCTTCGAGGAAGCCCTCTCGTCCGCACGCCCCACCAAGCTCACCAGCCTCGTCTCCAGCTACTTCGAGAGCAGCGAGCACACCTCCCACCTATTCCTCTCCCTCCGACGCTCCGTAGACACGGCCAAATCAATCTATGCCCCGATAGCTGCGCTCCTCGAAGTCCTACCTGCTCCTGCTCCTGTCCAAGACGACGACTTTGACGCCCCGGCCCCCTTGCCTCCCTTCCCCACCCTGCGTTTCTTGTCTCAGTCGCAGTGCGATTGGGCATTGGAAACCTTCCAAGAATTCCAACAGCTGGACAACCCCTTCCCCGAGCCAAATACCCCGGGCGGCTGCAGCTTCGACGCCATGCGCTACTGCTTCTCCGAGCTCAAGCAGCAGCTCGACCTCCATCTCCGCAAGGCCCGACGAAGGCACCGTCTACTCCGCCACATCACCCGCGGCTCCGCCGCCTGCCTGATCCTTTCTGCCCTGGCCGTAGCATTGGCTGGCCTCCTCCTCGCTGCCCACGCCCTGGCCGCTCTGGTTGCAGCAGGACCTGCAATTTGCAGGGGAGACCTGCTGGGGAGGCAGAGGCAACAGATGCGGGAGCACATGGCCAGGGTGGACACAGCGGCCAGGGAGACGTACGTCCTCAGTAACAATCTCGCCACCATCGAGCGCCTTGTCGCCAGGCTGCACGCCACGGTGGAGAGTGACAAGGTCCTGGTGCGGCTTGGCGTGGAGAGAGCGAGAGGGAGCAAAGGACAGCACCATCCGATCCAGGAGGTGCTGCGGCATCTCCACAAGAACCAGCCTAGTTTCCTGCACCAGCTCAACCTCCTTGACGAGCACATCTGCCTCTGCCTTGCTGCTGTCAACCGTTCCAGGTCCCTTCTACTTCAGCATATCCATTCCTGACCGACCGAACGAACGAACTCACTCATCCATCATCTGACTTTAACCTAAGCAAAGGCTACAGCTTCTGATCTATACATACCCTAGCTACAAGGTACTAAACTCCCTCTGTTTTTATCCATTTTGACACAACATGTAGGATGTTCTATCATCATAGTATGAAATTCTTTGAATCCTAATTCAATAAAGAGACTACAAATCTAAAAAAACAACCATCTGAGGAAGTTGCATTGTGTGTATTATGTTTCGACTGTATACACTTATGATTCAATCTAACATGAACGGAAGTACTTTACTTGTTTTGGACTCTGGTAGTGAAACCCAATGATTCTGGTTCAAACATATCTACGTCACTATGAACGTTTAACTGCCACAAGCCACGATGGAGTCGGTCAAAATAGTTTGTTGACGAGAAGATCCGGCATAAGCAACATGAATCAACACAAGCGTCCGCTTTGGTACTTCCAAAAGGAAGGGGAGACCCAAGTCACAAACAAGAACATAAGTTAGTTCTCGAGATCTTGCAAAGGTGGATCACAAGAAAGGATGCCATCATTGTGTATCATTGTGGCGAGGGAGGTCATTAGAAAAGGAGATGCAAAATGCTCAAGGATGAGAAGAAGAAAGGCAACATGGGCGACCAGAGGGACCTCACACCTATGGGGTTCTCTTCATCGCAGCGATCGAGGCACTAGACTTGTTGCGTGTGTCATGATCATGATTGGGTCTTGAATACTGGGACGTCTTATCACGCCACTGCATAGAGGGGGTCTTTCTACAACATACCCGAGCAACAATTTCGGGTGAATGAACATGGACGACAAGGAGACTAAGACGATTGTGTGCATAGGGATATGCACTTGGTGAAGAAGTTTGGAAAACTTGTTCTCAAGGGGGTTCGCCACGTACCTAATTTGTGCCTCATCCTGGTGTCTATTGGGAGGTTGGACTATGATGGCCGCCACAACATATTCAACGACAAGGATATGAATTTTATTGCAATCTTTTCATTATATAAAATATTGAGACTTGTCCTAGTGGCCATTGTCACGCCCCGATTCGACAAACCGTTCGTCTTCGCATCGATTATTCTGAATCGATCGTCTTTGCTAGGGTGTGATGCCGTACGAGTCTGGAGTTGCACTCGTACAAGGCAAGAACATTACATTTGATACATTCATTTGAAACACCAAGTTGAAACTTCACAAATTGCAGAGAATTGAATACGCAGTTTAGGAAGATAGAAAAATGTTTTTCATTGATAACTTGCAACTAAGTGCAATTCATATTACATTGGATATGCCGTTGCAGCTACATTGATTGAAACAAAAGAAAATACTCAACAAGCTGTCTGAACTAATACTTGTCGTTCCATACATTCACCCTTTTTATACATTGAAATCCTTCGATGAATTGGCTTCAAAATACTTCATAATAGGAAGAGCTTCAAAACGCCTCTCCGAACTTCAGCTTTGGCCTAGTACCATACACCCCAGAGTTCTCGTCACCTGTGGGGTTGGGGGATTAGTACACTTGAGAATGCACTAGTGAGCGGGACGAACCCACTCGTCTAAACCGACTCTGATTGTTAAGGTAGGCATGCATTGGAGTTTTCTTTCTATTTAGAACTAAATGAATTCAGTTCATATTGATAGCCTTCTTTTGAACAGTAAAAGCATACAGTAAAAACATAGCAGTTTATCATAATTCTTATCACGGTCGTGCTCGTCCCTGCATAAAAAAAGAGATAATACTTACTACCTGCATAAGACAATAAGTGAGCATGCTATTATCTTATATGTGGTCATTGTTGTTACATACCACGAGAGACATTTATATGGCATTGCGATGCACCCTGTCAGCTTGGGTTACAAGTCCTACTGGAGGTTCCGCAATGCCTCGCGTCGAAGCACGAATTTATATTCCTCTTAGGTCGATTCGGTACCGATGCCTCAGATACCGTTTCGAGAAAAGTTAAACTTGTGCACAAGTTGTCCATGACCATGCCAATGCGTAAACAGTTTAAACATATGAAACATATTGCATAGCGTGGACAGTATTGAGCAGTATTATCATTTTTTCCAACTCATGCAACGAATCATTTTCTCCAAAGTCGTACTTCCGATTTAGTATCCTGTAGGCACCAAATTTTTCGAGGCACCATATGTCGCAACCGACGTTTCATTATATTTTGCAGATCATGAAGTAGTCCCTCTTTTCTAGAACCTTAACTTTTTTCTTTTTGGTGCGAAACTTATATTTTCAGAGTAAATTACTCTAAATCGATACAGTTATCCCGAGTCTTGATCTTAGTGATTTGGCATGCATTTAACTTGACATCGTCGATTTGAATAAGTTCGAGGCAAAAGAATTTCGTTTGCGGGAAGGAGTAGAAAAGAAGAGGCCGAACCACCCACCAAGTATTTGATCGTGCCGAGAGTCGAAGCGCTTCGCAACGTTCAAGCTTCAGTTATGCGAGCTCCTGCAATGGCACCAACATTTTATCAGAATTTCTTCTTTAATTTTTTGTTTCGAAATTCGTAGAATGAATGCAGAAATCGACGCGAAAACACATTTATCAAAACCAAGCAGCAAAAACTTAAGAAAACCATACAACAGTCTGATCCAGTCGAAGGGACTGATATAGAGCTCATTCGTCGAGACGCAGCCTGCTGCATCTAGGACTTATTCCAACAGAAACCGTTCAATTAGTTAAATCGATTCTCGTAACATTCGTCCAAATCGATTTATTCGATGCCACAAAGTGTTATCGTAAGTCAAGTTCAGCGTTCGAGTCAGACTAGCCATCTAAGTTCTCGACCGTGTCTGACTCGCCGCAAGCATATTATATAGTCCGCCGCCTATCGGGATGGGACACTACATAATATACCACTAAGAAAAAGTTTCGTCCCGAAACTAAAGAATAAGGGTATGACCTTAAATTAGGCGAACAACGAAGGGTACTTCTTCATTTATGCCTCCATCTCCCATGTCGATTCTTCAATTGAATGGTTCCACAAAAACATGCGAACCAAAGATATCGACCGATTTCGTAAGGCCTTTTTCTTTCGGTCCAAAACTTGAATAGGCTCCTCCGAGTAAGACAAGTTCGCACGTAGCTCCAACTGATCGAAGCTAACCACATGACTTGGATCATGCACGTATTTTCGAAGTTGTAAACGTAGAAAACATTGTGCACTTAGCCAAGGCAGGAGATAGTGCGATCCGATAAGCAACAATCGCAACCTGCTCGAGGATCTCGAAAGGACCTACAAATTTTGGGCTCAATTTGCCTTTAACACTGAACCACATCATGTCGCGCATGGGTGTTACTTTCAAAAACACATGGTCCTCGACCAGAAATTCTAGCGGTCGTCGACGAAGATCTGCGTAGCTCTTTTGTTGACTTTGTGCGATGCGAAGTCTATCTCGAATCAAGCGAACCTTTTCGACGGCCTGCTCCACCAGTTCCGGTCCGAGCACTTGTCGCTCTCCGACTTCATCCCAGCATATCGGAGAACGACACTTCTTTCCGTAGAGCGCTATGTATGGTGCTATCTGAATGCTCGATTGATAACTATTGTTATACGCAAATTCCGCTAGGGGCAAGTGCGTATCCCAACTAGTCTTTATATCGATCGCATACAGACACAACATATCTTCTAATATTTGATTCACTCTTTCCGTCTGACCATCCGTCTGGGGTGGTATGCAGTACTGAAATTCAATTTGGTCCCCATTGCAGCTTGCAAGCTCGTCCAGAAATGCAATAGAAATCGTACGTCTCTGTTCGAAATTATTGTGGCCGGTACCCTGTGCAGTCGAACAATCTCATCGACGTAGATTTGTGCTAACCGGTCGACGTTCCATGCTACTTTGATTGCGATGAAGTGAGCATACTTGGTCAATCTATCAACAATGACCCAAATCGCATCATTCCCTTGCGACGTCTTCGAAAATCCCACAATAAAATTCATCGAGATATTGTCCCACTTCCACTCGGGAATGACGAGGTTATGGAGCTCTCCGCCCGGCCTTTAGTATTCCGCCTTCACTTGTTGATATGCCATGTACTGCGACACGAAAGTAGCTACGTTTTTTTCCATGCCGTGCCACCAAAAGTTTGTGCGCAAGTCCTTGTACATCTTGGTGCTCCCAGGATGTAACGAGTACTTCGCATAATGCGCCTCCATCAGAATTTCTTTTATGAGTTCGGCAGTTTCAGGAATACAAAGCCTTCCTTTTAGTCGCATCGTCTCGTCTCCGTCTTCCGCAAAGCCGGTCGTCCTTCCTGTTGAAATCAGCTCGCGCATTTTCTTCAGGAATAGATCATCCTTCTGTGTGGTCTTTATTTTGCCAAGCAGGCTCGACCCAAGCTTCAACTAAGCCAGGTGCAGATATCGATACTCAATTCCGAGTTCGATACCCATCGATTCTCTGTCCCGTCGTATATCATTATTTAGGGCTAGTGATCCTATGAACAATGTCACGCCCGATTCGAAGAATTATTCGTCCTCGCTTCGATTCATGTCGAATCGTTCGTTCTCGCTTGGACGTGATGTCGTACAAGTCTGGTGTTGCATTTGTAAGGCAAAGACGGTTCATAAGTGATAATCTTCAAATAGGAACACATCGTAGCGGCACAAGCAGACAAATTGAATAGAATGAGGACATCTTTCTTATCGAATAGAAACACATTACTGATTTGTAGCAGCGGAGATAAGAAGATAACTTGAAGTCACAAGAGATATATAGAAATATATTCTCTTTATTCATAATTGAAGTAAAGTACAAGACTTGCAATGGAATACAAAGCTTACAACACATCTCACTTTACATTGATAGCCACTGAACACATACCATTAAGGCTTACATTGGATACTTGATACGTAGACTTTGTAGCATACATTGGAGGATACACTTTGATACATAGACTTTTACAACTGGATATACCGATTTGGCTTACAACTCACTGGTACATCTGATTTACACTGTTCCATATATTATGCCCTTTATAGACAGAAGACATCATCTTTTACAAGGAGAGCTTCTGCATGCCCAACAAATCTTCGATGCCGCTGTCACGCCCCGCTCCCGTAGGAGTGATCGTCCTCGCTAAGGCGTGATGCCGCACGAGCCTAGATTGCGCTCGTGTAAGGCGGGTTCCATAATGACCGATTACAGCGGCTGCGACGGGGTCGTCGCACAGAAGTCCCAAGCAGAGAAATTGAAAAATAGCAGTGGAAATTTAAAGTAAAACACAAGTTATTCAAAAGAGGCTCTTTATTGATATTGAAATCAAGGTTACAAAGGGCGCAAGGCCAAGATTACAAGTCACTCAAGTTCACTCTTCTCACATTACAAGTCACTCAGCTCTCTCTCATCTCTCAAATACAAGTCTTGAGCCAGCGGATACTTCGGAAGACGACGTCCATACATTATGTCTCGTATAAGTCTTGACTCCATGCGGCCGCACGCTTCGAATCGCCAAGGAACTCCGTGCCTCGACGCATCCAAGCGAGCTCCGCGCCACGAGCTTCTACCTGTGCCTGCATATGAAAACTATGTGGGTGTCAGTACTCAACTGTACTGGTGGACTGAGCTCCTCGCCCACCTATACAAAACCGACATGTTCATTTACTTTGTACAACATAGTCCCTTTATGATTGTCTTTCTACTCTTGCCTTAGGACAGACGTCTTGGCCTATTTTGTGTCTTCTAGACCATCCCGTGCTTGCACCAACAACGTTAACCTATCAAGTCGTGCTTGCCTTCCGGCACATAATCAGAGACGCAACTACGCGATGGCACCCAATTTCCTTGAGATCGTGCTACAAATCCATCGTGCCGTGCCTCGCAACTCAGTGTGACTTAACCATATCGCCGCCTCGCGGCTCTTACTACTTTGATCACCAACTGACCCAATCAATACTTGTGGGCTAAGTGTCACTCGACCGACTTTGCCTTGCGGCGTTTCCTGACTTGAACTTAAGGTGACTCAAATCCAACTTATGCAACTTATATGCCGACAACATAAGACTCGACGCTACATCTCGTGCCGAAGCAAGGTGTCTTCGTTGCAGCCAAATCTTAGGCCCAAACATTGTCTTCCGATCGTGCACGCTTTCGACTCGACTCATTGATATAGTGAACACAATACTCGACTCAAATCCAAAGGCATACACGCGGATCGCCGCCCATGCCGACTCATCTATATAAACTAGTCACTAGCACCCAGCGCTATAATGGACTCCCTTTGTAGCTTTTGATTAGACGGACGTCCCTTGCCAGCGCGAGTAGCTAGCTCCGCTGCAAGTTCCCGCCTAACCTGTGCGGTCATCCAGCACAGCTACGAATGTCTACCATCGAAACGGTTCCCATGGGCCGCCTGGGTCGCCGTTCGAGAAACTGTTTATTTTACCTTGTACAAGTTGTCCAATGACCATGCAAGACTCGACTCAAACTGACGTCTCACACAGTCAATCTACTTCTAGTGTTACCATCTCTTTCAGGGCCAAGTTCAATACTTCTCACATCTGAGACCTTGTCTCGACGACCCGGTCGCGAGTATTCTTCTTTCTTGCCCTATCATTTCACTCAACTCAAGAACAACTATTTGAAGCACTTTCCAAGATCAATGAATCAACCGTGGCCCGTGCCTTAAAACATTAAATCCGTGACATCGTGCCTTAAACCAACTTGAAATCTTAGGCCCAAACACTTGTGTTCCAACCATACACACATTCAACTAGACTAAATCCAAAGGCACACACGCGGATTGCCGCTCGTGCCGACCCATCTATATGAATTGGTCACTAACATCACAAGCTATCCTGGACTATAGCCTTGCCATTCGGCGACCCTTTCAGCGCAAGTAGCTAGCCCCGCTGAAAGTTCCCGAATGACCCGAGCGGTTCGTCCAGCTACGGCTATACCTGTTTCCCTCCGGAACGCTGCGGTCCCATGGCGTCCAGGGTTGTCGCGCGTGGAAACTCCTCCTTGTCGACAAGTTGTCCAATGACCATGCAAGACTCGACACAAACTGACGTCTCACACAGTCATTTCTCTTCCAATATTACCATCTCTTTCAAAACCAATATCAAACCTTTCTCTCATTTGAGACCCCTCGACGACCCACGATCGCGAGCATTCTTACTATCATTTGAGACCCCTCGACGACCCACGGTCGCGAGCATTCTTTCCATGTTACCATAACATTTCATTCAACTCAATGCCTATTTAATAGTCCTTTCTCCAAAACTCATTAAATCAACCGTGGTTCCTGCCTTAACACTAGGTCCGTGCATCGTGCCTCAAACCGACTTCCGTTCTACGCGACGCTATTGTCCAAGTCATACTTTATATGACGGGCCTTGGGATCGTGGGACTATTTAACCTGACAACCGCAGAATGAGCGGGACAGCACTTGAAATGACTTAGGTCGACCGACATAACTTTGTCTAACTTACTCAAGCCTACAACTTAACGAGCAAAGGCCGCGTCAAGCCTTGCCTTGATGGAACGTGCCGTGCACGTGTTCAACTTTGAACGACCAAGTCATTTGGGTGCCTAGACTTATGGCACAAGCTGTGCAACGCAACTTAACTCATGGGGCAAGCTAAGGCTATGCCAAGCCTTGGACGACAGGACCGTGCATGCTTTATGAAGCATTCATGCGGGCGACGCCTATGACTTAGGCTATGTTTATAACTTCGCCGACTCAACCAACTTTCCTTCTCCCAAGCCACGGGACGAAGGATCGAGTGTCATTTTCAAAGCATGCCGTGCACCAACTCTAAGCCGACCGTTGGACCTTTTCATATTCTAACTCAATTCGACCCGTCGAGATTATTCCCTTTAGCTATGTGGATTCGTCTCTTTTATTATCAAGCCTACTTGTGCGAGTTGAAAACATGCGATTTATTATGTGAAGGCAAAGATGAGGCGAGTTCACCGAAACTACCCCACCTGAGCGATGTCTTCGAGTCGCCGTTGTAAGGCCCAGCCGAACGCCGTCGACGTTTCGATTTCCTCCGATTGACTGAGCGGGACGGGACACTACAGGTTTAGACGAGTTGGTTCGTCTCGTCCACTTAGCAAGTGTGCTAATCCCCTCCCCCAATTTTCCCAGGTGCGGCGGGCGCTCCAACCTAAACTGAAGCTGAAGTGCGGAGAGGCGTTTTGAAGCTCTTCCTATGCTGAAGTATTTTGAAGCCAATTCAAGTCGACGACTTATGTATAAAGGGGCGAATGTATGGGACGACAAGCGTAGTTCAGGCAACTTGTCGAGTGTATTTCTTTCTGTTTTCAATCAATGTAGTCGCAACGGCATCCAATGTAATTACGACTTGCACTTCGTTGCAAGCTATGAATGAAAAGCATTTCTATCTTCCTATACTGCGTCTTATATTCTGATGTGATTTGTGAAGTTTCAACTTGGTGTATTAATATGCAATTCAACGTAACGTTCTTGCCTTGTACGAGTGCAACTCCAGACTCGTACGGCATCACGCCTTAGCGAGGACGATCGAATCGGCAAAATTAACATCGGGGACGAACGTTGCCGACTCGGGGCGTGACATCCCGTAGGCACCAAATTCCCCGAGGCACTATATGTCGCAACCGACGTTTCATTATATTTTGCAAATCTTGAAGTAGTCTCTCTTTTCTAGAACCTTAACTTTTCTCTTTTTGGTGCGAAACTTATATTTTCAGAGTAAATTACTCTAAATCGATACAGTTATCCCAAGTCTTGATCTTATTGATTTGGCATGCATTTAACTTGACATCGTCGATTTGAATAAGTTCGATGCAAAAGAATTTCGTTTGCGGGAAGGAGTAGAAAAGAAGGGGCCGAACCACCCACCAAGTATTTGATCGTGCCGAGAGTCGAAGCGCTTCGCAACGTTCAAGCTTCAGTTATGCGAGCTCCTCAATGGCACCAACATTTTATCAGAATCCCTTCTTTAATCCTTCATTTAAAAATTCGTAGAATGAATGCAGAATTCGACGCAAAAACACATTCATCAAAACCAAGCAACGAAAACTCAAGAAAACCATACAGCAGTCCGGTCCCGTCGAAGGGACTCTTATATAGAGCTCACTCGCCGAGACGCAGCCTGCTGCATCTAGGATTTATTCCAACAAAAGCCGTTCCAATAGTTGGATTGATTCTCGTAACATTCGTCCAAATCGATTTATTCGATGCCACAAAGTGTTATCGTAAGCCAAGCTCAGCGATCGACTCAGACTAGTCATCTAAGTCCCGACCGAGTCTGACTCGCCGCAAGCATATTACATAGTCCGCCGCCTATCGGAACGGGGCGCTAGAGCCATAGCCGCCACAACATATGTGCTTGCTTGCGTAGCAGGTGTGGTAGTTGTTTTCTTTACGGGATCCTTACTTGATACCGTTAGATACATGTCTCTAATTCCAGCAAAGCTCTTCTAGGGTTCAAGGAGACCACCAAATTTCTAAGAGGTCTACGACTCTTAGGTCTTGCGATTCAAGAAAGAGGAAGGATTTTCTGATTAGAGTGTCGTTGACTTGTCAGGGTGATTATCATTTTTGGATGGTAGGCATCCATTACTTGGTGATTGTACTTTGTAAGGGGTTGTAGGTATTGAGTGATCTCATTGTATCTTGTATCATTCTTCACGTGTGAGGGGTCGATTCTCTAGACGAGGGAGTCGACGTGAATTGTATTGCACTCTTTTAATTACAGAAAATGTTGGGACTTGTCCTGGTGGCCATAGCCACCATAACATGTGTTGCTCTTGCTTGGTCTTGTATAGTAGGTATGTGGTTTGTGCTTTATTTATGGGGTTGTTCGTAGACGTCGTCTGTTGTGCATTTGTAATACTAGCAATCCACTGTATTTCTTGGAGATGAGTGGATGCTTACGAAAGGTTTCCAACTACTAGTTTGAGGGGTTATATGATGTAACATGTAAGTGCTCAAGCCGCTAAGCTGTACAGACAAGTTGCAAGCATCAAATGAGGGCTCAAGAGTTGGTTTGGCAGGGTGTTTGCGATCGGCGGGAGCTTGCCAGGAAGTCTTTAAGAAGATTTGAGGGGAATAGATGATTCAATTTGTCATGGAAAAATGACAAATAGGGGTGTCTCGAATATTGAGGATCAGATTGCCAGTTCTCTAGCAGTTGGTCCTTCTCCAAGTAGAAGTTTATCTAGGGATTCGAGTTTGGCACTGGGACGGGTACCAAAATTTATGGGAGCAACAACTACTGTTTTAACAGTTTGAAGCTGGAATGGAGACCATAGGGTGCAATCGGTTCAAGATACGAGAATACGTCACTATTTGCACAGTTCGGAAAGAGTTGTGGACCTTCGGTGGTGTAATGGTTACAATTTCATTATTATTTTAATAATATTTCTTGTATATATCATCATTAAATTATTATTATTATTTACTTATTTGATTATATGTATCTTTATATGTATGCATTTACTTATTCTATTTTCACTAATTATTTATCTAAAACCTTATCCCTTATTTTGGCTAATTGGGATTACCCCATCCATATATATTGTAATTATTTTTATTTTTATTTTAATTCTATTTTGTTTTCTTTTGTTTTGCATGGTTGGATACCTTATGGGACTAGGTGTCAACTAAAGCAAGGTTCACAGCATTAGTTCCAGACCCTTCATATGAGTATCATGATCGGTAATATCAACAGTTTCGGAACCGAGTATCGTTTTTTTTGGTATCGAAAAACAAATAATTATTAAAGTTCTAGAAAAATTTGTTTCATACCTTAGGTATAATTCTAAGTATTTCTTGTTTTGTTTTTTAGTATCGAATGAAATAATAGTCATCCTAGCGAAATTGATTTATCTTTGATAGATGAGTTTTTTAAAACATACTTTTATAACCTTATTATTCTTTTACACCCTTACTGATTGGTCTTTTTCATTCATTTTTCTTTGCTGAATTGACTGAAAAGAGACCACCAATATCGGTATCGGTAAGTATCAGTATCGTTCTGTATCGGACCGGGACATACCAAATCGTGTCGGTATTGACCGATACAGCAAACTTTGAACAAAAGCACATGAGTGCCAACTCATGGCTCAACCCAAATCATACTTACCCCTCTCTCATCCTCTTTCCATCTCAAAAAAGAAGAAGAAAGAAAGAAAGCAAGAAGAATAGAAGAGGTGGAAGAGCAAGAAGGAGAGGAAGAAGGAGGGAGGAGCACTGAGCCACCACCATCACTGGTACTACTAGTAGGTGTCACACCCTGGTCCCGTAGGACCGATCGCCCTCGCTAAGGGCCGCGTGAGCCTAGATTGCGCTCACGCAAGACGGCTTCCATAACGGTCGATTACAACAGCTTGCGACGGGGTCGTCGCATAGAAGTCCCAAGCAGAAAAAGTTGAATAACAAGGCAACATGAGTACACAAACAAAATCCAGGCCTTTATTGATAATGAATAAGATTACAAAAGGCACGAAGCCAAGAGTACAAGTCACTCAAGCTCACTTTCTCACAGAATATAATCACTCAGCTCTCTCTTATCTCTCAATACAATTTGACGAGCCAGCGGATGTTTCAGATAGGCGATGTCCATACATTATGTCCCGTATAAGTCTAGACTCCATGCGGCCGCACATCTCGAAACGCCAAGGAACTCCGTGCCTCGACGCATCCAAGCGAGCTCCGTGCCAAACGATCTTCTACCTGTGTCTGCACATGAAAACTGTGTGGGTGTCAGTACACAACCGTACTGGTGGAGTGAGCTCCTTGTCCACCTATACAAAACCAACATGTTCATTTACTTTGTGCAACATAATCCCCTTTATGATTGTCTTTCTATTCTTGTGTAGTGCCCCGTCCCTACATCATGTCCCGTTTTCGTCTACGGGGTGCGCGAGAAAGGAACACTGTCGCTATCGATTCGATCGGGACCGATAGGTCGGAATCGGTCGAGTCGATCAAACGAGAACGGTTGAATTAAGATCCATTCCACGTTATGGAATGACTTCTTCGGAACCAAGTCCCATATTCGGCAGGTTGCGCCTCAAGGATGGCTCTGCGGCTGAGTCGGGAGAGACCTCCCGTTGCTCTGTTTTTCATGCCGCACTTGATTTGGCTTTTGACTTTGGTTTTCGTAAATGCGTTTTTCGTGAATGTTTCCGATGGGTTTTCGTGACTTGCGTTTTCGAGCTTCGCATTCATATTGAAATTTTTTGAATTACACAGTGTTCTAATCAGTTGCTTATGCGATTGCAGGTGATCGCGTAGGTGACGTCAGCGCAGCCAACCAGTCGCTCGCTTGGAGCAAGTCTAAGGTGAGTGACTGACCTCCTTCGCCTCGTCCCTCTATTTCAAAATCAATATGAAGTTTAAATGAATGCTTGTCATAATAGTGTAGAATCAAAAAAATCGTGACACGATTCTTCACGAAACACTTGCCATCAAACTGCCGGTATTGAAAATGAAAAACGTGCTTTCTTATGCAATTCCACTTAGTCTATGCAAAACAATGAATGAATCGATTAACGTTTATCACAACGATATGGCTAAGTGAGTAAATCGACTTAAGAAAGGCTAAGTTTCGCACATAAAAGAGAAATGATAAGATTCTAGAAAAGAGAGCATTTTTCAAGACTCTGCAAAACGGTCATTGGACAACTTGTCGACAAGGTGTAGTTTCCTCGAATGGTTGCTTAGGCCAAGGGACCGATTCGGTCCGGGAGGAACGAGTATAGCAAGCGCCAGCCTTACATCGGTGTGGGTTATTCGAAAACTTTTGCACAGGGCTCGCTACCCGCCGCGAAAGGGTCGCCGTCTAACCCAGCTATAGTCCGTGATGGCTTGACATTGCCAGTGGCCTTCACACCCTTTTACTGCTTAACTAATGCACGTGACACGGGATGAATATGATAGTTGCTTAATTTATACAGTTTCATATGCTTGCCTCAAAACATGTTAACATGCAAGTCGATCAGGATGGTTAGAAAGATCACAAAAATAGCTAGCTAACATGTTTATAAAACTGCTTGAATCAAATACAGAGCTTGGATTTTAATTAGCCATTCGCCAGTACATGTGATCGTACTGATCCTCGCTCTTTGCAGGTCCCGTGAACCAGGAAGGACGCACCAACTAGCTCGGCGACGTTCGTGATTTTGAAGCTTCGGCCGCGCGTCGAAGATTTTTCTCGCAACTCCACTTTTGAAGACTCTCAACCGTCCAAGAAAGATGGCTCAACGTCCCTCCATTACAGGTCACTGGAAGACTCTGTTGTATATTGAGGGATGTGTGCAATGTATGGAACGGCTATCTCATCGGCACTCTTTTGTAATTGAGTCATATTGTAGCCCGCGCGGCATGAGTCCTGTACCGGAGTCTGTAAATGATGTCCATTATCAATAAAGATAATGTGATTCAATTTGTCTGCTTGCTTTCAGATCATGTGTCTCGGATTACCTTATGACTATGCCTTGTGCGATCGCAAACCAGGTTCGCACGGCATCACGCCCGGGGGACGACTATCGATTCGACGGAATCGGGGCGTGACATATTGGTATCAGAGCACGACTTTACGTCCTTGGCCTCCAGTATCGAGTTTCTAGTCTCAAACTGTTGACCTCGTGTCGATGAGATGAGTTGTTCCATACGCTGAACCCATGACATTTCTGTAACTAACGAGAGTTGCCTTTCTTTTCCCTGCAGTTGCGGGAGCTCGGGTAGAGGACGAGACGAGCGCTTCCAGCGGCTCGAGTAGTTCTAGACCCGAGCATTCCGTCAACCCAACGGGGATGACGCCTACCGTAGCTGGATCCTCCGGCGACCCGATGCAACGGATGCTGCAGATGCTCGAAATGCAGCAACGCCAAAATGAGCTCCATCGCCAGCAGGTGGAGACTCGTCAGACCCAATTCGAGAATCGGTTCGAGGCTTAATTCAAGCTGCAGCAGCAGCTGAATACACTCCAGCAAATCGTACAATCGGTCGTGGCCAACAACAATTCAACGATGATGCCTGCCGTGACCGAGCCTGCGGTTCGATCCAACGAAGCTGAACCGGAGGCGCCCGTGCTCTTACCTGCGGCACCGAGAAGTTCTAACTTCGACGTGTCAAAATTCACAAAAAGCTGCCGTACTTCCTTCAACGGCACAGAAGATCCCTCCGTGGCGATCGACTGGTTGGAGGAGCTGGAAGATTAGTTCGAGCTTCTGGGTGTCAAAGACTCGAAGAAAGTCGCGTGTGCTCAACTTGTACTTCGAATGAACGCGCACGATTGGTAGGCCGTGCAGAAGCGGGCAATTTGACGTGAAGACGGGACGACGGCGATCTCATGGGCCATATTCAGAAATTCTTTCGAGACTGAATATCTTTCTGCAGGCATGCGACAGGAAAAAGAAAACGAATTTATGTAGTTGAGGCAAGGGAATATGACAGTACGACAATATGCGGCCGAATTCAACAAACTGGCCAAATTTGCTGGAGCAATCTACCTACAACTGCAAGTCGAGCTCAACGATTCGAAGTGGGCCTGCGTTCCTCTATTCGTGCTCATGTTTCGGTACCTGAATACAAAACCATGGGCGAGACACTCAACCATGCCCTCCGTCTGGAGTCCGAGTACCCTCCTGCTACTACTGGCACTTTAATAACAAACGTCATAGTAATGCGGGAGGCAACAATGCGCACAAGCGTCAAAATCGCGGCAAGGGAGGCGGCAACCAGACGAATGATCGAATAGTCTGCAATTTCTGTCACAAAGAGGGGCACATGGCCAACGAGTGCCGATTGAAGAACGGAGCATGCTTCGTGTGCGGCCGAATGGACCACATTGCACGCAACTGTCCGGAGAAGCCGAACCAGCGCCCCTAACAACATCATCAGAACCGAAGCCAAGCACCTCGGGCTCCACAGACCGCACAACAGAATGGCCAAGACCGTCGCCCCAATGCTCAGGGCCGCGTCTACGCCATGACACGAGACGAAGTGTTCGCATCTGACACAGTCGTGACAGATATATTGCAATTCAATAATAAACCTGTTCGTGTATTGTTTGATTCAGGTGCCACGCATAGTTTTATATCGGCGGACTTCACCGTCGAGCACAAATTATTTTCCATGGAAAATAACGATTTTCCATGGAAAATAACGATTTTCCGTAGAAAATAATGGCAATCAAACACCCAAATTAGGTTTTCCATGGAAATTTTTTAAAATTTCATGGAATTTTTTTGCTAGGAAAATAATTCCATAAAATTAATTTCTTTTCCACATATTTTCCACCTTGCAATCAAACGCACCCTTAGTTTAAGTTAGAAGGTTAGTAATCCTATGTAATTAATCATAGGAGTATCAGATGTCCAAAATGACCTTAATTGAATAATTAAAGATAAAAGCCTTTCACTATTCCTTTTTGGATTAGTTGCTATTAACTATTGGAACCTATAATTTTTTTATTTAGGTTATTGTTTACTTATAGCATAATCTTTAGTCGACTCAGATTCCATTATTTGACAAATCGACCCTTATTTGATTCTTTTCGATAAAAATCCAGCACTATATCCCGATAGGTAGTTGTTCTTGAGTAACTTAGTGAGGTTAACCCTAGCCCTTGTTTAGTATTGAACCTAGTTTGTACTCAAGCATGTTGAAATCCAAAAATGTGGAGTGTTTAGATATTTTCCTTAAAATTCAGAATTTTGTATTAGTTTAGTAATAGTTCCGAGTTCTTTAATTCATCATAAGGTTCTAGAACTTCACTGAGCCTAACTGACTCAAAACCAAATGCTTTATATATATATATATATATATATATATATATATATATATATATATATATATATTTTTGGAATAAGGGTGAATTTATTCCTCGCATATAGCGGAAAAGGTATTAAAGTACAACATCACAACTCTCTTGCCCCAAATAATATTTATGGGGCCATTACAGATACATCGAATTCTATATTATGAAGAATTCCGATCGGGGGGGGTAGTTAAGCCCTCAAAGATGCGTCTGTTCCTCTCCTTCCAGATGTGCCAAACAGCCGCAGCAAGACGAACTCTGGCTCTTCTAGCCCACCCCGGATCACGGCCTCCACTGTCTCGAATCCAGCTGAGAATGCTCCGGATGTCTCGGTCCCCCCCAACTCCTCCTCTCAGCTGAGCGCACTGCTCAGTCCAAATGTGCCATGTCACCGGACACACAAAGAACAGGTGCCCTATGGATTCATTCTCAACTTTACAAAGCACACATTTAGCATCCGGGATCTGCATCCCAAACCGGAGTAGTCTATCTCTCGTCATCAATCTACCCCGCAGCAGCCGATAAGCACAGAGTTGCATTTTCCGTGCAACGCCCTTGCCCCAGACGAAGGCCGCCTCCTCATCCTGATCGTGGTGTGTCCGGACCAACTCATAACAGCTACGGAAACAGAAAAGACCTGACCCTCCACCCGTACCTGGACCAACCCAGCTCCATGTATCCTCCGTCTGGCTAGTATCAATGATAATAAGATGTATCTCGGCTGCAAGCTGGGCAGTGTAAGGGTAGTCCTCTGGCCTCCAGACTCCGTCTCTGATGATCCGGCTGCAGGTGAGCCCCCTTCCTGCTTCCCTGTCCATCTGCTCTCCCAGAATCTCAAGGAGGGATCTGGAACCCAGCCAAGGATCTCTCCATAAGTCGGTGGTCGACCCATCCTTCATGCGCCTACAGATAGCTGTCTTGAGCACCGGTCTACATCGCAGGATGGCCTTAAAAGTGACCGAGAAATTGTTGTCAATTCTGCAAACCCAGAAGTTGGTCCTCCGTAAGTATCTGCTAGCCATCCAGTCCGACCAGAACGACCCCCCCTTGATGAAATTCCAAGCCATCTTCACACAAGCTGCCTTCCTTACCTCCTGTAGAGGCCTCAACCCTACTCCTCCTTCCTCCCGTGGGCGGCATAATTGGTCCCAGGATATCGCATGGATCCCTCCCCTCCAGATGAAGTTGGCGCAAATGGCCTCCACCTTCCGAATGGTAGCTATGGGAATCTGAATAGATTGGAGCCAGAACATAGCAATGCCTGCAATAACCGACCGCACCAACTCAATCCGTCCCCCAAAAGAAAGACCCGCCGCCTGCCAGCCCTCTACTCTCCTCTGGGCAAAGTCTACCAAGCTGTGGCAGTCCTGCTCACGGGCATAATTGACCGTCAGCGGGACTCCCAGGTATTTCACTGGGAGCTCGCCTCTGTCCACACCCAGAGCGAAGGCTCTCTCCTCCTGAAGAGTACACCGGGAACTGAAGTAGACTCTGCTCTTCTCCCGGTTCAGCTGGAGCCCAGAAAGTCGCCCGAACTCCTCCATAGTGTCAGACAGAGCTCTCATACCCCTCATGGTCGGCTGAAGTAGCACCAGTAAATCATCAGCATAAATCAAATGAGATACAGCAGGACTCACCAGCCGGAAGAGGGGAACAATCCTCCCACTATGGACAGCTAAGTCCATCATACACGTAAAGTACTCCATCACCAAGGTAAAGAGGTACGGAGAGAGGGGGTCGCCCTGCCTCAACCCCCTGTTGCTACTGAAGTAACCATACGGCGTGCCCTGGATGAGGACAGAGAAGGTAGGGGAGCAGATGCACTCCCTCACCCTCGCCACCCACCTCCCGTCAAACCCCATGGCAAGCATCAAGTGACAAAGGAAGTCCCGATTGACCGTGTCATATGCTTTCCGGAGGTCAAGCTTCACACAGGCCTTCATCCCCCCCGGTTTGCTGAACTCTCGCACCATCTCGTGAGCAAGCAGGCTGTGCTCCGCTATCGACCGGCCCTTGATGAACGCTGCTTGATTCTGGGACACTAAACCCTGCATAATCCCCTCCATACGCCTGCACATAAGGTGAGTAATAATCTTGTAAAGGAAATTACAGCAGGCAATGGGTCTAAAGTCCGCAAGAGAGGTCGCTCCTTCCTTCTTAGGAACCAACGTCAGGAAGGTATGGTTCATCTCCTTCAGAAGTCGGCCCTCCACAAAGAACTCCTGAACCGCTGCCAGAACAGGAGCCTTGAGCACACCCCAGTGGCGCTTGAAGAACCCAGAAGAAAAGCCATCGGGACCTGGAGCTTTGTTTGGGTTAGCCTTCATCACAATATCCTCCACCTCCTCCATCCTCACCGGCGCCAGGAGAAGACTGTTCCCATACCGAGACACCAGTCTCTTCGTGACCAGGGCCGGAAACATGCTAGCATAGTCAGTCTGCTGATATAGATCTGTGTAGAATCTGACGGCCTCCTCCTGAATCGCCACCGGGTCTCCTACCAGACGACCCTCAGCATTCAGGAGCCTTGGGATGCTGTTCCGGTGCTGCCTGGTGCGGATCACATCGTAAAAGAATTTGGTACAGCGGTCCCCATCCTTGAGCCAGGTGCACTTGGCCCTCTGAGCCGCACTGATCTCCTCCTGCATTCTCATGGTGCTAACCTCCTCGATCAAGGACCTCTCCTTAGCTGCCAGAACCCCATTCATAATGTCAGATTGAAGGGCCACCTGAGTATCCCGAAGCTCCTCCTCCTTTTCCGCCAGAGAACTACGCGGAAGTTGTTTCACCCACCCCCTGATAGCCCGCTTGATCTGCTTGAGCTTGTGAACAATGCGGAATTGGGCCGTGCCATCCCGGAAGTGCTGCATCTCACGAATAACCATCTCCTCGTACCCGGGAGAAAGGTACCAGCTGTTGTTGTACCGAAACGGCCTCGCCCTGAAAGTGGGTCTCTCACACAGGCCCACCCTGATAGGAGAATGATCGCTAGTACCCGCAGCCAGTCCTTCTGCCACCGAGTTCGGGAACCATCTGAACCACTCGCTATTGCCCAACGCCCTATCCAACTGACAAGCAATGCGATTCTGAGTAGCCTTGTTGTGCCAGGTCCAAATATGTCCAGCTCGCTCCAGCCCCCTCATACCTGATCGAAGAAGACAACTCTGGAAGTCGTAAAGAATCGAGTCCGGAACAGGCCTGCCCCCAACCTTCTCGTGACGAAGCAACATAGCATTGAAGTCCCCCATGATGAGTAGGGGAAGACGCATGTTGTCCGCCATACTGCCCAGAAGCACAATGTCCTCCCACAGAGCCTCCCGGAGTCTCCGGTCGTTGTGCCCATATACAGCACCCAAGATGAATTTGAACCCCCCTTTATTCTCAAAAGTGATACCAATGAGTTGTTCAGACATATGAGTCTGAACCCCCACCCAGCTACCAGTATTCCACCTAACCCAGATCCGCGCCACCCCGCAAAGATCTAAGTTATGTAAGTGGTCCCAGTCTGCTGGCGTCCGACGTGAGAGCATAGCGGCCCCATGAATCTTCGTCTCCAGCAGAATAGCAATATCACAAGCCTCTCTCCTCAGCACACCTCTGATCTCCCTCCATCGGCCAATGGAACACCCCCCCTAATGTTCCACGCTAGGACCGACATCTAAATAAAAGATGGTGGGCCCCTCTGTAACTCCTCTGGATCGACACTCGAGGGAAGTGTCTCATCCGTCTGCTCAAGCACCGCATCTACCATAGAGGAAGGGGCAAGATGTGCCTGAATCCTGCTAAGAGTGATAGTCCAATCCGGATTGGGATCGGTCGGTTCATCCGTCTCCCTCATCTGAGGAAGATCCTCCAGGGTAGCCGGGGCATGCCTCTTCCTGCTTCTGTATACTATAAGTGCCTGTGAAGCCTCCGCCTCCCTCTGATCACTATTCGCCGCACTCATACCCCTGGTCGTCATAGTCCTCCGTGGACTGAATGGAACTAGAGCACCCTGCAAGCTCTCCTGTCTCCCAGAATCCGGTCTCCTCTCAATCTCCATATCTGTATCTTCCTCCACGTGTCCCTCTGGTGCCGTCTCCTCAGGCATATGGCTGTGAGTTTCCTCCTCCTCGGGTGCCTCTGTCTGATCCTCCTCCGGCCGAGAGGTCCCTGTCTGTACCTCCTGAGGTCTGGCGACCTCCTTCCCCTTATTGTTGCACGCACTCGTGGTGTGCCCAAAGCACGCACAGTGGGAACACATGGGAGGGACCCAATCATACTCCACAGCCTGCGTCAGGACCTCTCCAGACGGAACCTGAATCTCAAGCATGCTCGGGAGCTCCGAGCCTGCCTTGATCTCCACAAAGACTCTGGCGAACATTATTCTGGATCGGAAGGTGGTAGCCTCATCAGCCTTTATCGGTTTCCCCACAAGACTGGCAAGTCTCATGAGGAGAGGGATGCTCCAAAATTGAACGGGGAGTTCCGGAAACCGGATCCAGACAGGGATAGCATTCAACACCTCCTTCTCACACCTCAGTTCCGGTGTCCATTCTTTCAATATAATAAGTCTCCCATCAAACGACCATGGTCCTCCCTGCACAATCCTAGTCACATCTTCCGCCAGCCCAAATTTGACATAGTAAAAACTATTCTCCCGAGAAAAGAATTCCATGCTGCCCTTTGGTCTCCAAACTCTCTCCGCGTATCCCCTGATTTGACCGTAGAACGGCTTATTTCCTAACACATAAAGCACTAATGTGTTCTTCCAGGATTCAGCGACCTTCGCTAATTCATCGGCGGGGAAGTACGCCCGGGGTCTTCCACCAACCACCATCGGGGGAACATACTCCATAGACATCGGGCTCTTAGTCACCACTGGGGTGCAAACCTCCTTCCATGACCGAGGCCTCTGATCCCCATTCGGGGTTCTGGTTGGGGGGGCCACAGCTTCCTGGCCCGGCCTGCCATCATCGACAACCACACCCTTTCCCTTCTCCGCCGCCGTCGCCTTTGGCCTCCACCCCGGAACAGTTCTCACCATACCTCCCCCACGTCGACGGGACTCCAAAGCGCCGTTCATAGGTCGAGTCCCTTGGTTTCCAGTCCCCGCCCTTCCCGAAAGTTGGGATTGGGGCCCTCTCCGTCCCACAGTCCGGCGGCTCGTCACGGTTTGCCAGCCAGCATCTCCAGATCTGTCTCCTCCGGCACCGAACTCGAAGATGTGACCCCCTCCAGAAGAACCGCCGCCGCCTGGGGGGGTGCCGCCACCCCTCCCCTGCCCTCCACCGCCGGGGGAAATCTCGCCCCCGCCACCCGACCCCCCCCCCCCCGCCTGGGGGGGTGCTGCTGCCGCCGCCGCCCGACCCCCCCCCCCCGCCTGGGGGGGTACTGCTGCCGCTGACGTGCGACCCCCCCCCGCCTGGGGGGGTCCCGCCGCCACCGCCCTGCCCTCCCCGGCTGAGGGGAGGCCCGCCCGCGCCGCCTCCCGCGCCTCCCGCGCCTCCCGCCGCCTCCCGCGCCTCCCGCGCCTCCCGCGCCTCCCGCGCCGGTGGTCGGCCGCCTCTTCCCCCGCCTCCTTGCCGGCGAGGCCCCCTCCCCGCAAGCGGATCGGGGGGCCGGGGGGGAGGGGAAGGCGGCACTACGGAAACCCTAGCCCGATCGCCTGTCTCCCGAGCCATTTTATATATATATATATATATATATATATATATATATATAAATATATATATATATATATATATATATATATATATATAACCCTATTGTAAGTTCCTCGGAGCAGCGGCCAACCATGTGCCCATCCCTCCGATGCTTCCTACAGGGCGTCCGACCATGTGGTCATTGGCGACAGATCTGGAGCCTCCCCAATGCTTGACACCAATGCCATAAATGGTTGAACAACCGTGCTTGGCCGGTGAGCGAGTAGAAAATCTATGCATGGGCGTGGAGATGATTCTCCTTCAGCTGCTGATACGCACCCAAGTGTAGCTCATTTGCTATTAGCAGTGGCAGCAGACTATTATTGGCTTACCTGCAGTATCAGAACACAAGTTCTTCTGATCTTTCCTTCCTGTGGCAGTTAGGGAGTTAGTTAACTTTCCAGCTCAGCTGCCAATTCAGCAACTGCAATGACCAATCAGAGCCTGCCTGTGACAGCAAATGACACGTCAGTGTATCAGATCCAGCTGCTATATAAATAACAGTAGTGAAGAAAGGAGGAGAAAATTGTTACAGCTTTCATTTTCTTTTTTTACATTCCAGTTCCTTGCATTTCCTTTCCAATTGTATTTCCCTCTCATTTTCCCAATTCAAATAAAACAAACCATAGTTCTTTCCCAAATTGTTGTGAATCCATTCGTTCGTGTTGAGAACTAATAAGGGATTTAGTCCCACATTGGAAATGTAATATGAAGAGGAGCTAGACTCCCTATAAGTAGTGGAGTAGCCAATTAATAAAATATAGAACCATTATTCTCTACATGGTATCAGAGCTATAACCACAAATTTTTTTTTCTCAACCCCCCTGCCGACCCCCCCCCCCCCTCTTGCCGACCACCCCCCCTGTTGCCGACCCCCCCCTCTTGCCGACCCTAACCCTAACCCTAACCCCCTCTTGCCGCCACCCCCCTGCAGACCACCCCCCGCCGACAACCCCCCCACCCCCTGCCGACCCCCACCCCCTGTCGACCCCCTGCCGACCACACCCCCTGCCCCGCCCGACGCCCCCCCACCCCCTGCCGACCCCCAACCTCTGCCGACCCCCCCTGCCCCGCCCGACAACCCCCCCCCCCCCCACCGATCCCCACCCCCTGCTGACCCCCCCACGCCTGCTGCTGCCCCCCGCCCCCGCTGTAGTGCCCCGTCCCGCTAAGTCAATCGGAGGAATCGAAACGCCGACGGCGTTCGGACTTAGCCTTGCAACGGCTGCTCGAAGACATCGCTCGGTCGAGGCGATCGCACGCTCAGGTGGGGTAGTTTTGGTGAACTTGCCTCATCTTAGCCTTCACATAATAAATCGCATGTTTTCAACTTGCACAAGTAGGTTTGGAAATAAAAGAGACGAATTCACATAGCTAAAGGGAATAATCCCGACGGGTCGAATTGAGTTAGAACATGGAAAGGTCCAACGGTCGGCTTAGAGTTGGTGCACGGCGTGCTTTGAAAATGACACTCGATCCTTCGTCCCGTGGCTTGGGAGAAGGAAAGTTGGTTGAGTAGGCGAAGTATGAACGTAGCCTAAGTCATAGGCGTCGCCCGCGTAAATGCTCGATAAAGCATGTACGCTTCCACGATGCAAGGCTTGACGTAGCCTTTGCTCGTCCCTTGGGTTAAGTTGTAGGCTTGATTAAGTTAGGCAAAGTGATGGTGGTCGACCTAAGTCATTCCAAGCACGGTCCTACAAGTTTTACGACTGGGTATAACAACATAGTCTTACGGTCTCAAAGCCCGTAATATAGAGTAAGTCTTGGGCGGTGGCGTCTCGTAGAGTTCAAGTTGGTTTAAGGCACGATGTCACGGACTTAGTGTTTTCAGGCACGGGCCACGGTTGATTCATTGAGTTTGGAAAGTGTTGCGAATAGTTGTTCTTGAGTTGAGTAAAATGATAGGGCAAGAAAGAAGAATGCTCGCGACTACGGGTCGTCGAGGCAAGATCTCAGATGTGAGAAGTATTGAACTTGGCCCTGAAAGAGATGATAACACTAGAGGTGGAATGACTGTGAGACGTCAGTTGAGTCGAGTCTTGCATGGTCATGGACAACTTGTCGATAAGGTAGAGTTTCCTCGAACGGCCCAAAGCAGACGGGGACCGGTTCTTGAGAAGCAGCATTAGCACGTGCTGGATGACCGCACAAGTTAGCGCAGAGTCTTGCAGCGGAGCTCGCTGCTCGCGCTGGCAAGGGCGGCCGCCTAACAAGCTAAAGGAGTCCACGATGGCTCTGGGAGTCAGTGACCAAATTCATATAGATGAGTCGGCATGGCGGCAAACCCGCATGTGTGCCTTTGGATTGAGTTGAGTTGAATGGGTGTGTATAGTTAGAACACAATGTTGGGCCTAAGATTTGGTTTCAACGTAGGCGTCGTGCTTCGGCACAAAATGTGGCGTTGAGTTTTATGTTGTCGGCATATAAGTTGCATAGTTATGATTGAGTTGTCCTGAGTTTAAGTCGGGAACGCCGCAAGGCAAAGTCGGTCGAGTGATACTTAGCCACAAGTCTCGATTTGGGTCAGTTGGTGATCAAAGTAGCAAGGGCCGCGAGGCGGCGATATGGTTGAGTCGCACATAGTTGCGAGGCACGACACAAAGGATTTGTAGCACGGTCATAAGGAAATTGGGTACTACCGCGTAGTTGCGTCTCTGATTTTGGGCCGCAAGGCAAACACGACTTGATAGGTTAACGTTGTTGATACAAGCACGGGATGGTCTAGAGACACAAAATAGGCCAAGGCGTCTGTCCTAAAACTGATCCTAAGGCAAGAGTAGAAAGATAATACAAAAGGGGACTATGTTGCACAAAGTAAAGTAAATGTGTTGGTTTTGTATGGGTGGGCGAGGAGCTCATTCCACCAGTACAGTTGAGTACTGATACCCACATAGTTTACATGTGCAGGCACAGGTAGAAGCTTGTGGCGCGGAGCTCGCTTGGATGCGTCGAGGCACGGAGTTCCTTGGCGATTTGAAGCGTGCGGCCGCATGGAGTCAGACTTATACGGGACATAATGTATGGACATCGCCTTCCGAAGCTTCCGCTGGATCAAGACTTGTAATTGAGAGATGAGAGAGAGCTGAGTGAACTTGTAAAATGTGAGAAGAGTGAGCTTGAGCGACTTGTAATCTTGGCCTTGCGTCCTATTGTAACCTTGTTTCAATATCAATAAAAGTGCTTCTTTTGAATAACCCGTATTTGATCTAAATTTCCGCTGCATGTTTCAATGTCTCTGCATGGGACTTCTGTGCGACGACCCCGTCGCAGCCGCTGAAATCGCCCGTTATGGAACCCGCCTTGCACGAGCGCAATCTAGGCTCGTGCGGCATCACGCCTTAGCGAGGACGATCGCTCCTACGGGAGCGGGGCGTGACATAATGGTATCAGAGCACGGCTTTACGTCATTGGACTATCGATTGAATTCTTTAACTCCGTTATTTCCGCAAACTCTGAATTGTGCTTTCGCAAGTTGATATCGTTGGTGCGCTCTCTCTCAAATGTCCCACGGGATGTCCACACAATAAGTCTAACTATTTTGCAAAACATAGGAGAACAGTTTTTGATAACAAAACAAAAAGATGGTTCGCGTAAGCACGGTTGGCTAAGTCGGGCTGGGCGTATACACCAAAGTTGCGTCGACCTTAGAAAAGTCGAGTGCGGGAATTGAATAGTGTCGAACAAGAATGAGTTAAACTCGTTGAGTAAATTGAGATGACTATCGATAGGGGTGCTATCGAACGACGATGTTATCGTCGGTGCGATATAAGGTGAGCGTGCTTGAAATTTAAGGGATCGTTCGGACGGAAATTCGAGGAAGTAGATTGTGAATCGAATGATAGTTTTGAGGATTTGTTGAATGACTTCATTCCTGAGTGGTGTATGCGATAGCCTCAGGGATGTCGATCGATCGATTGAGGATTCTGGGTGTCGATGAGTCTATCAGCAAGCATCGCGCGTATGCAAAGCCTTAGATTGAGTGTCGTTGAACAAGTTGTAGTCTTGAAGACTTGACGAATTGATTCGAACAACCTAGAAATTACGTGCACGGAACATGCACGGGACTGAATTGCACGAGTATGAAACATGAAGATGATTGAGTAGGTGAAATCGAATCGAGGAAAAGTTAAGGTGTAGCGAACGGATGACTTGATAAAGGAAATCGTTAGGTGGATCGTATAGAAAAATTTAGCACGATGGGGAGATCAGCGTGCATGAAAAGTGGAATTTTGAAGTTACGTAATGACGCTAAGATTGGATTGAATGTTGCTCGATGTTTTGAGTTAACAAAGAATTGATGCGAATTGAGGAAATATGTTGGTCGATAACTTAAGATAGATGGATGAACAATGCACGAATTTGGGTTTGAGGAATTTGATGTTGGGAATGACTCGAGGGATGATGATCGAACTTGAATTTGAATGTTGAGGAGATTATCCAGTCGGACGATAACATCATTCGCACGACTCGAAATTTGGTTGCAAAGGAAGATCGTCAGGTTACGCATATCGTCGATGGTATTGAGGCGTATCAAAGATCGATATGCGATAACTCGGGAGTACTCTGACTCGGCAAATGACGATCGTGCAAGTGTTATTGTTCGGTTGGATGCTATACTTAGGATTTTGATCGAGATGAATGTTGGATGAAAATGAAAGTGTCTTGATGGTTATGCGGATAACCACAGCGTCGACATTCTTGTCTTGCGCGAGCGCAACTCTAGTCTCGCACCTGCATCGCGTCGGATTTGAGGCGATCGTTCCGCGTGAGCGCTGACATGGTGATTCATGTCAAACTCGGAAAATCAGGATGCGACAACTTTGATTGTCTCGACTTGTCGGTTTGATGCGATGGAAAATTCGAAGATGTTTAGACTTGCGATTGATGAATGAAATAAACTTGAGGATTGAGTAGGTCCAATCCGCGCATCGAGAATGAATTAGTCTAGACACAAAACAAGAGTTACGTCCCGATGAGGATGACTATCCCGCGGGAGTGTGCATGGTGATTCATGCCCACCGTGGATAATCTGACTCGCGTGAGATCGGAGCGCAACATATTGTTAAGTCGGACGACCTTGTGATCGATTTCGTGAATTGGGATAAATGACTTAGGGAGTATGAAATGTGAATTATGGTTTAGCGGTAAATTGTGTCGTAGCGTGCTGGATTTGAAAAAGATTGATAGGCGAACTATGTCGAACGTGTTCAAAGAGATAGATAGACTATACGAAATGGCTTGATGAACGAGCAATATGTTCTTGTTGAGAATTGGTTGAACGTGAATTATCGTAGGATGGCTTTGCTGAACGACTCGGACCCCGTACGACGAAATGTTGGAATATGTGTAGGGAATCGATGCTCGATGTTTAGAAATCGGAGTGATGCGAGCTTGGGTAGAAAGCCCCGTACTATCAATTTGGTTTGACCTTAGGATGGGGTCAGTGTTGATATTGTTGTTTGGGAACTATGATTCCAATACTGACGGAAAGACATAGCCTAGTGGTTAGACAGACGTCCGAGTGCGAAGTGGTAGGATTTGTGGAGGCACCACTTGCGAGTATCGGTTGACATGCATGTGTATCAGGGACGCCCGAACATGTGCACGATCCGACTCGAGTGGTGATGTGGGATTCGCTATTACGAGGCTTGGTTGAAATGTATGTATTTTGGGGATGCCTAAGATATGTGCACGATCCATACTAAGTGATACGTTGAATTCAAGTGAGACTGAGGAACAGGAAAGTGTCGAGGATTTTGAGATTGTAAGTTTTGAAGAAAAGATTGTGGGTAGCAAGTGCGTGGCTCGGATTTGAGGGAACACATAGGAGTAGTGCGTGCGAGAGTCCTTGAATGTTGAGTAAAAGTGATAAGTCGATAAGTGTACTCAGTTTCGAGGACGAAACTTTTTCTGAGTGGTGTATGATGTAGTGCCCCGTCCCGCTAAGTCAATCGGAGGAATCGAAACGCCGACGGCGTTCGGACTTAGCCTTGCAACGGCTGCTCGAAGACATCGTTCGGTCGAGGCGATCGCACGCTCAGGTGGGGTAGTTTTGGTGAACTTGCCTCATCTTAGCCTTCACATAATAAATCGCATGTTTTCAACTTGCACAAGTAGGTTTGGAAATAAAAGAGACGAATTCACATAGCTAAAGGGAATAATCCCGACGGGTCGAATTGAGTTAGAATATGGAAAGGTCCAACGGTCGGCTTAGAGTTGGTGCACGGCGTGCTTTGAAAATGACACTCGATCCTTCGTCCCGTGGCTTGGGAGAAGGAAAGTTGGTTGAGTAGGCGAAGTATGAACGTAGCCTAAGTCATAGGCGTCGCCCGCGTAAATGCTCGATAAAGCATGCACGCTTCCACGATGCAAGGCTTGACGTAGCCTTTGCTCGTCCCTTGGGTTAAGTTGTAGGCTTGATTAAGTTAGGCAAAGTGATGGTGGTCGACCTAAGTCATTCCAAGCACGGTCCTACAAGTTTTACGACTGGGTATAACAACATAGTCTTACGGTCTCAAAGCCCGTAATATAGAGTAAGTCTTGGGCGGTGGCGTCTCGTAGAGTTCAAGTTGGTTTAAGGCACGATGTCACGGACTTAGTGTTTTCAGGCACAGGCCACGGTTGATTCATTGAGTTTGGAAAGTGTTGCGAATAGTTGTTCTTGAGTTGAGTAAAATGATAGGGCAAGAAAGAAGAATGCTCGCGACTACGGGTCGTCGAGGCAAGATCTCAGATGTGAGAAGTATTGAACTTGGCCCTGAAAGAGATGATAACACTAGAGGTGGAATGACTGTGTGAGACGTCAGTTGAGTCGAGTCTTGCATGGTCATGGACAACTTGTCGACAAGGTAGAGTTTCCTCGAACGGCCCAAAGCGGACGGGGACCGGTTCTTGAGAAGCAGCATTAGCACGTGCTGGATGACCACACAAGTTAGCGCAGAGTCTTGCAGCGGAGCTCGCTACTCGCGCTGGCAAGGGCGGCCGCCTAACAAGCTAAAGGAGTCCACGATGGCTCTGGGAGTCAGTGACCAAATTCATATAGATGAGTCGGCATGGCGGCAAACCCGCATGTGTGCCTTTGGATTGAGTTGAGTTGAATGGGTGTGTATAGTTAGAACACAATGTTGGGCCTAAGATTTGGTTTCAACGTAGGCGTCGTGCTTCGGCACGAAATGTGGCGTTGAGTTTTATGTTGTCGGCATATAAGTTGCATAGTTATGATTGAGTTGTCCTGAGTTTAAGTCGGGAACGCCGCAAGGCAAAGTCGGTCGAGTGATACTTAGCCACAAGTCTCGATTTGGGTCAGTTGGTGATCAAAGTAGCAAGGGCCGCGAGGCGGCGATATGGTTGAGTAGCACATAGTTGCGAGGCACGACACAAAGGATTTGTAGCACGGTCATAAGGAAATTGGGTACTATCGCGTAGTTGCGTCTCTGATTTTGGGCCGCAAGGCAAACACGACTTGATAGGTTAACGTTGTTGATACAAGCACGGGATGGTCTAGAGACACAAAATAGGCCAAGGCGTCTGTCCTAAAACTGATCCTAAGGCAAGAGTAGAAAGATAATACAAAAGGGGACTATGTTGCACAAAGTAAAGTAAATGTGTTGGTTTTGTATGGGTGGGCGAGGAGCTCATTCCACCAGTACAGTTGAGTACTGATACCCACATAGTTTACATGTGCAGGCACAGGTAGAAGCTCGTAGCGCGGAGCTCGCTTGGATGCGTCGAGGCACGGAGTTCCTTGGCGATTTGAAGCGTGCGGCCGCATGGAGTCAGATTTATACGGGACATAATGTATGGACATCGCCTTCCGAAACTTCCGCTGGTTCAAGACTTGTAATTGAGAGATGAGAGAGAGCTGAGTGAACTTGTAAAATGTGAGAAGAGTGAGCTTGAGAGACTTGTAATCTTGGCCTTGCGTCCTATTGTAACCTTGTTTCAATATCAATAAAAGTGCTTCTTTTGAATAACCCGTGTTTGATCTAAATTTTCGCTGCATGTTTCAATATCTCTGCATGGGACTTCTGTGCGAGGACCCCGTCGCAGCCGCTGAAATCGGCCGTTATGGAACCCGCCTTGCACGAGCGCAATCTAGGCTCGTGCGGCATCACGCCTTAGCGAGGACGATCGCTCCTACGGGAGCGGGGCGTGACATCCGCCGACAGCTGCCCCCCCTCTTCCGACCCACCTGCTGTAACCCCCCCTTTTTTTCCATTAAAAAAAATTAATAAATAAATAAAAAATCCTACTTTGCGAGCGAGATTATGTGGAAAGTTATTCGACGACGGATGGATGTCAAATGCTTTATTTGCACCTTATGTTCCTAGATTACGTCCTCCGGAATTACAAATGCTTTATTTGTTTTCCGTTCTCGATCTGCAAATTAGATTTTCCATGCGCGCGCCGGTGTTGGCCATGTTAACATCGCATTCGTACGGTCTCTGTTGAAGACTTTACATAACGACGACGACGACGAAGCCAACGAAGACGACGACAACGACGGAGCCGACGAAGACGACGAAGCCGACGAAGACGACGACGACGACGAATCACCGTTGAAGACGCCATGGATTCGATCAGTGGTAAACTGACAGCAGATGAGATGAAGGCCTTGGGTGATGATATTTTATCAAAGAGATTAACCGAGGCGACCCCACGTGTGATCCATACTGATGTGGATCCGTCACCCTACAAAATGGGGAAGCTGGACAAGCTGGAGACGAAGTTGGAAGGCACGTTCAATTACTTGAAATGGTCACGGCAGGCCATGCGGACGCTGAAGGGACGTGGCTTGGTTGGCTACGTCAATGGCCAAACCAAGGCGCCAGATGATCCCTCCTCAAAGGAGTTTGCTGTTTGGGAAATTGTCAACAATATTGTGGCTGGCTGGTTGACAGCCTCCTTGACCGACCAGGTGTCGGGCAATGTAGAGGCGATGGAGGCTGCTGCTGATATATGGCGGACTTTGAAGGATATGTACTCAGGCTCGGGCAATCCTATGCGGGTCTTCCAACTGCAGGATGAACTTGATAGGGTGGCCCAGGACGACCACACCATCTCTGAGTATGCAGCACTGTTAAAGAAGTTTTGGTCTGATCTGGATCACTATGATCCTCTTGGGATGGAAGATGCCCAAGTCGAACCCGCATTTGCGAAACATTTCCAAAAGTTCTTGGAATATATTTCGCGTCAACGGATGATGAAGTTTTTGAAGGGTCTTAACCCTGTGTTTGAGAATAGAAGGAATGTACTCCTGGCACAACCCATGCTTCCCACCTTAGAAGAAGCCATAGCTGCCATGACACAAGAAGAGGCTCGCTTGAAGTTGATGCCCAATAAGGGCTCTTTCCAGGGGGAGCAAGCCACTGTTGACAAGTCTGCCCTTGCCGCCTTCAATCAGCCTCCCTCTGTGGCCGGTGTTTGCCACAATTGTGGTGACTCAGGACATTACATCAGATTTTGTCCAAAACACCTGCACAGTCAGTCGAGTGATCGTGGACGGGGCCGCGGAGGACGTCGTGGTGGTAGAGGCGGTTATGCTGGTAGAAGGGGAAATTATTCTGGAGGACACAAAGCTAATCTGGCGGAGGACGGGGGCGACAATCACCTGGCTGAGTTAACCCCTCTTGAGAAGGAGTTCCTCGCGAAGTTATGCGGCACGAAGCTTGGTTCGGATGGCAGTACTGGGGAGTCATCTACCTCGGGGGACCACATCACTTGCTTTGCCCAAACCGGCACAGGTATACCTGCGCGTGCTCTTGCAGCAGCTGTCCACCAACCAGGTTGGATTATGGACTCTGGGGCATCTCGCCATGTCACGGGATCCCGCGGTGAGTTCCAGGACTATACTCGCCTACCGACACCGGAGAGCATTCAGACTGCTGATGGTAACTCCAGCCCTGTCATGGGTAAAGGCACTGTCGCATGCACCCCTTCTCTCACTCTCATCAATGTCTTACATGCTCCGTCTTTTCCTGTCAATCTTCTTTCTATTAGTGCCATTATCCTTGATCTTAACTGTATTGTTTCCTTTGACATTCCTACGGTGACTTTTCAGGAGAAGGGGACAGGACGACGACTAGGGACTGGCACATGGCAAAAGGGGCTGTGGTACTTGGACATGACTGGACTTGACATAGCTTTGGCATCTCTGCTAGCAGACACACCCCCGGATAATTCACGGCGCATTGTAGAAGATGAATTGCTACTCCACCACCAGCGTGTCGGTCATTCTTCTTTTAAAATTATTAGTCGAATGTATCCGTCCTTATATCAAAGGGCTAATAAAGAGAAGTTATTTTGTCATGCTTGTGAGTTGGGTAAACATACCAGATGCACGTATGTGAGTTCAGGTAGTAGAAGTTCGGCTGCTTTTGATATGATACATTCAGACGTATGGGGCCCTTGTCCTACAACCGGTATTAACGGTTTTCGATGGTTCGTCACTTTTATTGATTGTTATACTCGCGTGACATGGGTGTACCTTATGAAGAATAAAAGTGACGTCTTTGAGGCGTTTCGAGACTTTCATCGCCGGGTAGAAACTCAATATGGTACTAAAATTAAGTGCTTACGGTCTGACAATGGGACGGAGTATACAAATAGGAAGGTTGCTGAGTATTTATCCACTCATGGCATACTACACCAAACTTCCTGTGCCTATACACCGGCACAAAATGGTGTGGCCGAACGGAAGAACAGACACCTGCTGGAGATCGCACGGACGATGATGCTGGCTATGAATGTTCCGAAACACTTATGGGGGCAGGCGGTGTTAACGGCATCTTATCTCATCAACAGAATGCCATCTCAGGTATTGGACTGGAAGACACCGCTGGAGATGCTTACTGGTGCAACTACGTACACTGTTCCACCGAAAGTATTTGGGTGTGTATGTTTTGTCCAAGATAATAGGCCAGGAGTTGGCAAACTGGATCCTAGAGCGGTTAAATGTGTCTTTGTCGGGTACACGGCAACTCAGAAGGGATACGCATGTTGGAGCCCAGTTGAGCGGAAGATGTTTGTAAGCATGGACGTTACCTTCAGAGAACTGGAACCATATTATGGTTCGGATGATGGTTCGGCGTTTGGTGACACCTAATATAGAGGGTGTTAGATGTGAGGGGAAGAAATTAAGCCCATCTGTGGTAGTCGGATCGGTCCCATGCCCGGTCGTAGAAAACTAGACGAAAGGGGGAGAAAGCAGTGACTCCGATACAGAAGGTGAAGAAGATACATACGTTAAACAGGGGGAGCAGCAGACAATGGAAAAGGAGCTCCAAGTCTACAGAAGGAGACAGCAGAAGTCGAGTACTGTGCCTGTACTGTGCCCTGTGCCTACTGTACCAAGTCCTTCGTCTACTCCTGCTCCAACTCTTGATGATGTTGCCCCCACACATAATCAATCTGATTCTGATGCGGATCTATCTGACTCTGATGGTATGATCTCTCCACCACCTATTGCTCCCTTAAGGAGATCTTCTCGCATCAATGCGGGTAAGGCTCCTAGTCGTTTTGATGATTATGAACATGATATTGCCAACTACCTGTCTTATTCTAACACTTCTTCGAATTATCGAGCCTTCATTGCATCATTAGACTCTACTTCGTTGCCCAAAAGTTGGCAGGAAGCAAAGAAAGATCCAAAGTGGAAAGCTGCAATGATGGAAGAACTTGGGGCACTGGAAAAAAAAAGACATGGGAGCTGGTTCCATTACCCAAAGGGAAGAAAACTGTGGGATGCAAATGGGTGTACACAGTAAAGGAGACGTCAGAAGGAAAGATGGAACGATACAAGGCGAGGTTGGTTGCAAAGGGATACACACAATCATATGGCATTGACTATGATGAGACGTTTGCTCCAGTAGCGAAAATGAGCACTGTAAGAACTCTGGTCTCTATTGCAGCAAACTATGGGTGGAAGCTATACCAATTAGATGTGAAGAATGTCTTTCTCCATGGGGACCTACAAGAAGAAGTATACATGGAACTCCCGCCAGGGTGCTATGCTACAGAATCAGACGGAGGGACGTCGCATGGAAAAGTGTGCAAACTAAAGAAGTCGCTATATAGGCTCAAGCAATCTCCTCGAGAATGGTTTGACAGATTCAGAAAGGCTGTTACAGGCATGGGATACTATCAAGCAAATGCAGTTCATACTGTCTTTCTTCAGCATGCAAGAGGCCACATCACTATACTTGCTGTATACGTGGATGATATAGTAATCACAGGTAATGATGAAGCTGAGATCGCTAAGCTGAAGTCAAAACTCGCGAAGGAGTTTGAAGTGAAGGATCTAGGAGCGATGAGATACTTTCTAGGTATCGAGGTGTGTGAAGGCGAACAAGGAATTGTCAATGCCAGTTGATCGTGAAAGATATCAACGACTTGTAGGGAGATTGATTTATCTGGGGTACACTCGCCCTGATATCTCATTTGCGGTGAGTGTAGTAAGTCGCTACATGCATGATCCAAGAACGGGTCATATGGATGCAGTGTTTCAGATCTTGAGATATCTGAAAGGGACGCCAGGAAAAGGGCTATGGTTCAAGAAGAATGGATGTATAGAAGTTGAGGGAAACTGCGATGCAGACTGGACAAGCTGCATAGGCGATAGAAGGTCTACCACGGGATATTGTGTCTTTGTAGGAGGAAACTTGGTCTCATGGAGAAGCAAGAAACAGTCTGTGGTAGCACGGTCTACAGCTGAAGCAGAATACAGAGCAATGGCTTTAGGAGTGTCGGAGTTGCTGTGGGTGAAAACGTTGCTGACAGAGTTGAAGCTGGACAAGGGAGCACCGTTACGTCTTCTGAGCGATAGTCAAGCTGCAATAAGTATAGCTAACAATCCAGTGCAGCACGACAGAACAAAGCACATCGAGATCGATCGATTCTTCATCAAAGAGAAGCTGGAACAAGGGATACTGAAGATTGATCATGTTCGCTCAGAAGAACAATTGGCAGACTGTCTGACTAAGGGTCTTAGTTCATTAAGTCTGTCTAAGCTATGTAACAAGATGAGAATGATTAATATCTATCGTCCATCTTGAGGGGGAGTGTTGAGAACTAATAAGGGATTTAGTCCCACATTGGAAAATGTAATATGAAAAGGAGCTAGACTTCCTATAAGTAGTGGAGTAGCCAATCAATAAAATATAGTACTATTATTCTCTACAGTTCCTAACACCAATTCAGCTCACTAATGGCAAATTATGCTAGAAGTAAGTTTCCATGGTGCAGTAGCAAGAGAGTTCAACAATTGGCATCATAGCAGCTCGAACCTGTGATCGAGAGCCGTTAAGAAGGAAGCTCCGGCCATGGCGAGTCTTGAGGAAGTGACATCAGAAGGAAGAAGAGTTCCATTGGACGAGGATCGATTTCTCTCCATCGAAGACACCACAGGAGCTTTGCCAGGTACAATTATGGATTTGAATGGTCGATTCGATAAATTTGAGGGCAAATTTGATAAGTTGGAAGAATTGTCCAGATTTAAATGAAACCCTAAGGTTTTGAACCGACATTCCATCTCTACACCAACTCCATGCTACATCATGGCTGCACAAAGTCCTTTCTCTTCCATTCAGATGTCCAATTCTTCATTCCATGCTAATGTCAGCAATGTTTGGGGAATGAACCCATCTGTGCCAAATTCAGTAGTGTCTGCCACTGAACAAACACCTTTGGGGTACACAAATTCACATCAAAACCCTAGATCAATGCCTATGGAGTCTATGACCAGTAGACACGAATTCATGTTGATGTCTCTGCACAAGGAACGTGAGACAAGGATCAAGATACTAACTGCAGCAGTTCAGAAATATAAAGTAAAAAGGGATTCAAAATCATTTGAAGAGCAACTTCAGAAGCCTGATAATGATTTGCTGAATTTGTCGAGTATATTCCCAAGTTCTCCACTGCCTGCTACTGCTATGATAGAGAAAGGAAAAGTTGAAAATTACAAAGGTTTTTACTCAGAAGTTCAAACGGCAGAACATGTCTTGAAGGTGTTCGATGATATGTCCATGAAGAAAGAAGGCACAGTCTGTGTCTGTCTCGTGCCGAACAATATTACTCTTTCGACTTCTGCACCATTTCTGGACCAGAAGAAGGGCCATATTGGAGAAAGTGAAACCCATGACTGATGTTGCTGGTGTTTCTTGTGTCATTTCTGGCGCTTACAGGAGGCATGGATGATGCCATTTGCCTTCTGCACCCGAGAGAAGAGATGGTGCGAATTTGTAAGGCTTGTTGATAGAGAGCCAACTCTGTTTCTTCAGGATCTTGCACGAAAATATAGCAAGGTATGGGATCCAGGCCGTAGTTCAGTTCCAGTAATTAATTTTCATGAATGGGTTGCTAAGAAGTTAAAGGATCAATTCTTTGATGAGGGTGCCAGCTTCCATGTTTATGTGTGGGATCCAGGAATCCAAATTACTCCTCCATTGACCTTGGGACAAGGTCAATTTAAGGGGGAGGGTATTGATACACACCTAAGTGTAGCTCATTTGCTATTAGCAGTGGCAGCACACTATTATTGGCTTACTTGCAGTATCAGAGGATAAGTTCTTCTGATCTTTCCTTCCTGTGGCAATTAGGGAGTTAGTTAACTTGCCAGCTCAGCTGCCAATTCAGCAACTGCATTGACCAATCAGAGCCTGCCTGTGACAGCAAATGACACGTCAGTGTATCAGATCCAGCTGCCATATAAATAACAGTAGTGAAGAAAGGAGAAGGGGGAGAAAATTGTTACAGCTTTCATTTTCTTTATTTACATTCCAGTTCCTTGCATTTTCTTTCCAATTGTATTTCCCTCTCATTTTCCCAATTCAAATAAAACAAACCATAGTTCTTCCCCAAATTGTTGTGAATCCATTCGTTCCTAACACCAATTCAGCTCACTAATGACAAATTATGCTAAAAGTCCAAGTTTCCATGGTGCAGTAGCAAGAGAGTTCAACAGCCGCAACCTTGAAGACCATGGGACCCTGAAAGAGAGGGGTGAAGGCCTCGAAAGGGGAGACCAACACGTGGGGAAGAGAGGTTAGAGGCATGTAGTGGTGTAGGAGCCTAAGCAGGGAAGCAGTGCTGGTGCAGGTCTGCAACATGACAACAGTGCAACAGGGGCTGCACAAACCCACAGAAGCATAGTAGAATCTGTGCGAAGGCGTCAGCAAACAAATGGCTCCTGGGGCCAGGCCTGAGAAGCTATCGCTTGAGAGTCGTCATAAGGAAGTCCCCGAATTCCTACAATCCAAACCGAAGAGTTAGATGAAGATATGCAAACCGAAGAGCATAGAAGCGCGGTTGCGCCTAGGATTTGCCCCTCCGTATGAACGAGAGGGAGCTTAGGTGGTGGAAGTGTCGACCGAAGAGATGGCAGGCTACAACAACTTGGAAGCTAACCTTGACCCTATATGTGGTCGGGGCTAGGCTGTCCTATATGCACCTCTCTACCTTCATTTGTCGGTACTATGGAAATTATGGAATTGTTCTCAAAATAGAACTGTTACTTCATCGTGCGATTCGAGGATATTTATCGGTGATAGATTATGGTCCTTGATTGTTCAAAGGACGACTTGTGGTCATGAAGAGATGGGAGCTTTGTAGGGAATAATAATGCCTTGTTTTATTGGTGGGGGCTGATTACAATATATATAGTGTCTACATGATTGGGCTTATGGGCCATATTTACAATAGTTACAAATATAATCTAACACCCCCCTCAAGTTGGAGCATGCAAGTCACAAATGTCCAACTTGGGAAGGAAAGAATCAAACACATGCTTTCCAAGGGGCTTAGTGAAGATGTCAGCCAATTGAGTAGAAGTAGGAACATGCGAGGCTATTACGGTGCCATCTCTAATAGCATCGCGAACAAAATGCAAATCCACCTCAATATGCTTACTGCGCTCATGAAATACCGAGTTCTGAGCCAGGTGCAGGGCTGACTGACTGTCACAATACACCGACATAGCAGACTCCTGGCGAACGCCCAAACACACCAATAACTCCTTCAACCATTTCAACTCACAAACAAGCGCAGCGAGAGATCGGTATTCAGCTTCAGCGGAAGATCGGGAAACAGTTGGTTGCTTCTTGGTCTTCCAAGAAATAGGAGACCCTCCCCAGAAACACCAACCAGCCTGTAACAGAGCGGCGAGTCAAGGGACAACTGGCCCAGTCGTAATCACACTAACCAGAAAGACGGAGATCACAATCAGCTTTCAAAAGAATACCCTGTCTCGGTGCATGTTTGAGATATCTGACAACTCTCAAACCAGCATGCCAATGATCTTATCGAGGCTCCTGTAAGAATTGAGACAAGATATGCACAACATAGGCTAAGTCAGGGCGAGTAAATGATAGATAAATCAACCTCCCAACCAGCCTCCGATAAGTCTCTGCATCCGCCATCTTTGGACTAGTCGATTCTGCCAGCTTGTGATTGGGCTCCATGGGAAAGCCAGCAGATCGAGACCCCATTAAGCCGCATTCTGAAATGATGTCCAAAGCATACTTTCTTTGACACAAGGAAATGCCTTCTGCACTCCGAGCCACCTCTATGCCAAGAAAGTACTTCAACACACCAAGGTCTTTTATGTGAAAGCAAGAACTAAGGTACTTTTTGAAAGCATCTAAAGCACCTGGGTCATTACCAGACACAATCATATCATCCACATAGATCAAAACATGCAACTCTACCTTCCTTTAAAAAGAGAGAAAAGGGAATAATCGGAATGAGATTGAATAAATTCATAGGATATCAGAGAAGCAGCAAGCTTAGCAAACCAACAACGTGGTGCCTGTTTCAATCCATATAGAGACTTACGCAGGCGACACACTTTGTTAGGTTCACTATGCGAAAAACCTGGCGGCAACTTCATATACACTTCTTCTGTCAGATCGCCATGAAGAAAAGCATTGTGCACATCCATCTGATGTAAAGTCCAGCCTCTCACAGCTGCAACAGCCAAAAACGTCCGAACTGTAGGCATCTTAGCTACCGGGGCAAATGTCTCTGAATAGTCGATCCCCTCAACCTGATGATTACCGAACACAACCAGCCGTGCCTTTAAGCGCTCAACAATGCCGTCGGAATTGTACTTTATCTTGTACACCCATCTACTTCCCAATGCTTTCTTCCCAGGAGGTAATTTGACAATACTCCAAGTCCCATTATCTTCCAGAGCCTGTATTTCAGTTTACATAGCCACGCGCCAGCTTGAATCTCGTGAGGCCTGGCGATATGAAGTAGGCTCAACACTTGCAGTTATAGCTGCAAAAAATCTCTGTGTCCAGCAGTAAATATGTCATAACTTAGAAATTGTGTTAGAGGATACGAAGTACCTGAGGAAGTGACAGGAACAGATGAACTGTGGTGAAGGGGGGACTTTTACTTCGAACAACATTCGTTACAAAATCCTGTAATCGCACTGGCTGTGATTTCTTTCTCATTCCTCTTTCCAATACTACCTCGTCGGGCACCTCTGGCAACACTGTATCCCCTGTATCATCAGTAGTACCCGCATCACCCCCAGCAGACTCTCCTGTCAATACTTCTGTAGCTACCTGTGCATCCTCGCCACTCGGCGCCGAGCCGCCAGCAACCGCAGCCGGCACCATCCCAAAAACCTCGATATCGTCTCCCGGCACCCCAACAGATGTATGACGTGTCGCAGAAGACATCTCGCTAGCAGAGCCACACCCAGGAAATTCTTTTTCATAAAAAGTAACATCACGGGACACAAAAAATTTACCAGTCTCCAAATCATACAGTTTTCATCCCTTTTTATCAAGGGGATACCCAACAAAGATACACTTTCTATTCTTGCTAGCAAATTTATCATGTCGGGATTTCAAATCATACGCATAGCACAGACAACCAAAAATACGTAGATGATCATACGAAGGAGCTGAACTATATAAAACTTCATAAGGAGACTTAAACTGCAAGATACTAGAAGGTGTTCTATTTATCAAATAACATGCACACAGAACACATTCTCTCCAAAAATCCACAGAAAAAGAATCCTGAAATCTCAATGCCCGTGCTACATTTAAAATATGTCGATATTTTCTTTCTACCCTTCCATTCTGTTGAGGTGTCCCAACACAGGATGTTTGGAACAATATACCTTGAGATGAAAAATAATCTCGTAAACAATTAAATTCAGTGCCATTGTCACTCCGCACACGACGTATATCAGCCCCAAACTGACGCTTCACCATAGCAATGAATTTAAGAAACATAGAATAAACAGCACACTTATCCGTCAATAAAATAACCCAAACAGCTCTAGAAAAATCATCCACCAAAGTCAAAAAATATCGTGCCCCATTTGATGACGGAACACGATATGGTCCCCACAGATCACAGTGTATAAGTTCAGAGCATCTCAAAGCACGACTACTACTATCAGGAAAAGCATCACGAGTCTGTTTAGCTTGATGACAAATATCACAAGCCTTATAATCAAACACACTACTACCAGAGAGAAGGTAAAGTCTACATTACTTTATCTGAAGGATGCCCCAGTCTACTATGCCAAACCTCGGAATCACTCTCTTTGCATGCCAGGATCACCGAAGCCAAAGAAGCTGGAACCTCCCCCAAGAAGTAAAGTCCACCCCTTTGTTCACCTGCTCCAATCACCATCCTCGTACTTCGGTCCTGAACAAAACACAAATCAGGAGTAAATAACATATCACAATTTCTGGCACAAATCAATTGTGAGACAGAGATCAAATTGCAAGTCAATGTCGGAACATAAAGAACATCCGTCAACACCAATGAAGCAGTCAAAAATACTTTGCCTCTCAGAACAGCCTCAATAGTGCTCCCATCAGGCAAAATCACAGGACAGACAGGGCCCTCAAAGCAATCAACTAAACAGTCACGAGAACCTGTCTTATGAAGAGTAGCCCCAGTATCGAATATCCAAGTGGCAGAAGAATTCTTACCCATCAGACGATCAGAGTTTGAAGAACCAGGGTTGGAAGAATTGTCGTTACCCAACAAGCTCATCAGTTTCTGCCATTGTTCACCTGAGAGTGGCGAAGGATACCCTCCATGCATCATATCCGCCGAACTCCCAGTAAGACTAGCAGGGACACCATGACCAGCAGCAGCGACATGATGAACAACCCCTGCGCCACCAGCCCCGCGTCCCCCATCACGTCTCTACTGTGGTGCCGGGCCTCTGCCACCACCAGCACCACGTCCGCTCTCACGCCGAGGACGAGTCTCCCACCACTCTGGATAGCCAATCTTGGCAAAGCAAGTTGCAACATCATGACCTATTTTCTTGCAATGAGTACATATCATACCTGATTTGTCCCTGGAATCTGAGGTCCTACTATTAGTAGTAGAAAGACGAGGTGAAGTCTTGATAGCCAGCGCCAACACCTCCTCAGCAGCGGATTGGACCTGAGTTTTTTGCATATCCTCCTCCTCACGGACTGCCTGGTATGCCCGATCTAAACTTGGCTGAAAATTCTGAGCCAGAAGATTAGATCAGGTATGACCATACAACTCAACATTCAACCCATACATAAAGTCTTGAAAGTTGTCTTCATCCCTCATAGTCTGTAGCTTTGCAGCAAGTTCACCACAGTTACAAGAAGGCAATGGGAAATAAGCAGCTTGTTCATCCCACAAAGACTGTAAATTTCCAAAGTAGGTTTCCACAGACATCGAAGCCGTCTGTTTACACCCAGCCAAAGCCACCTTAATTTGTTGCTTCCGAGTGCCATTGCTAACAACAAATCTTTTCTCCAACAGGTTCCACAATGGATAAACCTCCTCAAAGTACGGCAAAGATTTCTTCAGAGACGGATCAATGGTATTAAGAACCCATTGAACCAATAGTGCTTGCACGCATCTCCAATCAAGCAATTTACTAGCATCATTAACAGGTTTGACTTCAGTACCTTCCAGAAAAGTGATCTTTCGCCTAGAGATCAGGGAGAGACGTATCGACCGAGACCACTCAGCATAGTTCGGTCCACGGAAAACAATAGGAGTAATGATATTTTCTGGTTGATCAGCAAAACTCAGAAAATATGGATCCTTCGGATTAGGATAATTTGGGTTGTGTGCAACGCCACCGCCAGTCGCGACGGAGTAGCTGGACGCAGCATCATCTGCCATTGCGGATGTTGGGTGTACAAAATTTTGTACAACTCCGACGAATCGGTCGCTGATGGATGGGGTCGGCGGCGAATCGGCCGCGATCAGGGGCGCCGGATCTGGCGCATAGGGGTCAGCTTACGGGGACGGTGCGGATGTCGGGTGTACAAAATTTTGTACAACTCCGACGAATCAGCCGCTGATGGACGGGGTCGGCGGCGAATCGGCCGCGAACAGGGGCGTCGGATCTGCCGCGTAGAGGTCGCTGTCGGGCGCGGTCAGGCGCGGGCGCGGGCTGGCGCGGTCGCTGTCGGGCGCGGTTAGGCGCGGGCGCAGTCAGGCGCGTGCGGCGCGATCAGGCCGCCGGATCAGGCGCGGATCGACGCGGTCGACGAATCGGTCAGGCGCGGATAAGGGTCGGCGCGGTCGACGAATCGGCCGCTCGATCAGGCGCTGATCGGCGAGCGCGGGTGCGATCGACGCGGATCGGTCAGGCGCGGATCGGTCGAGCGTACGGGCGCGGGGGGATCGGCGCGTACGGTGGTCGAGGATTCGGCCGCAACGTGGATGGTGAAGATGACGGCTAGGATTTTTCGGGAGACTCTGATACCATGTAGGGAATAATAATGCCTTGTTTTATTGATGGGGGCTGATTACAATATATATAGTGTCTACATGATTGGGCTTATGGGCCATATTTACAATAGTTACAAATATAATCTAACAAGCTTGATATAATTCTGGAGCCAGACCTTGCAGTTCTGCCAATATGGATTCAGTTCCCTAAACTGTCGTCACCGGTTCTATGGAGTCGCTCTATCCTTCGAAAATTGGCAAGCTTCGTGGGTGCCCCGATCAAAATGGGCGCCCCGACGACATATCTAACCCGACTTGCTTTTGCTCGGATTCTGGCGGAAGTGATTGCCGGGCATGATTTACCCAAGGAGATTCTAGTCATCCTACCGACTGGTCATTGCTTTCAATTATATATGAGTGGGATCCTCCCACTTGTACAACTTGTCGATGATTTGGTCACGAGGAGATTCACTGCCTGGATCCAACATGAGAGATTATCCGGGAAAAACTTTTGGAAATATTGCGAGAACTGTCAGTGGAGAAGATGTTGAACGTGTGCTCAAATACTACGCCTAAAAATATAGAAGCCTTTGTCACCCCTCTGGAGGTATGCGCAGATTCCACGTCTAACTCAGGCAATGTATCAGTCGGGGGTGTCATAGCTTAGCTGAAGGACCCCCATCCATTAATTCCTTATCTGGTCACCCGTCCTCCCCTGTCGAGTTTGGGCTGTCGAGTTTGGGAGTGACAGGCCGTGGGAGTGATTGTATGGAGGTTCCTTATGAAGGCATGTCCTCCAATGCCTGGACCCGACTCACACATCGGGGAACAAGTTCGGGAGGAGGCTGTGAGGTCTGTAGGAGAGTTGGCCTTGCCAACTCAGGAGCTTCCTTCAAAGGTTGTCGATCATGATGTATCCAAAACCCAAGGTTATAAACAGCGGTAGGCGGGTGCGCGATGGAAAGGATCCGCCTACCGCCTAGACGTTTGAAATATTTTGCCTATTTTTTTTACCTCTGTGAATTTATTTTTCATAATATGCCCTAGTAACTTGTATGTAATTGTCTATAATATTGTCATTTTAGTCCATAGCATGATGATGATGGTTACAACCTGTTCTGGAGTCTATACTCTATAGCATGTTAATCTTCGGCACAAGCTAAATGTTTATGTTTCTTTGCAGTTAGAGAGACCAACTGGAGCATCTGGAGATCAATCCATACAAAGGGGAAAAAATCATAATAGCTTCAAAATAACATGAGAATCCAACTAGAGAATCTATATAATGTATTGTCAGTTTTTTTTTCGAAATAGCTCAATACTTTATGTGCTCTTAGCCTTATTTTGACAGGACAATCAATTTGTTCAAAATAGCTAAAAATATAATGTATACTAACACTGTACAATATTGTTTCAAAATAGCAGATATGAAAATCTGTAACTAATTAGTTACTGTATACATGAGATTATTGTCAGTTTTCAAAATTAGTTACAGTATATATGAGATGACTTGTAGCTAATTTTGTTGAAAATATCTGTCCACCCTACAAAATATTGTGGGGTGCATACAATGTGGTGTGTAGAAAACATTTTTTAGCTGAAAACAATGTGGTGTGCATACCTTTTTTGCAGCAGAATAAACTCAGTTTTGCAGCAGAATACATGTGTGTGCATACGTGCACCGTTGCAATATAGTTTCTTCATGCTAGTTATAGTTGAACTTTCATCGACAAGATTTAGTGAAATACTAGCACCATTAAGAGAATGAAGAAAGAGATCGATGAAAATTTATTCTAGTTTAACACCAAAAGGATGGCTGGCATGCTTGAAAATCAAGTGCCCAGGAAATTCCGTCAAAAATGAAATAAAATAAATGTAGGAAAGCTCTTCCTACTCAAAGGCAGAATGGGCAAGATGGAAGCATCCGTGATCCTGACCTTTGGTGGGATCATGTTGAGCCGATGGGGATGTCCCTTGGTCCTTATTGTTAGCTGGTTCTGGTGGCCATTCGTGACCCTGATCTCTGGTGGGATCATGTTGATCCGAGAGGGTTGTTCAAGTTCCAAGTCTTGTCCGGCTTACCCCAGGGCCGGTCCTGGATGGGAGTAGGATAGCATAGAGGATAAATACTATTTCTTCTGAAACTGATATGTTTGTGTATGTGTGTGTTTGTCGATCAGAATTCAAAATTGATGCTAAATGTGTTGTTAGGCATATGTGACAATCAAGTATTGTTAGTTACAGTGTCCAATATATATACTTAAGTAACTGCTGCAATGGTGCAGGTATGCACACCATATTGTTAGTTTCAAAATAGCAGACAAAAGTCTAAATTCTCCACTGAACAAAATAACAAAGATGCAAGTCATCTCTGAGAACTTGATATGTATTGTCAGCTTCAAAAAAGCTAAAGTCTCAATTCAAACTCCAAGTTCCAAGTCTAACAATAATTAACTCTAATTTCCTTGAGTCTTCTAAGTCTACGCAAGCACCATTCGTCACATCCATGATTCTTTCATCATCTGACTCAAAATCAACCTCCTCATCCGCCTTCTCCTCGGACGTGTCAAGGTCTTCATCAAGTTCTCTAAGTGTGACGTTGTTAGCACTCCTCCTTGGTTCAAGTGCTTCATCCACTCCCGACGCTTCTGTCACTGTTCTCCTAAGTCTCAAACCTAGCCACACATCATCATCATCACCACCTTTTACAAGCCAACCTTGAGCTTCATTAGCTTGCGAATATATTAGCAATTCTCCACCCATCTCTCTCTCTTACACTTCTTCTTCATAAGAATGAAATTGAATTTGACATATACAAGGTCGTTCAACCTTGATGCCTCAAGCCTATTTCTCTTCTTGGTATGTATCTGAACAATAAAAAATGGGTCACAAATTAACTAAGATTTCAACGCATAATAAAATCTAGGAAGATATTAAAAAAAAAAATACTAATTACCTCCTCAAATTGGCTCCAGTTTCTTCCATACCCTGAACTACTAGTCAAAAAGAGAAATCTAATTGCCATCATTTGCAAGTTTGGAGTGTTACCACCATAATTGGACCACCATCCAACTAAACATTAAGAGACAAAAATAAACAAATAAAAAGTTTAGATACATAAAAATTTAATCATAAACAATTTAATAAAAGTTGTTGCTAATTATGTTTTTATAGCATGAGATATTAATGCTAGAAATAAAAGAAGATAACCCACATAGATAAGAGACGTGTATCTTGCTACTATAGAATATGAAATCGTAAATTGATGATATAGACTTGAAAATTTAGAGATGTTCTTATCATATCACTTATTGCTAACACTACAATTCTCTGATTGTTTTCAGTATATTATAGTTTATAAATTACATGATTTAGTAATGTACACTTATTCCTGACACGTATGTACATGGAGTGGTACTGCATCGATTCCTAGTCAGGATATGTGCCTTTCATGCTATTGTTGTACCGTGATCATCGTGCTCGTATTTTTTCATGCATTATGACTTACGGGTTGTGACATGTCATGATTTGAATACATTAGTATTAGTCGGGGTGGAAAAAGTATCAGTTGGATATGTGATCAAACCCGGTAGACCATGTGGTAGTATAGACCGTGTCACGCCCCGATCCGGAAAATCGTTCATCTTCGCTAGATTTCACCCGAATCAACGTGCTCGCTGGAGCGTGATGCCGCACGAGCCTGGAGTTGCGCTCGTGCAAGACAAGATAACAGGTTCACATAGTGTTTATCTCAAATTGATAACATAAGTAGCGGAAGGAAACAGAGTATACAATAAGAATCTCTTTTATTAATAATGAACTGAAGGTTACAAAGGCTTGAATAGCCCAACTGAATATGCCAACTGGCTACAACGCTCAAGATCTCTCTAGCTCACAAAGGATTACATTGTTCCATACATTATGTCTCTTTATAGCCAACAAGTAGTCTTCGGCCGAACATCTCCATGTCGCACGTCCGAACGCCTATGCGGTATCTCCTCTTGAAACGCTAAGGACTCCATGCCTAGGTGCGTCCAAGCCAAGCCCCGCCCGAGCCGATCATAACCTGAACCTGCAAGCAAACTAGTGGGGGATTAGTGCTTTCGTCCTCGCTGCACTGATCAAGACCCACTCGCACCCAACCAACACTAAGTATATTTAGTGAAACATGCATCTTGATTTGGTGACCTTTCTATTTAGCCTTAGGATCAGTTTCATGGCAATATTCAATACATAACAACTTAATATAAAATGTGTTCAACATCGTGTTCCTGCAGCAGATATAGTTAGGCATAATCTGAACATAAACATAGTGATTCATGTTCATCTCCGTCCTTTTTTGACTAGCCTGCAATGGTTAGAACTTTATATAAGCAATCATACAATTCACGCAACCAACCAACCATTGCATAAGGGTGGCAAGCCCTATGCCTGCACCCAACTCTAATCTCAGCCCACCGGTCCTATCTATATAAAGGTCACGGTATTTTGCACCGTAATGGACTTGACATCCTTATGTGTAAGCCTATAATCGCTCCAATACGGGTTGCTAGCCCAGTATCTGAAGGATCCAAACTTACTGATATCATAGCTTATCACAACACTGGCCGGTCATAATTCGTCCGAATGATGTGCACCATAAATACCATACATAATTTCCGCCTAGGCCGAACGATCCCGGTGCCCCGGTCGTAACCGTCCGAATGGAAGCTGTACCCATGCACGGGCCATCCGAGTCTATTGACCATACAATACGCGCCATAGCAAACAAGTCATATCATTCCAACCAATCTTACGTTCCATAAACATAATCCCGTTCCATAAACATATTCGCATTCCATAAACATATTCCGTTATCTCTATCTCAAGTTCCATTGGCATTATGCCCCAACACATCCGTATTGATGTACAACGCCCAACGGCTTAGACTTCTCGTACTTATACTCAACGCGTTCCATTCATAAGTTATTCGCATAATAGCAGTTTCGTAGTTACTTAGTCATTTCGTAGCTCCCGTGTACGAGGGCACGCTTAACTCCATATTCGATGTTCTAGACCTAGTGTTCAATGTTCTCGGAGTCGTGCACGTGATGCACATCTCGATATTTTTCTTTCAATGTCACCGTCCTACCGCGACCCGTACACTTGATGCACGTCGCTTCAATTGTTCAATGTTCTCTGTTCTACCTTAATGTTCGACACATACTAAGACCTTTAATCGCCCGAGCCACGCTTGCTAACTCAATAGAAACTTACGCATACAAGAATATATTTTATTAGACGTGAAGGAGTAGGGAGAGAGAGTCAAGAACCCGCCCACCTTAAGCCGATATGCCTTGTCGTTTCGCCGAGTTGATGCGGCTCGATTCCATAACTTGGTTGCACGGCTAACTCTTTTGACTTAGCCATTTTGTTGAACTATTCGACTGATATGGCCTACCGCGCCCATGCCACAATCCATTGTAAGGTGATGATTTGGTTTCGCGGACAATATTTTGTGTAAGGTAACAATGTCGACCCTTTACAATCCAGCGTAAAAGCATAGCCTACACACCAGATCAACCAAGTCAATACCTTGCTCAAACCGAACTTATGCTCTGCATCGATTCGCATCGATACTTCATCGGGTCAATGCAACTCTTTGAGTCAACGACTCATCGTAATGCACCGTGCAGAGCGGGGCATTACATAATATACCACTCAAAATAAGGTTCGTCCTCGAACCGAAACTAACACTTAAATCCAAGTGTTCCGCTAGATCGTTTCATGATCTCGTGCCACTATCGTTTGAATCATAAAACTTAGTTTGGATCATACACATATTTTAGGCGTCCCACTAATATATGTATTTCAGCCAAGCTCAGTTGTAGGATATCGAAACAAAGCTAACATGCTCAACTTAAATCCTCAAGCACCAATCATTTCGTACTCGACTTAGTCAAGTCTTAGCGCCTATTCTCAAAATACTTCTCGTATATTTTATTCCATGACACGTGATCATCTTCCAAACATCTCTGATAGCTTAACTCAGAACTGTTACTTTGATCTTATAAGTTCCTAGACGACCATCTAACACTCGCATTGTATTAAGTCATTGCGCATCCGATCGCAACAATTCTTCGCAACGCCTATTCGTCCAACCATTTTCTCTCTTACATAACTCAAGTCTTTCATCTAGTCGTTCATAACATTATGCCTCAACGACATGGACTAAGTCCGACATGTCTCAAGTTTTCTTGCCTACCATTTGCACTAAGTCTCGCACACAACTATCTAGATATGATTCACATTCTCTCGCTCGATCCACGTATTGTGCCTAGGGCTACCCCCGCTAGGTAACTTATCCAGATATCGTGCTCGTGTTCTCCCGACACAAGAGGTCAACTTGAGTCTACGATACCCAAAGGCAACAATCTTTTCGATCCAAGGTCTCTTACGGTACGCTCATCTCTGATTCTCGACCGAGTACGAATCCTTTACTCAATTTTCGAATCAATCCCAACTAGTTCGTTTCGTAACATAGAATGTGCGCTCAACACATACGTTACTCAACCTGATCTACGACACAACTCTTAGGGCCATTCTACTATTCGTCGCTCTCGTGCATTACAGAATTCTTGCAATCGCCTTACCGTATCACTATGCTAAGTACGTTCCTCAATATCTATTTGATCATCGACCAACCAAGTCTATTTATGTACCCATTCGATCGATCATAAATTTTTTTTGACCATATCGATCTAGTTGAAGGCTACTAGCTAACTTCCGAAACACGATACTCAATCGCTTAGACTTATCCTCAACATGTACTACATCATCCTCATCCTCGACAAAGTCTCTTATGCGACTCCATTGGGTCATCCTGTGGGACTTCAACATTTACTTGATTTGGCGGTCAAGTCTTCTAGGATCATCTGCCCCAAAACTACGCTCGATAAATGAAGATCATCAACGAGGGACAGTTACTACGAACCATGCTATATCCTATCACGGAGCCAAATCAATTCCCGACAATTCCTATGACACTTTATCCAATCCGACATAATTTACCACTCCACAATTTATCTACCCCCGTGCAACTGATGCGCCGTTAACTACTCGAATCACTTATGCACATTGCATGCCGTTACTACTCGAATCACTCATGTATTATCGTCGACTATTTTCTCTAGTCGTGTGACATCTACTCGCCTCAAGTTCGAGTTTACCTATTCGTGATCATAGTTTGACACATTCCATAATCATCAAAACCATCCTCGAACAACTTTTGCATCAAACCACAAGTCTAAATCCAATTTGCCACGCCGTATAAGTTCGATCATCCCCGCTGGACGAATCACCATACAGCGCTCATGCAGAATGATCGTCCTAATTCGACGTGACACATGTGCGATGCTAGAGTTGCACTCACATAAGACAAGAATGTCAACGTTGTGGTTATCCTCGAAACAATCAAGACACTTCCGTTTCATCTGAACCAGCATCAACTTAACTTGCATCTTATTCATCCAACAACAATGCTCAACATAATTTTCGTTCATTCGATCAGAGTATCCCCAAGTTATTGTATATCATCTTTGATACGCCTCAATACCATCGTCAATATGCATAACTTGAACATCTTCCTCTCTCATAAGCTCCAATTCGTTGCAATCACTGCCATTATCTGAACTCAAAAATGAATTAAGTCTTGCACACATCAAGATCCATTCAATTGTAACTAACTACCATCTTCACGACACAATTTCCAATTCACATATCCCTAACTCGCACTTCCAATTCGTGCTACAGACTCATCGTACTAACTCAAATTCGTTTTGCACGATTACTTCGTACTTACTCAACTCGTTCCGAACAAGTCTTCATACTAACTCAATGCAAATTTGACTGAGTCAACTATTTCCTCAACGCAACATTCCTTCGCCATGCTCAACTTATTGTTCGACTTACACTTAGCGACTCCTCGTCCGACGTATCATCCATAGGTACGACTTCGCACATAAGCATTCGAATCAATTCATCGAAGCATGCTTGTATCGACTTCTATCGAGTCATTCCCACTCGAGTCTCGGTACTACTCCATACGTTGAGGACAAACCTATCATAATCGACACAATCGTCTCGATGCATTCTATTGTAAGTCACCAAACGGCTTAACATAGCTATCGCTAAGTTGTATTGCATATTCCACTCAGAAATCGTGCCTATCATTATCGATACAATGCCTTACTTCACTGATCGCACAAGTGGTATTGCATATACCACTCGAAATCTAGTCACTACTCGACATTATACTCTGCACAGGTCCGACGTTTATTTCCAATTAACTATCCCGTGTGGCGATCTTTCTCGATCCCAGCTCTAGCGTTTGCTTACTCGAATTGGTACAACAACTAGACCAACATACATAGTTGTTCACTCAAGTTTGACATCCATTCAAATCTACCCGTGCCTTGACAATCATATTGATCACACACGCAACATTCGCTTGTTCAAAGCTCAACGCGATATTCGGCCAACATAAACGTTTGCCTACTCAAACTCGACTTATTGACCAACTCGACTCGTTATTATCGCCTCCGCGATCTTCCAATCTCACTCGTTGCAACTCGTGCAACAATTTATTCTCGATACTTAAGGTCATTACTTAATCTCGTTTAACATATCGCTATCCATCCGCATAGCCATACAACATGTATCATACCATGTCGACTCGTTGCACTTCGTGCAACCAGCAACACATATCTCTTCGCACTTCGTACGACTAACAACACATAACTCCTCGCACTTCGTACGATCAACAATACGTATATCATTTTACTTCATGCAACTAACATCACCATATTCGTTGCACTTCGTACGACCAACGACTCGTAACTTTGTTGCACTTTGGAAACCAACATATCATAACTCGTTGCACCTTGTGCAACCAACATTCTCCGATGGCACTCGGAGATAGCGTGATAGTCTTGACATACTTGTGGCAGACGTACGCACTTAATATAGACTTTTTGTATGGAACATCCAATGTAGCATCGAGCAGATCCATGAGCCATACGGCTGCAAAAACAACTTAGAGTCGACTGATTTTTCGATATCGAAGCAACTGAGGGTCAAAGAGATTCGTTCACAGTCCAGAGAATGGAACCGCTCTGATACCAACTTGTTATGCCACGATCGGGGAAATCGCTCATCCTCGCTAGATTTCACCCGAATCATCGTGCTCGCTAGGGCGTGATGCCGCACGAGCCTGGAGTTGTGCTCGTGCAAGGCAAGATAACATGTTCACATAGTATTTATCTCAAATTGATAACATAAGCAGCGGAAGGAAATATAGTATACAATAAGAATCTCTTTTATTAATAATAAACTGAAGGTTACAAAGGTTTGAATATCCCAACTGAATATGCCAACTGGCTACAATGCTCATGATCTCTCTAGCTCATAAAGGATTACATTGTTCCATACATTATGCCTCTTTATAGCCAACAAGTAGTCTTCGGCCGAACATCACCATGTCGTACGTCCGAACGCCTATGCGGTAGCTCCTTTTGAAACGCTAAGGACTCCATGCCTCGGCGCGTCCAAGACAAGCCCCACCTGAGCCGATCATAACCTGAACCTGCAAGCAAACTAGTGGAGGATTAGTGCTTTCGTCCTCGCTGTACTGATCAGGACCCACTCGCACCCAACCAACACTAAGTATATTTAGTGAAACATGCATCTTGATTTGGTGATCTTTCTATCTAGCCTTAGGATCAATTTCATAGCAATACTCAATGCATAACAATTTAATGTAAATGTGTTCAATATCGTGTTCTTGCAGCAGATACAGTTAGGCATAATCTGAACATAAACATAGTGATTCGTGCTTATCTCCGTCCCTTTTTGACTAGCCTACAATGGTTAGAACTTTACATAAGCAATCATATAATTCACGCAACCAACCAACCATACTTAAACATATGCATAAGTATGGCAGGCCCTACGCCTGCACCCAACTCTAATCTCAGCCCACCGGCCCTATCTATATGAAGGTCACGGTGTTTTGCACCGTAATGGACTTGGCATCCTTATGTGTAAGCCTATGATCGCTCCAATGCGGGTTGCTAGCCAAGTATCTGAAGGATCCAAACTTACTGATATCATAGCTTATCACAACACTGGCCGGTCGTAATCCGTCCGAATGCTATGCACCATAAATACCATACATAATTTTCTCCTAGGCCGAACGGTCCCGGTGCCCCGGTCGTAACCGTCCGAGGAAAGTCGTAACCGTCCGAGGAAAGTCGCACCCGTGCATGGACTATCCGAGTCCATTGACCATGCAATACGCGCCATAGCAAACAAGTCATATCATTCCTACCAATCTTACGTTTCATAAATTGTAACGCCCCAGTCCCAATATACGTAGGACTAGGAACGTAGACATGCCAGCTGTATTCATACGAAGTATACTCCAATATATGGAAGCCTCGTATAAATACATAAGCTGTAAAATACAGTAGAACCATAACTAATCTCATCCACACAGAATAAATGAATAAAAGATCATATAATGAGAATGAATTTGTCTTGATACAATATGTTGGGCGGAGACAAATCCACTACCAACAAGATAGGGAAATAAAATACATAAGAAAAGATATGAATTTGGCGAGCGAAGCGAAGACGATCCAAATGCAATCATCCTCAAAGAAGTAGCGAAGATCACGGCTAGAGCTAGAGCACCTGCGAAAGACAATAGCACACACCTGGCAAGACAACCAGGTCCTCAGAGGGACGTAACAAGACACATCATAGCATGCCATATAAACTGAATAAATATTGCTCAATAAACAAGTAAATCGAATTATAACATGGTCCAATACGCACCTACTGAACGAGCGTACCATCCCCCCAACCAAACAAGGAGATGGTAAACTAATTCACGGCGACGTATCTTTCCATGCTAAGAATCCGATATGGTATCCGGACCCCAACAAGGTTCAATACCTTCTCATCGAAGTAGTAAGTCACACCTACAACCAAACAAGGACAAGATGTGACGAACTAATCCGCGACAAGTTATTGTTCCAAGCCACGGTCAGATACAAGTACCCAAACCAAAAGTACTCGTACCTAACGGATAGGGTAGCCTACCGTTCTAAGTGAAATGTTGTTAAGAACAATCCTTCCTACGCATGGGCCCTGGCTAAATAGGATCGGCGTAGTCCCCCTTGGGCACCAGAGGCCCCAGCAGGAAGAGCATGTGTCATCAACCCCGTATCTCCAGCGGAGAGTCCGGGTCACAAGGGAAGTGCATCGAAGCCCATACGCTAAGGAATTGTCCTCCCCGCCCAATGCCTACTGTGTTGTATCCACAACACAAACCACTATAACCGCTAAGTCAAACTAGCATGCAACCTCTATTAGCGGTTATTCCTATCGCACGGCTTGTACGTACTGGTAGCCAGCCAATCACGCACTTCCGTGTCCTACATGCGACACACAACTTCGTGTTACAACGTGTCAAGGCCAATGAATGCAACACACGAGGAGGTCCCTTAATTCTAGGTTCAATGTGAGAAAAATAATACATAGCAGAAAATATAAATTAACAGTTATGCCATGTATCACAGTTTATTTTGCATAAAGAAAATAAGTAATGCATAAAAATATGAGCTAAAATAATTAAACAGCTAATGGCAAGGTGTCTTGCCTGTTGTTACGCCTGGTGTGCTGCGATAATCACGGTGGCACGATCTGCAACTTTGGTGCAACCACTATGCAAGATGACCACTGATGGTGACACGGTCGGTGCCATTGGGTCCAGAAGGGTCGATTTAGTTAGGGTGGACATATGGTAATTTGAAATGGTAAGGGAATAGAAAGATAGGCTGCATCATGGACAAGAGGATGTACGAAGGAAATTAGATAAATAATATATATACGCCTTTTAGAAAACAATTTATAATAAGTTGAAAAAAATATTTTAGAATAAAATACGTACTTATAAATTAGAACTCGTTTTTCGTCTAAAAACTCTAAGTAGTAAAAATATGATTTAGAAAGAACTATATTTCATTAGTAAAATACATGTAGGTAATACTAGAAATCAAAATACTTTTAGGCAAAAACTCGAATCTTATTAAAATAGGATATCTAGAAAACACTATAAATAATCAAATTCCAAATTTTGATAAATAAATAATTTTAACAACCAAACAGAAAAATCAATAACAATAATAGTAATAATAATATTGACAATAATAAATATGGACTGTTGTTGACTTCCCAATTAATTAAAATAATAATAACAGTATAATTAATAATATCAGTAAAATAATTAATAGCAGTAATATTAATAACATAATCATAACTGAAATAATATACTGACAACAGTTTTTAATAATAATAAAAATATATAATAATAATAATAATAATAATAATAATAATAATAATAATAATAATAATAATAATAATAATATATAATAATAATAGTAACCGAAGTACACAAAACAAACCAAAGGAAACAAACAAAAAAAATAAAAAAAATAAAAAGTTAAAACTCTTCGAACAAAGCCACTTTCAGTGAGGGTCACTGGAGAAGTCAAAATAAAACTCTTCAAATAAAAAGTCAAACTCTTCTTGTGGCTTTCCTCTTTCAGAGAGGGTCACTGGAGAAGAAAAAGGAAAAAAGTAGAAGGGAGAGAGAATGAAGGGAGTGAGCGAAGGGTCGAGTTCGTGGTGGCGAAACTCGTCGGCGGCGGTGATGGAGAGGCAGACATGGGGAAGGTCGCGGAGGAAATTTGGGGGCGGAGTGAGAGAGAGCTGAGAGGGAAAAACGGGGTGAGACGGGAGATCGTCGGCGAGCGGTGGCGCGCTCGCGCTGGCGGAGTGTTCGGTGGAGAGGGAGCGCGGCGGCGCGGCGGTGGGGTCGAGGCTGGAAGGGTTCGCTGGACGCCGCACGGAGGGGGCGGACGCGGCGGTCCAGGGGACGCGGCGTCGGAGCTGTGGAACGGGGGCGCTCTCGGCTAGGGTTTCTGGCCGGGCGGCGGAATCGGTGGTGAGGGCAAGTCGGAGGGCCGGCGGGTTTCGGCGGAAGGCTGGGGTGATGGAGGCGGCGCCACGCGTTGGGGAGGATGAGAACGGGAGGAGGATGGCTCGGCGTTCGACCGGAGGGAGAAAGGAGGCGGAGGAAGTTCGAGGCGGTGGTCGTCTGAGCGGAGCGCGACTGGTCGGGATAGGGACGAAGGGGCGGCCGGAGTCTAGGGCTAGGCCGACGGACTTGGCGACGCGGCGGCGGGTGCGGACCCGGCCGGCGGAGCTCCGGCGAGGTGAGTGGTGGTGATTTCAATTTTTGGATTTTTTTCCCCTATTGTCTTCTGTGGGTTTTCTTGGGTCGTCGGCGGGTTGCGCCGGTGACGGTGGCGGTGTTGTGTTGATGATGGTGGTGGTGTCGATGGTCTGTGGTGGCGGGTGGTGCGGTAGATGGTCTGGTGTTCCGGCGTCGGTGGTGAGGTTTTGGCCAGGACGGGTCAGGGTGCTGGTCGCGGTTGGGGTGACGACGTGGTGGTGCTGGTGATGAGGGCGGTGATGGATGGTGTGTCGTGGATGGTCGACCAATGGTGGTGGCGGTGGTCGGCCAAACCAGTCGGGGTGGCTGGGACGTTGTATGGTCGGTATCGGGATGGGTTACGCCGTGTCGGGATTGTCCGACACGACAGGGTTGGATGTCCGGAATTGTCGGACATGGGATAGAAAATATGTAATTGTAATAAAAAATAGTGGAAGAAAAAGATGGACAAGGACACGATGCACTCACGGTTGATTTTGTGGAGAAATTCATGGAAGATGAATAATGTGGAGGAGTACCTGCCTATATTTATAGGATGTGGGAATTTCCACTAAGATAAGGATTGGGAATATTTAAAACCCAAAGTAGATAATTCCTAATTAATTTAAAGGCAATCAAATCCAATCCAAATCCAAATTAAAAATTAAATTAAATACTTTTAGTTTAAAATTAAATCAATTTAAAATATAGATAGTTTACTATTTAAATGTATCCATGGAATCAAATCAAAATTTAAACTGTCACAAATATTTCAAAAATATGTTTTCCAAAATACTATAATAAATAAATTTCGAAAATAATAAATCTTTTTGAATAATAAATCTTTTTGAATAATAAAATATTAATATTAAATAATTTCAAAAATACATTATTATTTAAAATAAATAAATATTTATGAAATAAATATTTTTGCACGAAGAATTTTATTATTAATAACTGCTAAAAAAACAATAGACTTTTTATGGCAAGAATAATAATTCTATATAATATTTTGAAAGTGTAATAAAATAGAAAAAAAAATTGTTTTTATAAATATGTACGCTCGCACATATTCGTACTCGTCGAGCAAACGAAAATTTCGCATACGACGTACAATACGACTACGTGACATACAGTACCAAAATTTTTAAATCTATGCAAATTAATAAATAAAAAAAATAGTAGAAATTTAGGGGTTTTACATCCTACCAAACTTAAAAGAATTTCGTCCTCGAAATTAAGAATTAGGAGGGGGGTGAAAGGCACAAGGGGGTATCGATAAGGAAACATAGTCAAATCAAGATAAAGGAACGATGTTAAATGAAAACTTGCATTAGCGTCGTGATTTCAATAAGGCGAAGATAGTCATGGATTAACGCGAGAATGAGATGTTTAAGATTACGCGCAATAAAGAATAGTATAGGTTCAAATAAAATAAATTAGAGGCCTTAAAGTTATGGTCTCTTGAGGGCACGATTTTAGAGAACGAATTAGATTCACTTGAATTAAGCGATTAGAGGGTCATGGTAGACAATTTAGGGCCGATAATGAGGACGAGGAGTTTAGGATGAAGTTATAGCAACATCGAGTGGGAATGGTCATGGGCGATCGGAAGATTAGAAGAAGTTCTAGTATAACGCCTTCGTCCTTCTAAAATGGGGGAAGGCGAAAGCAATATAGAGTTCAAAGAAGGCGTTTATCGAATGCGAATGCATGATTCAAGGACGACCGAAAATTTTCAAAAAGGAGTTGCCAAGGCAGTCGCGGATGGGACTCTAGAGGACAAGTTTAGTTATGTCCCCATCCACGTAGAATAATAAACAAAGGCGAACTAAAATGCACTCGGTTGATCAGACCATCATGCACCGGTTCTGATTAGACAATATGCTAGTGAGCGCGCTCAATAGCATAAGTCATGAACAAACTCGATAAATGAATGAGTTTGCAAAACTAAATAATAGTAGCAACATTAGTCAAGGTGATAAAAATATAGGCACGAGATTAAGATTAACAGAAGGTAGAATGATTCTAAGTCATACAGTTGTCCTATAGTTTTCTTGTACAAGTCCTTGGTTGGCTAGACGGGTTAAATTCTCTAGATTCTAGGATCTAAATAAGCTAGCTAATATAGGTCACTAGGTCAAAGGGGTTGCTAGGTCATAAGGTATTCTACCCAACTTAAAGAATTAAACTAATGGTGTTTTGGGGCAACTAACTAGTAGGGTCAATCTCTAGCAAGCACGAAGGAAGGATAAGAATAGGGATGGAGGAAGCAAACAAGATGCAATTGATGAGTCAAACGGTAGATAAAATCAAGGAAAGAGGTCAAGTACGTGGATGAGATCCTAGACTTCTAATCCTATACGCAGGCTTGCTTGGTACGGTAATGTAACCAAACAATTTATCTTGACCTGCATGGGCCACAACAAAAACATGTAACGCCCCAGTCCCAATATACGTAGGACTAGGAACGTAGACATGCCAGCTGTATTCATACGAACTATACTCCAATATATGGAAGCCTCGTATAAATACATAAGCTGTAAAATGCAGTAGAACCATAACTAATCTCATCCACACAGAATAAATGAATAAAAGATCATATAATGAGAATGAATTTGTCTTGATACAATATGTTGGGCGGAGACAAATCCACTACCAACAAGATAAGAAAATAAAATACATAAGAAAAGATATGAATTTGGCGAGCGAAGCGAAGACGATCCAAATGCAATCATCCTCAAAGAAGTAGCGAAGATCACGGCTAGAGCTAGAGCACCTGCGAAAGATAATAGCACACACCTGGCAAGACAACCAGGTCCTCAGAGGGACGTAACAAGACACATCATAGCATGCCATATAAACTGAATAAATATTGCTCAATAAACAAGTAAATCGAATTATAACATGGTCCAATACGCACCTACTGAACGAGCGTACCATCCCCCAACCAAACAAGGACAGGAGATGGTAAACTAATTCACGGCGACGTATCTTTCCATGCTAAGAATCCGATATGGTATCCGGACCCCAACAAGGTTCAATACCTTCTCATCGAAGTAGTAAGTCACACCTACAACCAAACAAGGACAAGATGTGACGAACTAATCCGCGACAAGTTATTGTTCCAAGCCACGGTCAGATACAAGTACCCAAATCAAAAGTACTCGTACCTAACGGATAGGGTAGCCTACCGTTCTAAGTGAAATGTTGTTAAGAACAATCCTTCCTACGCATGGGCCCTGGCTAAATAGGATCGGCGTAGTCCCCCTTGGGCACCAGAGGCCCCAGCAGGAAGAGCATGTGTCATCAACCCCGTATCTCCAGCGGAGAGTCCGGGTCACAAGGGAAGTGCATCGAAGCCCATACGCTAAGGAATTGTCCTCCCCGTCCAATGCCTACTGTGTTGTATCCACAACACAAACCACTATAACCGCTAAGTCAAACTAGCATGCAACCTCTATTAGCGGTTATTCCTATCGCACGGCTTATACGTACTGGTGGTCAGCCAATCACGTACTTCCGTGTCCTACATGCAACACACAACTTCGTGTTACAATGTGTCAAGGCCAATGAATGCAACACACGAGGAGGTCCCTTAATTCTAGGTTCAATGTGAGAAAAATAATACACAGCAGAAAATATAAATTAACAGTTATGCCATGTATCACAGTTTATTTTGCATAAAGAAAATAAGTAATGCATGAAAATATGAGCTAAAATAATTAAACAGCTAATGGCAAGGTGTCTTACCTGTTGTTACGCCTGGTGTGCTGCGATAATCACGGTGGCACGATCTGCAACTTTGGTGCAACCACTATGCAAGATGACCACTGATGGTGACACGGTCGGTACCATTGGGTCCAGAAGGGTCGATTTAGTTAGGGTGGACATATGGTAGTTTGAAATGGTAAGGGAATAGAAAGATAGGCTGCATCATGGACAAGAGGATGTACGAAGGAAATTAGATAAATAATATATATACGCCTTTTAGAAAACAATTTATAATAAGTTGAAAAAAATATTTTAGAATAAAATACGTACTTATAAATTAGAACTCGTTTTTCGTCTAAAAACTCTAAGTAGTAAAAATATGATTTAGAAAGAACTATATTTCATTAGTAAAATACTTGTAGGTAATACTAGAAATCAAAATACTTGTAGGCAAAAACTCGAATCTTATTAAAATAGGATATCTAGAAAACACTATAAATAATCAAATTCCAAATTTTGATAAATAAATAATTTTAACAACCAAACAGAAAAATCAATAACAATAATAGCAATAATAATATTGACAATAATAAATATGGAATGTTGTTGACTTCCCAATTAATTAAAATAATAATAACAGTATAATTAATAATATCAGTAAAATAATTAATAGCAGTAATATTAATAAGATAATCATAACTGAAATAATATACTGATAACAGTTTTTTAATAATAATAAAAATATATAATAATAATAATAATAATAATAATAATAATAATAATAATATATAATAATAATAGTAACCGAAGTACACAAAACAAACCAAAGGAAACAAACAAAAAAAATAAAAAAAATAAAAAGTTAAAACTCTTCGAACAAAGACACTTTCAGTGAGGGTCACTGGAGAAGTCAAAATAAAACTCTTCAAATAAAAAGTCAAACTCTTCTTGTGGCTTTCCTCTTTCAGAGAGGGTCACTGGAGAAGAAAAAGGAAAAAAGTAGAAGGGAGAGAGAATGGAGGGAGTGAGCGAAGGGTTGAGTTCGTGGTGGCGAAACTCGTCGGCGGCGGTGATGGAGAGGCGGACATGGGGAAGGTCGCGGAGGAAATTTTGGGGCGGAGTGAGAGAGAGCTGAGAGGGAAAAGCGGGGTGAGACGGGAGATCGTCGGCGAGCGGTGGCACGCTCGCGCTGGCGGAGGGTTCGGTGGAGAGGGAGCGCGGCGGCGCGGCGGTGGGGTCGAGGCTGGAAGGGTTCGCTGGACGCCGCACGGAGGGGGCGGACGCGGCGGTCCAGGGGACGCGGCACCGGAGCTATGGAACGGGGGCGCTCTCGGCTAGGGTTTCTGGCCGGGCAGCGGAATCGGTGGTGAGGGCAAGTCGGAGGGCCGGCGGGTTTCGGCGGAAGGCTGGGGTGATGGAGGCGGCGCCACGCGTTGGGGAGGATGAGAACGGGAGGAGGATGGCTCGACGTTCGACCGGAGGGGGAAATGAGGCGGAGGAAGTTCGAGGCGGTGGTCGTCTGAGCGGAGCGCGACTGGTCGGGATAGGGACGAAGGGGCGGCCGGAGTCTAGGGCTAGGCCGGCGGACTTGGCGACGCGGCGGCGGGTGCGGACCTGGCCGACGGAGCTCCGGCGAGGTGAGTGGTGGTGATTTCAATTTTTGGGTTTTTCTTTCCCCTATTCTCTTCTGTGGGTTTTCTTAGGTCGCCGACGGGTTGCGCCAGTGACGGTAGCGGTGTTGTGTTGATGATGGTGGTGGTGTCGATGGTCTGTGGTAGCGGGTGGTGCGGTAGATGGTCTGGTGTTCCGGCGTCGGTGGTGAGGTGCTGGCCAGGACGGGTCAGGGTGCTGGTCGCGGTTGGGGTGACGACGTGGTGGTGCTAGTGATGAGGGCGGTGATGGATGGTGTATCGTGGATGGTCGGCCAATGGTGGTGGCGGTGGTCGGCCAAACCAGTCGGGGTGGCTGGGACGTTGTATGGTCGGTATCGGGATGGGTTACGTCGTGTCGGGATTGTCCGACACGACAGGGTTGGATGTCCGGAATTGTCGGACATGGGATGGAAAATATGTAATTGTAATGAAAAATAGTGGAAGAAAAAGATGGACAAGGACACGATGCACTCACGGTTGATTTTGTGGAGAAATTCATGGAAGATGAATAATGTGGAGGAGTACCTGCCTATATTTATAGGATGTGAGAATTCCCACTAAGATAAGGATTGGGAATATTTAAAACCCAAAGTAGATAATTCCTAATTAATTTAAAGGCAATCAAATCCAATCCAAATCCAAATTAAAAATCAAATTAAATACTTTTAGTTTAAAATTAAATCAATTTAAAATATAGATAGTTTACTATTTAAATGTATCCATGGAATCAAATCAAAATTTAAACTGTCACAAATATTTCAAAAATATGTTTTCCAAAATACTATAATAAATAAATTTCGAAAATAATAAATCTTTTTGAATAATAAAATATTAATATTAAATAATTTCGAAAATACATTATTATTTAAAATAAATAAATATTTATGAAATAAATATTTTTGCACGAAGAATTTTATTATTAATAACTGCTAAAAAAACAATAGACTTTTTATGGCAAGAATAATAATTCTATATAATATTTTGAAAGTGTAATAAAATAGAAAAAAATTGTTTTTATAAAATATGTACGCTCGCACATATTCGTACTCGTCGAGCAAACGAAAATTTTGCATACGACGTACAATACGACTACGTGACATACAGTACCAAAATTTTTAAATCTATGCAAATTAATAAATAAAAAAATAGTAGAAATTTAGGGGTTTTACATAAATATAATCCCGTTCCATAAACATATTCGCATTCCATAAACATATTCCGTTATCTCTATCTCAAGTTTGGCATTATGCCCCAACACATCCGTATTGATGCACGACGCCCAACGGCTTAGACTTCTCGTACTTATACTCAACGCGTTCCATTCATAAGTTATTCACATAATAGCAGTTCCGTAGTTACTTAGTCATTTCGTAGCTCCCGTACACGAGGGCACGCTTAACGCCATATTCAATGTTCTAGACCTAGTGTTCAATGTTCTCGGAGTCGTACACGTGATACACATCTCGATATTTTTCTTTCAATGTTCTACCATCACCGCCCTACCGCGACCCGTACACTTGATACACGTCGCTTCAATTGTTCAATGTTCTCTGTTCTACCTTAATGTTCAACACATACTAAGACCTTTAATCGGCCGAGCCACGCTCGCTAACTCAATAGCAACTTATGCATACAAGGATATATTTTATTAGACGTGAAGGAGTAGGAAGAGAGAGAGTCAAGAACCCGCCAACCTTAAGCCGATACGCCTTGTCGTTTCGTCGAGTTGATGCAGCTCGATTCCATAACTTGGTTGCACGGCTAACTCTTTTGACTTAGCCATTCCGTTGAACTATTCGTCGTCCATGCCACAATCCGTTGTAAGGCGATGATTTGGTTTCGCAGACACAATTTTGAGTAAGGCAACAATGTCGACCCTTTACAATCCAGCGTAAAAGCATAGCCTACACACCAGATCAACCAAGTCAATACCTTGCTCAAATCGAACTTATGCTCTGCATCGATTTGCATCGATACTTCATTGGGTCAACGCAACTCTTCGAGTCAATGACTCATCGTAATGCACCGTGCGGAGCAGGGCATTACAGACCGTGGCTACTGCCTGATCATACGCTACACGTATGGTTGAGCTAACTCCCTTTTTATTATGCTTCGTATTAGGTCCAAGCCGATCACATGTCGAACTAATATCTCAAATCACATAGTGATACTAGTCATAGATTATGTTTATCTTGATTTCCTATTTTACCTTTTTACTGCCATAATCTAGTTGTGCTTATTTTATTATATTTGTCACCTATGATTCTTAGTTTTCTTCGTTCATCATGTATTACATTTACTATATTCTTGTTTTATAGTCTCTACCATTTACTTGGAACTGTTTTCATTGCTTATACTTCGCTCTAATCTTGACTGGATATTAACACTTTAGGAGACAACCTTGAGGATTGGTGTCCCACTTGAGTTAGGTTCTGCCCTTTCGGAGGGTCATACGGAGGTTGCAACCGAGGTTCAGATGGCACCACATAGTATTGTTAGACTAGATTGTTATTATCAGATTTGTCTCCGATATTTTACTCTTGGCATGTATATATTTATTTGGTTTAGACGTGTCTTTTAGACTAATGACTCTATGACATTATGAGACAATATCTGCTTGTTTTCATTAACTACCTTAGTGTTGTGATTGAGTACACATTTGAAGTTCTACCTACTTTTATATACTTATGTGATGTATTAGATGTTTAGTTAAACACCGTTCTATCGCCTACTCTGCAGCGTAGGCTGGGCGTGCCCACGTACTTGTACCCAAATCTCCGGGTGCGGGTTGTGACATAACTAACTAGCTATTAGCTAATTAGTAGATAATCGTTAGCTACACAAAATAATATGTAGAATTAATTAGTTAATAAAACTGATGATTATTTAACTAGAGGTTTAGGAAAATTAATAATAACATTAGTTATAAAATAGGAGTAACTAATTAATAAGCTAACTAATTAATAATAATAAAATTAATTAAAATCCTTTTCAGCCCAGCCCAGTCTAAAGGACCTGGACTCAGCCCAGCATGTTCTCTTTTTCTTTCTTTCTTTTTCCCAGGTGTAGGACCGTTAAACACCTCTAGAGGGGGGGAGGGGGGTAAATAGAGTGTGTGCGTGTGCAGTGGAGATAATCACCAATTAAAATTTAAGCGGTTATAAACTATGGTTGATAAAAGACGATAAATAAAAGACGGTAAAGTAAGACTCAAGAATTCAAACTCAGTGAAACAGCAATGTATACTGGTTTTCGTATGAGAGAACTAGTCCAGTCTCAGATACTTTTACTCGATGTTAATCCACTATGGCACAAGCTAAATGAGAGTTTGTAGTCTCTTACAACACTGTGCTTGGTGATGAGCGCACGACCGACTCCACAACTTGATTTCAAAAACTGGAACATTTTTTGAATAACGCCTCTTATACAACTCTTAAGTACCAAAACTCTAGATTGAACAGAACTTGTACTAGCTTTGGCTAAGAGTGGTATAGGCTTGATTTGAAAGCTTTGGATCGTTGAAAACACTTAAGAAATAGATAGAGAAGAGAATGGATGAGTGAATGAGTGATTGAGTGATATGAAATGGTGAGAATTCTCCTCTATTTATAATATTTTTGTTGACCAAATTCGAGCAGAGTTCTGGCAGAGTTCAGATGCATGAATCTCGCATATTGTAGGCAGATTTGGTAGAAACTGAAATTTAAAAATACCTCAACCGAACTCGGGCCGAGTTTTAGCAAGTTCGCCCCGAGTTCTGTCAGGGTTAGAACTGTTTTGTTTGGGCCAATTTTTGTGTTGGGTTTTGAGTTTTTTGGATAGTGGACTTGGAAGTATGGATAGGTAGGCTTTTTGGATATTTGTGGACTGATAAAAACCTAAGCCAGTACCAATCTTGACCAACCTCACATATATTTCTTAGACTCAATAAAATTAAAAAATACAAAAGAAAATCTAAAAAGATTGATCTTCTTCCAGTACAATTGGTTCTTGATGACGATGCAAGGTACTTTGTAGCAGTAGGACGTAGATGCAGATGATGCAGACGTTCTTCTTTGTTCGAAACCCGTAAACTTGTAGCAGTCTGTATATTTTGCGTATCGACCAAAGTTGCCATTGATTATCAAAATCATGTGTGATCATTAACCAATGGGCTAACAATCTCTCCCATTTTCATAATTAACAAATTTTGAGTCTATACCAAAATATAACAAATAATATAACTTTGAAATGATATACCTGACTTGTTTTTCGAGAAAAAAAATGATTTTGGTATTGCTCTTCCTTCCCCTTTGTCATGTACTCAAAATGTGGCTCCCCGCTGTCACGCCCCAATTCGGGAAATCGTTTGCTTCGCTTGGATTCACGCTGAATCGTTCGTCCTTGCTAAGGCGTGTTGCCGTACAAGTATGGAGTTGCACTTGTATAAGGCAAGAACGTGCACTTTTGTGTCGCTTTGAAACATTTGAAAATAGGCCACATTTGCAGAAACACTGAGTACGCAGAATATGAAGAAATAATATTCATTTTATTGATAATTGTAGCCAAAACACAACTTTCCTCGATACTCTTTGAAATGCCTTTCCGGCTACATTGATTCATGAAAAGAAATACAACTGATAGGCTGCTATGAAATAACATCCCATTCCATACATTATTTAGTACTTTTAAAATCCAAGCAGAAATCTTGAAAACTCCACAATACTTTGTGCGTGGATCATAATTGAGAAATTTACGAGATGCAAATAAGTGTATGGATGCGAACAATGACGAGTACAAGATTTGGTCGATGAGAATCTTGGTGTTAAGATAAAATGTGCTATGGGCTTTATCAATCTTTGATGGTATGAACGACAATGAACTTGAAAAGGAACTCTATATCCGCTGGAATACTTGATACAACTAAGTCAGAATGCTTTAGAAAATTTTGGATCAGTTGTGGGAAACTATTCTGTAAAACCCCTAAAATTTTGGGAATATTTTTTTAATATTTTTAATTGAATATTATTTTATATATTGATTTTTTTAGATGACCCGGTTTGTCCAATTCAGCCCGAACTGGGCCCAAACCAAATTTAAACCCATGTAGGCATGTGGTGCGACCAAGGTGGCAATGTAGACATATTTTATGTACGTAGAAATATTTTCTAAATTATTTTAGAATTTTATGTACAATTTCTAATTATTTAGTTATATGTACAATTATTGGTATTTTTTATTATTAAATAATATTTTACAAGATTGTACACGTTCCTGGACCCGGATAAGGGTGTGTTGTACAGTTCACCCATTGGAGCAATTTTTATTAATTTGTTATTATTAAATTTATTTTGTAGAGATTTATTAAACATATTTATTCTATTAAGATATTATTATTACTTTGAGTGGATTTATTGTGAATTGAATTTACATGTACATGTAGATATGTTTAAATATATATTCAATATTAGTTAAATAATATTTAAATTTTTATTTGGATTTTTAAATAGATTTTGGTGTGTGTGTGTATATATATATATATATATATATATATATATATATAGTAGGATAAGAATAAGTTTAGTAGAAAAAAAAAGCAAGCATAATGGGTGGTCGGCCCCACCCGACCACCCATGCATTCACAAAGCCATAGCAGCTAAGTGCTCGGCTTGTTTGAAGGGGGGGCGACCCCACATCAGCAATAACCCCATTTCCTTATATAACCAGAAGCAACAGCAATTGCAATATTATGTTGGCCGACACAAACATCTCCAAATATATATATATTACTAAACCCTAATCTCCATCTCCTTCCTCCTCTTTCCTCCTCCCTTCCTCCTCATCCCTCTTCTTGGCGTGCGTGCCCAACCTCGCTGGAGCGACAGTAGTCCCGCCTCCCGGTCGCCACGGCGACAACAACAAACAACAACAGATTCCCACTTTAAGGTACCCAACTTTCCCGTTTGATTTCTCTCTCAATTCTAATCCGTTTTTAGATCCGTAAATTCGTATAGAAAGCCCACATGACCCTCTTCGAGATCCCCCAGGTGGATTTTGACATGGCCATCCAAATTGCTCGAAAAATTGAGACGAAGTTAGAGAAAAATCACTTTTCTGGAATATTAAAAACTGTTTTGAAACATCAACTTGTCGGCCACTTTTCTCGCTGTCCATTAAACTTTCGTAAAAACTAACTAAAGTCAGTCAAAGAAAACATAACCGAGATTGTAACGCACCTTCTGGATTCACTTTTCATCTAGTATGTAGAAAGTTACACGTTAAAGTTTCACGAAAAATTGTAAATTCTGTTTTCAAAAAGTGGAAAAATACCCGATACGGCGTGTGCCCCGACAAATCGGACGACGTGGTCGCGCACAATATGCATCAAAAGGCGCGCATGGATGTTGTCGACGTGTGGGAACTGACGAAACCCGATTTCGTTGCATGTGCGTGACGAAATCAGTGCGTATCCGTCGAGATACCCCCTATCGACCCTTTGCAAATTAATTCACAACTTTGTGCACACTCATCATAACGCGATGAAACTTGCGCCATTGGACTCAAAATATTTTTCTGGTCCTGTGAGCCAAGTTTGGTCCGATTCTGAGACCGTTGATCGGGACGCTATTTTGGCGGGCCCACAATCCCACTCAACGGGCAATTTTGTGCATAGTCCACCGGAATCCAAAATTGGACATACCGTTGGGTTCGTCTCATCAAAACAAATCTGTAGACATATAGTTTGATGACTTTAGAGATAGTAGATATTGGCACGCATTTCGGTGCAAAGCGGGTCCAACGGCGGACATCGTTTTGACCCAAAATTACGATTTTACCCCTGTTCCAGAATTTAACTTTTGGACAGGCGTTTCCTAGGCATATCTTTTATTCCAAACTCATTCGTGATGTTTGTTGTAGCATCCGGAGTCATCTGCGGGATTTGGCTTTTCTTGCTTCGTTTATTTGTCTGTTCGAGCTACTGGATTATCCTCTTTTGCACATAACCTCAGGCAAGATACCTTGCCATTATACTGTTTTTATTCTGTTACATTTTATTACATATCACTGTTCATTTATTTTCAGTTCTTACCGTTCCTGATTTAATGTCTGCTCAGTGATATTAGATATACTTTGTTATTATCCTTTGATTGCATGTGGACTTAGAGTTAAGAGACTACCGTTTGTAGTGTATTGCATATACCTTGACATAGTTGTACCACAAGGATGCGTGAGATGAGTAGCATGTAGAGGTTCTTGTGTGTGGGCTGATCCCCCATGCGCATGCGATAGGGCTAACTGCTAATAGAGGCATGTTAGGAGACTTAGCAGTTAGTAGAGGTATATGAGACATGGATGTGACTCTGTTAGGCATTGGGTGGGAAGAACAGTTCCTTAACGTATGGGCCAAGTATGCACTTCCCTATTGCCGGTTATCTCTGCGAGAGATACGGTCCTGGATCCTAATACTGATTTACTGCTGGCCTCTGACATTCGATGAATGTTATGCTTTGAGGTCCCTGGTATCCTGATGGGCCATACCTGAGATTACTCCTACTGAGCCAGAGTGCCCATGCATTGAAGGTTTGTTCTTAACTGCATAGACACTGTAGTACGGTTAGATTACCTTATTGTCGTTTTGTTACTTATTTCGGGTTGTGACATATTATATATTCAGTTTATTATGGCATGTTCTTTGTGTATCTTGTTACGTCCCTCTGAGGACCTGGTTATCTCTCCAGGTGTGTGCTTCTGTGATTTTGCAGGGGTTCTAGCCAAGGCCGTGATCTTCTCCATTCTTTTGAAGACGATTGCGCTTGGTTCGTCTCGTTATTTTATCGATCACTTCTTGTACATTTTATTTGAGATAGTTGGTAGTGGACTTTGTCTCCGTCCAACGACTGTATACATGACAAATTCAAAGTTGTTTTATATCATTTATTTATCTAGTGGATGAGATTTAGTTATTATGGTTATACTGCTTTTTACAGCTTATGTATTCATACGAAGTTTTCATATATTGGAGTATACTTCGTATGTATACAGCTGGCATGTCGATGTACCTAGTCCTACATATTTTAGGACTGGGGCGTTACATGTTTTTGTGGTGGCCCATGCAGGTCGAGTTCGTCACTTCGGTTACGTAATTGTACCGATGTGAGCCTGCAACATAGGATTAGAACCTAGGAATCTCATCCATACAGCTTGACCTCTTTCCTTGGCTTCAAATTCAGAACTCTCGATCGACTTCCTTGAATTGCATCTTGCTTGATTCCTCTCTACCGTTGATTCTTATTTTCGTGCTTAGTGTCAACTAGGATTGATTGAGTAAAGAAAATTACCGTTTAAAAGTTGTGATTTTGTTGGAATAACTTAGCATGAATAGAAGTTAAAATTGATGAGAGCATTGAGCTTAATTATTGAGATTGCTTTTAATATGCTAAGAGTTTTATTATGAGTTATTTGAAAATTTAGAGTGTCAAATTTTTGATTGATTGTGAAATTTTTATGGATTTGTAAATTATGAACTCTTGAGTTAAATAGTTGAATTTAAACGTTAATTTTGGAAAAGGTTAGTTGTAACGTGATAAAATTTTGCTTTGAGAATTATGAGAGTGATTTAATTTTTTTATGATGAATTTGAACGGCTTGGAGTGAGTGCGAATTTTGGTGGTTAAATTCTTTTTTATTTATTCAGAAATTGTTGGAGGAAACACGAGTTAAAATATTAATGATAGGCCACAAAGGTATCCCTAATGAGTTAGAAATTGCCATGTCACTCATGACCATGATAGTAGTATATACACAAGTGTTGTTAGTCATCTACCCAGCTATGTGACTGTATTTCCACCTCGACTTACTCGACCTTCCTTCAATTCTAGATCTTTTAATTGCGACCTTCTAACCCATTTGAAATTTGAATAATTAGTTAATGGTTTCTTAACTGTATTCATCAAGGAGACTATCTTTTCTCCGAAATTGTGTTCCTAAATTTTTTTTTTATGGATTCTTTAATTAATTTTATTTCATGCTTTAACTTGATCTTCTTTATTTTGTGCCTTAATTATCACCTTATGAACTCCCACTTTCTATTTTTGATCTTCTGGCATCCCCTACCGTGACTTGTATATTTGGAGTATAACACTACACTTTTCCTTCCAACAAATTTCACATATAAGACCTAGACAAGCCCACCTTCCTGTAGACATATCATGTCCCACCAAAACCCGTCTCCTTGTACTCTATTTCTTGATATGACCTTACGGTCAAAATGGCCAAACTATAATCCTTACCATGATACCGATATATTTTTGACCACGGATAGGGATTCAACCTCGACTCAATTCTTTCGTCCCAATATGTGATTGTGTTCTACTAAATTCCTTAAATGCTTAAATTTGTACTTTATCTTAATTGTTTGACCCATTATCCCATGATACTATTAGTTTAACTCTTGTAAGTTGGGTAGAATACCCCACCACCTAACAAACCTTTTTCCTTATGAACCACATTGGTAAGTTCACTTAGACTATAAATTCAGAGGACCCTACCTTATCTAGTCTACCAAGCCATAAATGAAGAAATACTAGGACAACTGTAAATGCCCAAACTTCGGGCGAGCCTTGATTTTAAAAGATCTTGGACTATTTAAAATTCCTTCATCAGTACCTCCCTTGCTCATATTTTGACTATCTCATGCTGCTAATGTAGCTTCAGTTTTGCAAGTTTATTTCGTTATCAAGCTTGATCATGACATATTTTATTGGGTGCACCCACTAACATACTGTCTAATCAGAACCAGTGCATGATGGTCTGATCAACCTATTGCACTTTGGTTCGCTTATCACATATTATTCTACGTGGATGGAGACATAGTAAACTTGCCTTAGAGTTTCATCCGCGACCGCCTTGACAATTCTCTTTTGAATTATTTTTGCCGCCTATGAACCCCGCAATTCGTACTCAATATATAACACCGTCTTTGAAACCTTTGTTGTTCTTGTCTTTTACTTATTTTGGAAAGACAAGGCACTGTACTTGCTAGATAGACGCAAGGTATCATCTTTGGTTGCCTTATCAGTTATTTATACACAAATGTAGATAGCCACCGACCGACTCATGTGGCTGTATCATCGCCTTTAACTACTCCTCGTTCCTTAACACTAGAATTGTTATCGTGTCCTTCCAAGTATTCTTGAGCACTCGAGAATGATTCTAATCGTTCACTTAATCAAACCCTCGACCAAGACGATTAGTATTCAATTCTCCCTTAATGGATCATATTTCCTAAATGTCTAATTTATTCTCTCTGGTCTACTCAAATCCTTACTATTTCCTAAACTGGATTATCAAATTTTGTTACCATCACTAGCAACTCTTATTCAATTCCATAACCATGATATATTTTTTTTGTATATATCGACTCCCTATATTTTCTAATGCATGGTTATGTTGAACGTCGTTTCCTCGCCTCCTCCAAATCTAACCGCATTTTGTTATTGATGAATTCTTTATATCCCTCAACTCTACCTACCCTATTAATCCTAAATTTCGAGGACGAAATTCTTGTAAGTTGGGTAGGATGTAAAACCCCTAAAATTTTGGGAATATTTTTTTAATATTTTTAATTAAATATTATTTTATATATTGATTTTTTTAGATGACCCGGTTTGTCCAATTCAGCCCGAACTGGGCCCAAACCAAATTTAAACCCGTATAGGCATGTGGTGTGACCAAGGTGGCCATGTAGACATATTTTATGTACGTAAAAATATTTTCTAAATTATTTTAGAATTTTATGTACAATTTCTAATTATTTAGTTATATGTACAATTATTGGTATTTTTTATTATTAAATAATATTTTACAAGATTGTACATGTTCCTGGACCCGGATAAGGGTGTGTGGTACAGTTCACCCATTGGAGCAATTTTTATTAATTTTTTATTATAAAATTTATTTTGTAGAGATTTATTAAACATATTTATTCTATTAAGATATTATTATTACTTTGAGTGGATTTATTGTGAATTGAATTTATATACATGTAGATATGTTTAAATATATATTCAATATTAGTTAAATAATATTTAAATTGTTAATTAGATTTTTAAATAGATTTTGGTATATATATATATATATATATATATATATATATATATATATATATATATATATATATATATATATATATATATATATAGTAGGATAAGAATAAGTTTAGTAGAAAAAAAAGCAAGCATAATGGGTGGTCATGCATTCACAAAGCCATAGCAGCTAAGTGCTCGGCTTGTTTGAAGGGGGGGGGCGACCCCACATCAGCAGTAACCCCATTTCCTTATATAACCAGAAGCAACAACAATTGCAATATTATGTTGGCCGACACATACATCTCCATATATATAGATTACTAAACCCTAATCTCCATCTCCTTCCTCCTCTTTCCTCCTCCTCCCTCTCCTTGGCGTGCGTGCCCAACCTCGCTTGAGCGACAGCAGTCCCGCCTCCCGGTCGCCACGGCGACAACAACAAACAACAACAACAGATTCCCACTTTAAGGTACCCATCTTTTCCGTTTAATTTCTCTCTCAATTCTAGTCCGTTTTTAGATCCGTAAATTCGTGTAGAAAGCCCACATGATCCTCTTCGAGATTCCCCAGGTGGATTTTGACATGGCCATCCAACTTGCTCGAAAAATCGAGACGAAGTTGGAGAAAAACCACTTTTCTGGAATATTAAAAAATGTTTTGAAACATCAACTTGTCGGCCACTTTTCTCGCTGTCCATTAAACTTTCGTAAAAACTAACTAAAGACAGTCAAAGACAACATAAGCGAGATTGTAACGCACCTTCTGGATTCACTTTTCATCTAGTATGTAGAAAGTTACACGTTGTTAAAGTTTCACAAAAAATTGTAAATTCTGTTTTCAAAAAGTGGAAAAACACCCGATACGGCGTGCGCCCCGACAAACCGGGCGACGTGGTCGCGCACTATATGCATCGAAAGGCGCGTATGGATGTTGTCGACGTGTGGGAACTGACGGAACCCGATTTCGTTGCATGTGCGCGACAAAATCAGTGCGTATCCGTCGAGATACCCCGTATCGACCCTTTGCAAATTAATTCACAACTTTGTGCTCACTCATCATAACGCGATGAAACTTGCGCCATTGGACTCAAAATATTTTTCTGGTCCTGTGAGCCAAGTTTGGTCCGATTCTGAGACCGTTGATCGGGACGCTATTTTGGCGGGCCCATAATCCCACTCAACGGGCAATTTTGTGTACAGCCCACCGGAATCCAAAATTGGACATACAGTTGGGTTCGCCTCATCAAAAAAAATCTGTAGATATGTAGTTTGACGACTTTAGAGATCGTAGATATTGGCACGCATTTCGGTGCAAAGCGGGTCCAACGACGGACATCGTTTTGATCCAAAATTACGATTTTACCCCTGTTCCAGAATTTAACTTTTGGACAGGCATTTCCTAGGCATATCTTTTATTCCAACTCGTTCGTGATGTTTGTTGCAGCATCCGGAGTCATCTGCGGGATTTGGCTTTTCTTGCTTCGTTTATTTGTTTGTTCGAGCTACTGGATTATCCTCTTTTGCACATAACCTCAGGCAAGATACCTTGCCATTATACTGTTTATATTCAGTTATATTTATTAGATATCACTATTCATTTATTTCCAGTTCTTACCGTTCCTGATTTACTGTCTGCTCAGTGATATTAGATATACTTTGTTATTATCCTTTGATTGCATGTGGACTTAGAGTTAAGAGACTACCGTTTGTAGTGTATTGCATATACCTTGACACAGTTGTACCACAAGGATGCGTGATATGAGTAGCATGTAGAGGTTCTTGTGTGTGGGCTGATCCCCCATGCTCATGCGATAGGGCTAACTGCTAATAGAGGCATGTTAGGAGACTTAGCAGTTAGTAGAGGTATATGAGACATGGATGTGACTCTGTTAGGCATTGGGTGGGAAGAACAGTTCCTTAACGTATGGGCCAAGTATGCACTTCCCTATTGTCGGTTATCTCCGCGGAAGATACGGTCCTGGATCCTGATACCGATTTACTGCTGGCCTCTGACATTCGATGAATGTTATGCTTTGAGGTCCCTGGTATCCTGATGGGCCATACCTGAGATTACTGCTGCTGAGCCAGAGTGTCCATGCGTTGAAGGTTTGTTCTTAACTGCATAGACACTGTAGTACGGTTAGATTACCTTATTGTCGTTTTATCACTTATTTCGAGTTGTGACATATTATATATTCAGTTTATTATTGCATGTTCTTTGTGTATCTTGTTACATCCCTCTGAGGACCTGGTTATCTCTCCAGGTGTGTGCTTCTGTGATTTTGCAGGTGTTCTAGCCAAGGCCGCGATCTTTTCCATTCTTTTGAAGACGATTGCGCTTGGTTCGTCTCGTTATTTTATCGATCACTTCTTGTACATTTTATTTAAGATAGTTGGTAGTGGACTTTGTCTCCGCCCAACGACTGTATACATGACAAATTCAAAGTTGTTTTATATCATTTATTTATCTAGTGGATGAGATTTAGTTATTATGGTTCTACTGCATTTTACAGCTTATGTATTCATACGAGGTTTTCATATATTGGAGTATACTTCGTATGTATACAGCTGGCATGTCGATGTACCTAGTCCTGTGTATTTTGGGACTGGGGCGTTACATATTCGAGTTAGAATTTGTAACATTCATTGTGTTATTGGTTGGTTGGAGAATTGAATAAGTGAATTGCTGTAACACCCAGTTTTTCAGATGAGGGTTGAAATTTTATAATTATAATTATAATTTATTGATATTTATTTCATATTACGATTATTGGTAATTTATCATTTTTAAACTATTTAAACCATGACTTGTAATTTTGGTATTTTGCTAGTGTAACACTAGAGACAGCTTGACCTAGAGCCTAGCCATGTGATTAGGGTGTTTCATTTATCATTTCTAGCTTGAGGGTATTTTGGTCATTTTTGAAAATTTAGGAATTATTTGGAATTATATAGTATTAATTAGAATTATTGGAATTTAAGTGATTTTTGGTATATTGATTTAATGCTGTTCTTGACTTTGACTCATGGTGACTTTGGAGACTATCCTAGAAGCTAACCCTAGTCATGACCGCTTGATTAGATTATGAAACCTTAGTTTAACCTAAGTTAATGATACTCTAGTCATTAGGATTAAATTGGGGAAATAGGGATAATGAATAGGTTGGTTAATGACTTGTGATTTCATTTACCATGACTTATAGCTTAAGGCCCATAGAGGCCCATAACCTAACTAGTGAAACCCTAACCCTAGCCCTACACTACTTGGCCGGCCACCTTGGTATTCCCTCCCTATTTAATGTCTCTACCACTTAGGGCTAGCCTCCTTTAGGAAATTATCAAGTTGGAAAATAGAGGTAAACCCCATTCTTCCCCAATCCCTATCCTTTCCATTTCAACTCCTTTTTCCTTCAAATTTCTTGCAATAGGATCTAATCCCTGTGTATTTCCTGACCATGGTGAGAAATTTCAGTGGAGGAACAATTTGGAGGAGTTGGGTAGCAAGAAGAACAACCCCTCTTTGAAGCTTTTTGGGCTTTTTCACACACATAGGTAAATTCTTATTCCTACCATAAAATTTCAGTTTTAATGCATGAATAGGAAGCCCTAGGAGTACCCTAACTATTGGTATAGGTATTGCTAGGTTTCGTGTCTAATACGTGTCGGTATCGGATACGTATCAGTGGGCATGTCTAAGTGTTCGACGAAATGCCAACTGTGGCATTTCGTTCTCATTTTCTATTTTTGTTTGAATAGAAAATTAGGGTTTGGTCTCGCTTATCGATTTCTGTTGGACTGAGGTGACCATTGTGTCGTGTCGTGTCTGAATGGACACGTGAACACGCTGTTTCCACGCGCACAGCACGCGAGTAGCAGTCCCCTGCTACTCGTGGGCCATATCTCACTGGACACGCCACATGGACACGGGAAATTTGACACACAGGTCAGGGCTGACACTGATACGAGGCTCCCTAAGTTTCATGATTCCTCGTGTCGTGTCGGACACGCATTTACGAGTGCACTGGTCGTACACTGTCTTGGTTCAGCCGACTTTGGGCGACTGATACGTGTGTCGTGTCACTGCCACACGTGTCGTGGACCCAAATCAGGGTGTCAGGATCCTAGACCTAGACACACTCGACACTGGGACACGAACACAGGGTCTGTGTCGTGTCACGTGCACGAGCCCAATGAACACGTGCACAAGACACTGTTTTACACTGTGTACAGTTTCTGTTATTCCTGTGATTTATTCCACTTTTAATTGTTTAAATTATGATTAAATTGTAATTTTGATTCCAGGACATGTTTAGTAATCTCTGTTAGTTCGAATTTACATATTAAATTAGGTTGTTTGCCATGGAATGGGATTTTGACATGAGGAATTGGACTGTCGACTGATACCACTTGTTATTCAAATCCTAAAACTTAATCCCTATTTAATCTGATTGTAAATTGATGTTTTAAGTACCATTATTATTCCTACATGTGTATTAGCTCATGGTAGATTGATTTTACACATTAGAATAGGTTTTATGTCTGAGAAGAGGATTTTGACCTTGAGTTTTCAATGTGACTGATACCACATTGTTATATTCAAATCCCAAACTTTAAATCCTATTAAACCTGATTTTAGATTGATGTTCAGTTATCATTTGATTGTAACATGTTTAATAACTCATGTTAGTTAATTTTTACAAGTTGGATTGGGTTTTTATTGATAGAATGGAATATTAGATATGTGGAATGGACTGTTATTGACTGATACCATTGATATTCAAATTCCTAAACATTAATTCCTATTTAATCTGATTTTTAACTAATGTTTTCAGCTGTCATTTGATCCTACATATGTATTGATACCTGTTAGTTCGATTTTGCATTTTTGATTGGGCTTTATGTCATGGAATGAAATATGTGACATTGAGTTGGGTTTCGAAATGTATTGACTGATTCCATTTCCTTTCCAATACCTGAATTGATTTCCTTTCCTTAACTGAATTCAAATGGGTTAGTTGACTATCATGTTTCTTTCCTTTTAAACTGATTTGAAGTTAGATTTATATTGATTAAATGCTTTGGGTTAATTGGTTAATTAATTTCCAATGTTAGTTCACTGTCATTGATTCATTATTCACTGTCAAAATGGGATGTAAACTGTCAACCCCTCCTAAACCTGAGAATACCTGAGATATGATTCCCTGTTGAACTGTCTAGTGATTGCATTGTTTAATTGTCTAAAATTTCCTTTTGGAACTATCAATGTGACTTAATGTGACCCTCACTTGGTTAAGTTCATATATGCCAAATTACCATGTCCATTACTGTCATGTTAAATTCTAAACACATGCCACACTGTTCTCCCATATCACCCTCTATTGACACTATCACTCACAAGTTCCATGTAACACTCACTGTACACAGGAACCATGCCACATTCCTAAAACCTTCACACACATACATGTCCTTAACTCTCTACTCACACACCCTTGTATCACACTACCTTATCATCCTCACTCACACACACACATGCTCTCATGACACTTGCTACACACCATGTACACTCTCATGTCACACACACACACACACATGAACACAAATGCACATGTGCCCATTTCTTATACTCTATGTATATGCATATATACATATGTATGTATATATATATATATATATATATATATATATATATATATATATATATATATTATATATATATATATATATATATATATATATATATATATATATAAATATACATATGTGGTACATATATTATCATGCACCCTATATATTATAGTATGTGTGTATTATATTAATTAGATATATGTGTTAATATGTGTATATGTAGAAATGTGTTTGGTATATAGGCAGGATATAGCCTATAGCCTAGGGCTCATGGCCTATGGGTATGACTGTTTGCCTAGTGAGTGTCTAGTTGGCTTGTATAGTCTAGATGTGGTGTGTGCTTGCTAGAATAGACTAGTTGGGCTCAGTGAGACTTGTTTGGCTTAGGCTTGACCTAGTTGACCTAGTTTGACTAGTCTAGTTGACTAGAGTTGACCGAGAGTTGACTTTAGTCCAGTTTGGCCCCAAACTTCATGTAGATGCATTGTAGCAGTCTGTTATATTATTTTAGACTTATAGTGACTTGTACTGTTCTATAGGAGACAGACACCACTCCTCGGACAGTAGATACTCTTCAGATACTCAGGATATAGGCGAGTACATTCTCTGATCATTTCATATCCTGCTTAGGAGTATATTTCCTGCTTTAGATTACTTTACATGATGCTGACACGTTGGAAACACGGATTAGTACTATATGGATCTTGTCGTACGATGTTATTCCCTTAGCGGATACATCGGGTATTTCGTGTTCGTGTACTTTATCATGAGCATCGTGTACTCCTTGTGTTCATACTTTTCGTGTACAAATCGTGTGAAATCGTGTATACTCATGTGCTCACATGATCTTCGTGTACGACTATACTTTATATACGATAACATAACTTGGCTAGATCCTTGTGTATTGATTGGTACGGGGGAGTAGAAGTGGTTATGTAATCAATTCAGTAGATTACTCGTGTACGACCTCTTTAGATTACTCGTGTACAACATCGTGCTGTTTACATAACCATCTTGTGCTTTGAATCTCTAGTCACTGTTAGTTCTCTATATACTGTAGCTATTTACTTACAGTCTCTCTCTTTTTACATCATGTTGTTTATCAGTTTCCTGTATCTTACTCTCTAGCATGTTTATATTTCCTAACCTGTTATGATTTGTTGAGATGTACTGTGCTCGCTCCTGTCCTGACTGGACCTGTTAAAAATATTACAGATGATACCAAGGACTTCTTTCCGACCTATTATGAAGCAGCCCTAGACGACACTTGCGAGTTGGACGCTCAGGAGGACCCAGCTCTAGCTGATGCTATCACCCCTACTGCCTAGACTAGTTTAGTTAGGCTTTATCTTACTTATGTTTTCATTTGAGTTTGAGTTGTATTATGTCTGTTATTGTGTCGTTTAGACACTTAGACTTATTTCCCTTTCTGTTTGTACTTCCTTTGAGATTTTCATATTTATGATATCGTTCTATTTTTTGCCTTAGATGTGATTGAGACTGTATTCTGTATTGTCACCTCCACTCGGAGTGTATATACTGTACAGGTACCTTATATTGTTAGATGCTGTGACCTAGGACAGCGTTCTACCGCCGACACTGCGGCGTAGGCTAGACGTACCCACTTTTCGTGCCCTTACTCTAGGGTGCGGGTCATGACAATTGCGGCTATACGAGATGCTTAAGAAGATTGGCTAACATTCGGGAATGAAGTTATATCGTAGCTCGTTCATTTTCTCTGTCACTGAACTTGGCTGAAATGCAAATATTTCTGGGACACCTAAAATATGTGTATGATTCCAACTAAGTGTTATGCTGAATTCAAACGAAGCTGCAGGGAGGATTATCACGTGCTAAGGAATTGCACGAGTGTTGGAGGAACGATCAAGGATGGTAAACTATGTTGAATCAAAATTGGGATGCTGTGACGAGATGTTACATTACATAAAATCAATCACAATATTGTGGAGAAATGTTAAATAGTACAAGTTGATTGTTGGAAAGTTTCATAAATTCGGTTGAATTATGGGGATACGTTTTGTTTTAAGTTTCGAGGATGAAACTTTTTCTGAATGGTATATATTGTAGTGCCCCGACCCGCAAGATGCCTTATGATGGATGGATGGTTCGATGAAGCCTTCTTGGACTTGGAAATATGCGAAGGATCGCTCAGAAGGCTATGCGATCGTGGCGGAAATCATCTTATAAATGTGAGTAGTGTTGAACCCTTCGAAGATCCTTTAGCTTCATGCTTAATAAAAGGACTGTATGCTATGTTTACTCGTTGAGTTGCTGAATAACACCTTGCATGAAAGTCGAAAAAATAATTAATCACATGACCCGAAAACTGTTGCGTATCATTTTATGAATTGTGGGCTTGCGTGTTGTTGCTACAAAATACATGACAGGTGAAGAAAAAGTCCCAAATACTTGGGCGGTGAGTATATCGAGCCTCAGCTCGATGAATAGATAGTGGAACAAAGAATAATACCCAATTGGGCAGTTAGTATGCTTGAATTATGTCATGCTAAACAGATGCTAAGTCCCAAGAATTGGGCGGTAAGTACATTGAGTTTTGGTTGGAAAGATGTATGGTATCAAAGATGTGGGAAAGAGATTTAAGTAATCAATATTCTATTATCCTGTCGTCGATATAGAATGTTGATTACACTAAAACCCTGGATTGGGTAGATGATAATGTGAGCGTTGGCTTAATGTAAGATAGCAAGATGGCAATACGAATGAGAATGATGGGTTATTGAGAAAGATGGCAAAATTACTTAGTTTTCCTTGTCATGCATTATATGTCTCTTCATAACTAGTTGTATATATTTACATGGTCATGGATAACTTGTCGATAAGGTGGTTCCTCGAATGGTATTCCAAGGCCTTGGAAACCGATTCATCCTAGGGGGAACCTCGTGCTGAAGTAGTAGCATGGTGATTCGGGAACCTTTCGGATTGGGCTAGCTATCTGCCGATGAAGGAGAGCCGTTTAACCATAAGTTCAAGATGGCGTGTAGTTAGTGACCTTAATATAGATAGGTCCAGTGCTAATGATGACTTATGCAAGAAGAGTAAGTTATTACTCAAATACAGGAAAGGATATCGGTTGTTGGTTAGAATCACCTGAACGGTGACAAATATACAAAATTATGATATTATTCCTAACAATGTCTTGTGCAGGCTGAGTAAGTATTATAAATGTACATGGATGGCTATACGACCGTGGGTGAGAAATCACCAAGGGGTGATATCATATTGCTTTACATTATGCTGGCTATGAGAATTGTATGCTTTACTCCTTGTCGAATATGAACTGCTAATTGACCTTAAGACAAGGAGAAAGACCACTTCTAATAATGTTCTATAACGTGATTAATTAGTGTTGTCTTCTTATGTGAGTTGGGCCAGCACCGCTCGCCAGTACATTGATGATGTACTGGCCCATGTTGTGGGCAATATTTCAGGTGCTCATGCATAGGAGAAGTCATTTGATCAATGCTTGGCATCGATGAATCAGATGTGTGCACAGAAGCTCTTCTTTTAAGACGATGTCTTTGGATATACGGGACATAATTGTTGGCACATTTATTTTGATAACATTAACAGCATCTTCGTAGTCTAGTTTTCTCTGTTTTCAGCTAACAGATAAATCTCTCAAAGCCCTCCTACAAAAAGATCTGTCCATTCAAGCCGAGTCATCAAAGCCTTATGGAAGTTCCTAAAAGAAGACTGAAGAAAAGACTAGTGCTCCTTATAGACAGCTCTCAAAAGATTCAAGATTTCGAGTCTGTACAAGGTCTAGGTCCTTCTGTATAAACACCTAAGGTTGGATGACTAACATAAAGCTCTTCTATTTTTCCAGTCAAAAATCAATATATAAAGAAACGACATACCGACAGTTTACCGTTGCGTATTGACGCCATACCGTTTCTGAGCTCCAAAACGTTCTATGACAAAACTCGGCATACCGATGGCATGCTACAGTATACCGACGGTATACCGTTTTGTGAGGCACAAAACGTTCTGTGACGAACCTCGGCATACCGACGGTATACAACAGTATACCGACGGTATACCATTTTGTGAGCCACAAAATGTTCTGTGACAAACCTCGGCATACCGACGACATACTACAGTATACCGACGGTATACTGTTTTGTGAGCCACAAAATGTTCTGTGACGAACCTCGGCATACCGACGGCATACTACAGTATACCGACGGTATACCATTTTGTGAGCTACAAAATGTTCTGTGACAAACATCGGTATACCGACGGCATACCGCTGTATACCGATGGTATACCGGCTTCATCTGATTTGAGTTTTGAATGGACAAAATACGAGCATTAAATGCTCCCAATAGATAAATTTATTACCGTACTGTTTCGAACGGTATGCCGACGGTATGCCGGTCCATACCGACGGCATGCTGTCAGTGTTATGTTCAGGAGCATTAAATGCTATCCTCTCTTGGTTTTCTATATAAATGGATTCCTTCCTTCCATTGAAGGCTATCCACTTAAGCCATAAATTTCTCAACAACCAAGTGATTCCACCATTACTACTCTACCCAAGCTTTTAATTGTCATCCAATCCAAAAATGCTAGAGTATTCAAGAGTTATACTTTTAGATCTTCAAGTGTTGTAGAAGATCAACAGTTTCTTTTCTTTTCCTTTTGAAGTTGACGAGCCTTCGTAAGAAAACTCGTGTGTAAGAAGTTGGCGAGTTCTTCGGATCCAAACTCGTGTTGAAGTTGGCGAGTTCTTTGGATACAAACTTGTGTGTAACTATTTACTCAATTTTGGATTTAAGTCGAAGAGAATTCCGGGACTGGATTGCTTCTAGGGAGGAGATCAGGATACATCGAGTGTTTGATTCTCTATCTCTCTCATTTTACTTCAGTAAAATAGCTTATTTTGTTAAATTTTATTTTATTTCCCTATTCACCCCCTCTAGGGTTCTACAATTAGTATCAGAGCTTTGTTCTCTTGATTTGGATTTACACCCTAAGAGTGATCCATGGCCACTAACCCTAGTGTCAACACATTCCATAATGAGGGACACTCTACAAATAGGCCTCCTCTATTTGATGGAACAAACTATAACTATTGGAAGATTAGGATGAGCATTTATTTGAAGTTCATAGATTTTGATTTATGGGATTGTGTGATAAATGGTCTCCCTACTCCTTCTGGAGTTATTGAGGATGTTGTGTCTGACACCCTTAGGGATAAACTTACTGAGAATGTCAAGAAGCTTGCTAGTCGAGATGCTAAGGCTATGAACGCTCTTTACTATGCTCTCGATAGCAGTGAATTCAATAGAATTTCTACTTGCAAGACTTCAAATAAAATTTGGAAGTTGCTAGAAGTCACTCACGAGGGAACATCACAAGTAAAGGAATCAAAGATTAGTAGACTCACACAAGAATATGAATCTTTTAAAATGAAACAAGATGAGTCTATTAATTGCCTGTTTACTCGTTTCGGTGATATCATTAACCCTCTTTCTTCTCTTGGTAAGGAATATCCTGCACATGAAAAGATCAGGAAAATTCTCAGAGGGTTGACTAAAGGATGGAGTCCTAAAGCTACCGCTATCATTGAAGGAAACGACTTGACAACCATGAACCTTGAGACCCTCATGGGGAAGCTTATGACTCATAAGCTTGACATGAAAGATCAAGAGGAGTCATCCATGCAAGAAAAGGAGAAGAAGAAGGCCAAAGAAAAGGAGAAGTCTCTGGCTCTCAAGGCTACAAAATCCTACTCAAAGGATAGCTCCGACGATAACGAGTCGGATGATGATGAAGAAATAGCTCTTACTGCAAAGCATTTCCGAAAGTTTCTCAAGTTCAACAAAGCCAACCGCTTTAGACGGGACAACGATGAAGATCCTGCTTGCTATCAATGCAGGAGAACCGGACACATCAAGAGAGATTTCCCTATGACAAGAAAAGACTCCAGTAAGTACGAGAAATCTAACAAAGGAAGCTCTCCCTTCAGGAAATATGCCAACACCAGCATCTGGTGTGAAAGTGATGCTAGAAATTTAGACAATGACAAAGAATGCAAACACAACACAAATGTTTGCCTCATGGCAACCGATGAGGCACTCGATGATCTCTCTTTAAATACTCTCGCTTATGATGACTTGGAAAATGCCATTCTTAAACTACACGAGGAACACAAAGGTATTAGAAATAAGTACAAGAAATCTCTAAAAGAGGTTGAGGCACTCAAACTAGAAGTATAGAGACTTTCCAACATCATTATTTATGTAAAAGGGAAATCTTCCGCCTCTGACACGGATGAGATAGAATCTTTGCGACTCAAGTAACAAGAATCTCAAGTCATCATTGAGAAAAAGGATGATGAGATTATATCCCTCAGAAGGGCTTATGATTTTGCTATGCATAAAGTTTAAGCTACTAATAGAAGAGAATATGATACCTCTACTAAGTATAATGATCGTCTTGTGCAGGGTAAGAAACTAGTTGATAAAAATACTGCTCGCACACATGCTCCAAGACACGCCTACACTCATCACAATACTAGTCACAATTCTTACATGAACAATAACACTACACAAAGGTCCTATCCTAACACAAGGAAATGACCCTTTGTTAATAAGAACACCTCACATCATGCTTTCTATTATCATCACCATAACACTCATGATAGAACTCCTCACACTAAAGCTCCACATGTGCATAACACGCACACATTCTCTTATAAATATTCCATGATGTACAACTATTATGGTCTACTTGGACATACTTCTAATTATTGTCAAATAAGGAAACAGGTTGATATGAAAGTTTTTAAATGGGTTCCTAAGACTAACAATCACGGACCAAAACAATCTTGGGTACCAAAATGTTCATCTTCAACTTATGTTGTAGGTGAAGAATCCTTCTCACGCTAGAAGCAAGTAGATCCTCGATAGCGGTTGCTCATGGCACATGACCGGTGATGCTTCACTTTTTACAACGCTATCGATGAAGAAAGAAGGACATGTATCCTTTGGTAACAATCTAAAAGGCCACATCATAGGAAATAGTAATATCGGCTCCCCTCCTTATCCTTGTATTAAGAATGTTTGTCTTGTTACAAATCTCAAACACAACCTTATTAGTATCAGTCATCTTACGGATAATGGTTATGATATTAAGTTTGTTAAACTCAAATGCTTCATTACCGATAGCACTAGTGGATCTATGGTGTATGAAGGCATTAGAGAAAACAATATCTATGTTCTCTATCTTGTTGAAGGTACTAACAATGACAGGTGCTTAGTCGCAAAGAACGATAAAAGTTGGCTTTGGCACATGAGGCTTGGACACGCTAACATGGATACTATCTCCCGTCTTGCAACCAAGAAGCTTGTACGAGGACTTCCAAGTATCTCCTTCAAAAAGGATATGGTATGTGAAGAATGTGAGAAAAGTAAGTTGACCAAGTCATCCTTCAAATCAATCAACTCTGTGAGTACCACTAAACCACTTCAACTTATTCATATGGATTTATTTGGTCCTAGTAGAGTAGCTAGTCTTGGAGGAAAACTTTACGCTTTTGTTTTGGTTGATGATTTTTCAAGATTTACTTGGGTCATTTTTCTTGCAAGTAAAAGTGATACTTTTCGTGAATTTGTTGCCTTTTATAAACGTGTTCAAAATGAGAAAGGCGTTACTATTAACAAGATTAGAAGTGATCATGGAGGAGAATTTGGCAATGTCGATTTTACAAGATTTTGCAAAAAGAATGGTTTTGGTCATGATTTTCTTTGCCCTCGATCTCCTCAACAAAATGGTGTTGTGAAAAGAAAGAATAGAACCCTTGGCGATATGGCCGGGTTATGTTAAACCAATATAAGCTTCCCCAATACTTTTGGGTGGAAGCCGTAAACATGGCATGTCATGTTATAAATAGGGTCTTAATTAGACCTATTTCTAAGAAGACTCCTTATGAGCTTTGGTTTGACAAAATTCCCTCTATTGAGTATTTTAAAGTTTTTGGATGCAAATATTTTATTTTGAATACCAAGGACAACCTAGGCAAGTTTGAAGAAAAAGCTTATGATTTGGCTACTCAATACATAGTAAAGGTTTTCGTGTCTTTAACAAAAGATGTCTTGTTGTCGAAGAGTCAATTAATGTCTCTTTTGATGAACTTAACTCTTCTACATCCTCCTCATCCGATGATATTGATGACATCTCTTTTGGTTTGGAGAACTCTTCCATTGGAGACCCTCGTCCTTCTTCATCTAATGATGAAATTGTGACCCCTCCAACCAAAGATTCTCCACCACTCGAGCCTCCTCAAGAGGACCTCCCAAAGGAATGGAGATTTGTCCCTCATCATCCTAAGGAGCTTATCATTGGTGATCCATCATTTCGTGTCAGTACTTGATCCTCCACTCGTGATCTTTGTGCAAACATGGCTTTTATTTCTCAAATAGAGTATAAAAATATTAATGATGCTTTTTACGATGAATTTTGGATGATAGCGATGCAAGAAGAGCTAAATTAATTTGAGCGAAACAAGGTTTGGGAACTTGTTCCTAAACCTAACAACCACCCCATTATTGGAACTAAATGGGTGTTTCGTAATAAACTTAATGAAGATGAGTTAGTCACTCGTAACAAAGCTCGATTGGTTTCTCAAGGCTATAACCAAGAGGAAGGCATTGACTACGATGAAACCTATGCTTCGGTTGCTCGTCTTGAATCCATTCGCATGCTATGTGCTTTTGCTTTCTTTACTGATTTCAAACTTTTTCAAATGGATGTTAAAAGTGCTTTTCTAAATGGCATTATTAAAGAGGAAGTTTATGTTAACCAACCTCCTGGCTTTGAAGATTTTCAATTCCCTCATCACGTCTTCAAACTACACAAAGCCCTTTATGGCCTCAAACAAGCTCCTCGTGCTTGGTATGAGCGCCTTAGTTCTTTCCATATCTCTCACAACTTTTCTAAGGGCAAAGTCGACACCACAATTTTTATCAAATCCCTTAATGGCACACTATTATTAGTTCAAATTTATGTCGATGATATTATCTTTGGTTCCCCTAACATTGCACTTTGTGTAGAATTTTCTAAAGTAATGCAGGATGAATTTGAAATGAGCATGATGTGAGAACTATCCTTCTTTTTAGGATTGCAAATGAAATAAGGACCCAAAGGAACCTTCATCAATCAAGCCAAATATACAAAGGATCTCCTCAAACGCTTCGAACTTGACTCATCCAAATCAATGAGGACTCCTATGGCAACAACGACAAAACTTGATAATAATGAAGATGGTATCTCAGTCGACATTCGTAAGTATCGAGGTATGATCGAAAGCTTACTCTATTTAAGTGCTAGCTGACCTGATATTATGTTTAGTGTTTGTCTTTGTGCACGATACCAAGAAAATCCTAAGGAATCACACTTATGTGCTATAAAGCGTATTTTTTGATATCTCAAAGGCACCATTAATATGGGACTTCCGAAATCTTCATCCTTTGAGCTTCACGGCTTCTCAGATACAGATTTTGTCGAATGTAAAATTGACCGAAAAAGCACTAGCGGCACATGTCAATTCCTTGGAAAATCCTTGGTATCGTGGTTTAGTAAGAAACAAAACTCTGTTGCTCTTTCAACCACTGAGGCCGAGTATATAGCGGCCGGATGCTGTTGTGCACAAATTCTTTGGATGTCACAAACACTTGTAGACTTTGGTATTTCTTCTACTTGCACTTCCATTAAATGTGATAATACTAGCTCGATAAATCTCACGAAAAATCTGATTTGTCACTCCCGCACGAAGCACATTGAGATTAGACACCATTTTCTTCGTGACCATCAACAAAAGGGGAATATTCGCCTTGATTTTATTGACACTACTTATCAATTGGCAGACATCTTCACCAAACCACTCTCAGAGGATCGTTTTATTTTTTATTGCCAAGAATTAGGCATCATTCATCTTCACGTCTAGCTCCACTCAGAAGGCACACCGACAGCATACGGCGGCATACCGACGACATGCCGATTTGTGTTCAAAACTAGTTTCTGTGCGCATAATCGGTATTCCGTCGGCATACACCGGCATGCCGACGACATGCCGTTTGCGGCGGAGCCAGCCAGTCAACTTAGCTTTCGGGCCCCACCTAAATCTTCCACTTTCTTTTAAATCTTTTCAAACTCCCACATTAACTACCCATCCCTTCATTTCTATCCCTCATTAATACCCATCCCATCCTTTCAACTCCCTACCTCTTTTCAAAACCTTTCTTCATTTATTACATTCATCATTCCTTTTTCAATGCCCCTAACTCATTAATTTCCTCTTCTCCTTTTAAACCCCAAACTCTTTGTTCTTCCTTCTCTCTATACTCCTTCACTTATTCCTCCTCCTCCTACCATCACCCATAATGGCCAATCTCAAAAGACCTTGCTCCACCATCGTTTCCAACCCATTCACTCCGGTACTGTCACTACCATATTTCTAGCTTGAGAGTATTTTGGTCATTTTTAAAAATTTGGAATTATTTGGAATTATTAGTATTAATTATATTTATTAGAATTTTTAAGTGATTTTTAGTATTATTGATTTAGTGCTATAGTTGACCTTGACTAGTGTTGACTTAGGAGACTGTCCTAGAAGCTAACCTAGGTCATGACTATTGGTTAGGTTATGGAACCCTAGCTTGACCTAAGTTAGTGACATCAAACTCATTAGAAATTATTTGGAGAAATTAGGATTTGATTTGAATAGAAAATGGCTTGTGGTTTCACAAGTCATGACTTGTGACTTAAGCCTTAGAGGCCCAACCCAACACTAGTGGAGCCCTAACCCTAGCCCAACAGCCCATGGCCGGCCATATAGGGATTCCTCCACCTATTTAATCCCTCCTAGAATTTAGGGCTAGCCTCCATTAGAAATTTCTCAAGTTTTAGAAAGAGGTGAGTCTCCAACTTCAATAATCCCTAGAAAATCCTATTTAATTCCTTTTCCATCCAAACAAATTGCATTAGGTTTTAATTCACCTATTATTGCTGTTTATGGAAGATTATTTTAGCTTGGGAGCAATTTGGAAAAGTTTGGCTATCAAGAGGAACACCCCTCTTTGGAGTTTTTTTTTGAGGATTTGACACCTATAGGTAACTCCTTCAAAACCTATTGTAATTGCTATTATTATTGCATTTTATCCTAGATCTAGGTGTCCCCTAGCTAACCCTAGATTTCTGTAGGACTTCGTGTCCTATTCGTGTCCCATTTGGACACGTATCAGTCCATGAATATATGTGTTTGACGAAATGCCCCAAAGGGCATTTCAATTCGATTTTAGGAAATTATTTGAATAAAAAATTAGGTTGTGACCTTGCTTACGGGTTTCCAGTGTCCTGAGTCGTGTTTGGTGTCGTGTCGTGTCGCCACGGACACACGAACACGCGGGTGCACACGCGCGCGCGCGAGCACTGTAGCTGCCCTGCTGCTCGGGGCTGATTGTGCAGTGGACACGCCACTAGGACATGTGATACTTGACACATACGATGGGGCATCGACTGACACCACGTGTGTCAAGTTTTACGACCCCTCGTGTAGTGTCGGACACGGTGTCGTGCGTGCACAGGGTGTGCACTGTGCGTGTATCAGTGTTTCATTGGTTCACTGTTTTGTTTACAGTTTTAAATGTTTTAATTTGTGTTTTAATTATTAATTAGATCCTAAATATGATGTATGATATATGTTAGATTAGATTTACATGTTAGTTTAGGTTTTTGATTTGGGATTTGATTTGAATTGGGTCAAATGGCATTCACTGATACATGTGACTGATACATTGGTTTTCCAGATTCCTAAACATTTAATTCCCTGTTTTAAATGATGTTTTTCACTGTTAAGTACTCCTACAGGATTGTTAATCCCTGCTAATGCAATATTACAATTCAATAGACTTTTGGCATTGAGATGGGCTGTTAATTGAATGTTACTGATTTTGTTCAATACCAACTGTCAACTGTTTAAAAACTGAGTTTGGTTTCCCTTCACTTCTTCATACTGAGATTTTTCGAATGATATATTTTCATTGGTAGGACTGATTTTGTTTCATTGGTGAACTGAAATTGAATGATTATGCATTGGTTTGATTGAGTTCAGTTGATAATGAACTGTAGTTGATTCAAATCCTAAAACCTGAGTGTTTTCATTTCCCTCTTAACTGAGATTTTGATTTCCTTTCCCTTTTCGAAATGCTATTAAACCTGAGATGAATTCTCTGAATATGCTTCACTGATTTTCTGTTAACCTGAGATTAAACCATTCTTAATGAACTGAGGACTGAATTGGTTTCCTTTCCTTCTTTAAAACTGAGTTGATTTCCTAGTCAACTGATTTGTTTACATTAACTGTCAAGCTATTTTATTCCTTAACTGGAACTGATTTCAATGATTGATTCCTATTTCCTACACACAGGTTCAGTTATCACTCACTGCACACAGGGTCAATGTGCACAGGTTACATATCACACACTAAATTGATATCAATATATACACTGTTTTCCAGGTTCTAGCCTTCACTGTTTTCCAGTTATGCCATGTACACTGATTTTTCCTATAGACACTGCTACATATGTACATTGTTCACTAATTTTTCCTATTTTCTATTGCACACCACACTGTCCTTTCCCAGTTTTCTATTGACACTGTTTCACAGGGTCAAGCCTTCACTAACACACACACATGTTATATCACACTCTCTTGTCTCTCTCTCACACACACACACACACACACACACACATGTCACCACCACATCCCCTTCCTATTTTTCTATGTATGTATATATATATGAGATGTATATTCATATATGTATCCTATATTATGTGTATGTACTATCATATATATTAAATATATATAATAAATGTGTGATATATCATAGGTAGCCTATATGCTAATGTATGTTACTAAGTTATATTATATAATATATCAATATGTGTATCCTATATTAGAGTGTTGTCACGCCCCAGAACCAGAATACTGGAGAGCGGGGGCAGACATAGCCAGCTACGTATATTGAAATGGAAACCACCTCGATATATGGTCACGGCTGTCTAGATATATGAGGGTTTACTACAAGCCAACAGTCTCTTATGGTCATGAACAAGCCTAATGTCTCAATCACAGCAAGTAAGTAAAGTCGCAAGATGTATGATCATTAAATATACAATAATAAGGCATCCCAAATATCACATATTCAGCTGATCATGAAGCTAGTCGTTACAAAATGTTAGGACTAGCAAGAGTTTAGTCATACATGATCAACCCTACGATTTGTTAATCATGTTTACAGCCCGTAGACAGACAGTAAGTAAAAGTACATCGAGCTAACAGGTGCTCGTCGGCTAAACGCCTCAAAAGAATAGTTTTACAATAAAATGGGCAGGGCAAAAAGGAAAACCCACTCTTGGCCCGGGTTTCGTCTAGTTGTCACCATTGGGCTGGAAGCTTGGTAGATCCTCGGGAGCTGCTCCGAAATCTGGCCACACAAAACCAGCTGGGTCAACCCCAGAAAGAGCAAGTGCCACAAGGGGGCCACAAAATAAGAACAAAAGCCAGCAATTAGCACAAGAAAATCTAATATTAAAACTAGAATTTACGAAAATATGTCAGGATGATATACGACGAGATAACCATGGAACTATTCCGATAGCCAGGTTACAACCCATAAACCAAACAAGGACCGGGGTTGTAACCCTTCATCTGAACAGAACTTGGTTTCCCACCATTTATCGACAAGATAATAATGTAAGAAATCAAGACAGGAAGTGATCCTGTACGGGATCAAGACATGGCTAGACTGGTTATACCTCATTCAATCAATTACGGCCAAGCAGATACTACGGCTTACTACTTTAACTAAGTAGGGTTATCACAGGCCTAATTACTAACAAGATGCAGTAAGATTATTCCACAGCCACAAGCCCTGCAGACCATCCAGGTTACCCAGGTCAAAAATTAGGGGTTAAATTCTGGTGGGTACATCGTCCAGGAAACGCATGTACCCTTAAGTGACTTAGAAGGTGCAACACATGACAGTGTGCTGGAAATGTGCCCTACTCGACGGCAGGCTACAGATCCCAAGAGCGCCCAGGTAACGGGATTGCCTGTAGCTGTGTCATCTCTTCATGACTACAATGTTATTCTAGTTATTAGCCTTAATCCATTTTGGTAGGTACCCCTGACCGTGGTACTCAGGGGTCCCATCCTAGACATGATGCAAGACAGGACAAGTAGATTTAACAAGCAAGCAAGAAAGAACCACCTACGGTATCAAGGCAGGTCAAGTTAAGTTAGTCATCGCAACAGCATTAAGTTATCAAGTCATGCTACAAGTCAGGAGTGCGCCGCCACGGGCCACTATCAAGTTATCAAGTCACAAGGATTAATTACAAGTTACAAGTTAGGTGTGCACCCCACTGGGTCACTAGCAAGGAGCTCAGAGAATACCAGGATCATAATTCACAAAAAAATCCCGAGAACCGTACTAGTCATAAACAATTACTTGAAAACTGTGTTAGGCCGTGTCGGGTCAAGATAGTCGTGCTGTGTTGAACTGATCTCAGGAAAACCCAATCCACAAAAGAGAAACCAAGTCAAGAAATAAAACCAATACTCCAAGAGCCAATGGGTTAAGCAAGGGGTCAGGGGGGTTGGATGGCGCATAGCCAAAGGTGCAGGGCCAATGGCGCAAGGGGCCGGGTGCATGGGTCACGAGGGTCGGATGCACAGTGGGCTGCACAAGGGAGAGCTGCACGAAGGGAGACCGCGCAAAGGGAAGGGCGCACGCACAAGGCGCGGCGCGCAGGCGGGCAGCGTACGCGCAAAGGCGCTGGCGCAGGCGGGAAGCGTACGCGCAAGAGCGCGCGCGCAGGAGGAAGCGTACGCACAAGAGTGCGCACGCGGGGGAGGAAGCGTACGCGCAAGAGCGCGCGCGCAGGCACGCGCAAGAGCGCGCACGCAGGGGAGCAGCGTACGCGCAAAAGTACGTACGCAGGGGAGCAGCATACGCGCAAAAGCACGCACGCAGGGGAGCAGCGTACTCGCAAAAGCACGCACGCAGTGGAGCAGCGTACGCGCAAAAGCATGCACGCAGGGGAGCAGTGTACGCGTAAGAGCACGCACGCAGGGGAGTAGCGTACGCGCAAGAGCATGCACGCAGGGGAGCAGCGTACGTGCAAAAGCACGCACGCAGGGGAGCAGCGTACGCGCAAGAGCACGCACGCAGGGGAGATGCGTACGCGCAAAGGCACGGCGCACAGGGGGAATGCGTATGCGCAAGGGCGCGGCGCACATGGTCTTCTTCTCCATGGCTGAGAAGAGGCTCCAATGGCTCCCAAAAACTTCAAAACATCACAACTTGGACATCCGAACTCCAAATCCGGATTTCCAAAGTTCTATCTTGGGTGAAATTGAATTCTCTTCCACATGGAAACATCAAAACCCATAAAAATCCAACTTAAATAGATCAAAACCATGCAAATCTAAAAATGGGGAAAACTTAGATCTAGAACAATGGAGACTCCAAATCATAAAATGCCATGTTCTAATGTTGATCACTATGTCCTAATCTAGCTAATGGACAAATAAAATAGGGTTCTTATGTGGTGGCAAGGTGCACTTGCCTATGGGTTGGTGTTGTGTAGAGGAAGGAGAAGAAGAAAATTAATGGAGGTTTATGAGAAGAGAGAAAAAGTTGGTAGAGTTTTAATGAGGGTGGTGTTGGCCCAATGATGGTATCATGTTTTTGAATATGGTTAATATGTTAAGTTTAGCATTTCATTATCACTAATCTTCATACTATCGCTATAGCATTTCTACTTATACTTATACCTTTGGTGATATATGCCTATTGGTTTACATATTAGTGATATGAGCTTTTCTATCTTAAATTTAATCGGGTTGCCAAAATCAAAACTATGTTTTTGATTGTGGTCATTCAATTAAGTTTAATCATTATGATATCACTAACATTTATGCTATCACCTTAGCACTTATACTTAAACTCAGCATTGTCCTAATGTGCATTAAACTTCCTACTTGCTACTATGTATATTGCTTTGTTCGTCTAACATGTACATGCAGAAAAGCAATAAGCAAGATCAATGTGGACATATATAATGAAGAAATCATGGTGGGCCTAAGACGACGGATCCCACAAGATTTCTCTGAACCACCCGACGACATCTCTGGAGCCACGCACCGGGGGTTCCGCTGCCCGGTCAGCGGACGGGGGTCGAGGGGGCAGCGCCCCTCGTCGGGGGTTCGGGGGCGAAGCCCCCGAAAGGTATTCAGTTTTTACAAACTGGATATCTTTGGACAGCTGCCGCCAAGGGAAAAAGCCAGCACCTATCAAAGGAAGAAGCCAAGCCATGCCATCATTTCAAGACTCTGAAGAAGCCTGCACCTGCCTAAGTATATCTGGAGTCTGTAATGAGTCTTAGGAATAATTGTAAACACAAGAAATGGATGGCAAAATCGAAAGCTATGACAGAAATAAGCCCAGGATCATTTTTGGTGGATAAGCGGCATACCGACGGTATACCGGAGTATACCGACGGTATACCGGTTTTTGTTCACAGAAAGTTTCTGTTTACAAAACCGGTATACCGACGGCATACCGGATCATACCGACGGTATACCGCTTCCGAAACGTTGAAATTCCAACGGTCGGATTTCCAGCAATTAATGATCCCAACAGCTCTATTTCTAGCCGTTGCAATTCCAGACCGGTATACCGCCGGTATGCCGGATCATACCGGCGGTATGCCGGTTTGTGACTGAAAAGTTGCCTTTGGCTTCTTTTTAAGCTTTGGTTATAAATAGCCTTGAACCCCTTCATTCAAGGTTGATGCTTTGAGCCTAAAAATTTCCTAACCACCAAAGCTTATCCACATACAACTCTACAAAGCCTTCATTTGCCATCTACAAATTGTGTTAGAGTTATTGAGTTGAAAAGTGAGATCTTCATCCTATTGTAAGGAGATCAAAACCTATTGTGAAAGGTTGAAGTTGGAGAGTCTTCGTATCCAAACTCTCGGTTGAAGTTGGGGAGTCTTCGTATCCAAACTCTCGGTTGAAGTCGGAGAGCCCTTCGGATAAAAGCTCTTGTGTAAGAAGTTGGCGAGTTCTTCGGATCCAAACTCGTGTGTAACTATTTGCTCAAATAGTGGATTAAAGCCGGAGAGAGTTCCGGGACTGGACTGCCTCTTAGGAGGATACCAGGATATATCGGGTGTCGGTATTGTGTTTGCTTCTTCTCTTGCACTTACATTTTTATATTGCCTATTAGCTCAAGCTAAGTGCTTGATTAGTTAGCTTGACCCTATTCACCCCCCCTCTAGGGTTCCTACAGGTGGGATATGGTGTGTTGAGGGTGGAGCATAGGCTAAAGTGTTCCAATACACATTAAACCAAACCAACCCAACCCAAACCAATTAAAATCGAGCCATGTCAAAACCCAAAATACGAGAAATACCGAAATTCCACAAGTTGAGAAAAATAAAAATATATGCCAAAATCCAGATACGAGTATAAATACGAAATATGGGAAATACGGAAAATGAGGGTGACAACTCTACCCACCTTAAAAGAATTCCGTCCTCGGAATTTAATCAAGGAGCTAGAGATTGCCACGACAAGTTACACTAAGCACCAACAACTACACTAAGCCATTCAATCACACGATCATACATGCAATCAAGGAATGAAAAGCGTAAGGCATAAGGAAGACATTATACCTTATGAGTCAAACAGGTAGGGATAACGTGATCGGATATCATCCTCACACTCCCATGTTTGACTCTCCCAAGGAGCGATGAACTCAAGCAACATGAACTAAACTGATAGTCTTGCGCTTGAGGTCTCTCCCCTTGGTCAAACAGGGACATGGGCCTTTCCTCGTACGAAAAGGTTGGTACCAATAACCGTTTTTGAATGATCTAGGGACATAGCTCGGACCCAGGATATACCGTTGTAATTAGGACACATAAAATATGACACGTGTCCCGCATAACAACGGCGGAAAGCAAGACAATAGGACACAGATACCTCTCTGTCGATTCTGGATCTGGGCCTGGGCCAGGATGAACTGCTGAGGCCTCTGTTGCTGGAAGGCCTGGGCCTGAGACGACAATGGCCTCGGAGGCTGGTACTGCTGCTGCATTGGTGCTGGTGCTGGTCCTCTCACTGAAGGACTAGTCTGGGCCGAAGAGGAGGAACCAACTCTATTCGGACATGACCCTATCATGTGGTCCGGTGCTCCACAAGCCCAGCATAATCCCTGTGCTCTGCGACACTCCGAAACAACGTGCCTTGGCTTCCCACAATGAGAACATCCCACCACGGAAGTCTGCTTCTGCTGCTGCGGGGACGTCGAAGTCGAATGCTGAACCGACGTAACCGAATTAGCCCTTCGGGGAACTCCAATAGTCAAAGCCCTGGCTGCCGGGGCTGGTGCTGAAGACTGGGTCATCTAGCCGTGGGACCGCTTCCTACCTCCGGTCCTATCCACGATCCTCTAGAAGGTATACTCATGCCTCCTAGCTTCTCTCAAGACTGCATCGAACGTCTGGTGCTCGAACTGCTCAATCGCCAACAAGATCTCCAAATGCAGCCCCTGCTGGAACCGCTGGGCTCTATCGAGCTCGGTTTCCACCAAGGTGGGGGCAAACCTACTCAGCCTAGAAAACTCCGATGCATAACTGTCGACTGTTCTGCCTCCTTGCTTCAAGTTGGTAAATCTGGTCTGCAGGTCGTACCGAGCCACAGCATCAAAGTACTTTGTCTGGAATCTCTCCCTAAACACTGCCCAAGCAATGGGTGCCACTAATCCCATGGCATGCGTCGCCCACCAATTGCGAGCTAAATCCAACAACTGCAGGCGTACCACCGCCACCTTCTCATTCTCAGGTGTCCTAGCCGCTTCCAGAATCACCTCGGTATCCTTAAGCCATGCATCCGCAGCAATCGCATCCTCGCTGCCGTCGAAGAAAGGAGGGTTCAATCGCTTGAAGCTGTTTGTCGCCTGGTTCCCTGGATGTCCGCCTCGGGTCAAAGCATCTTGAACTGTCTGGAGCAGGGCGTCGCTTCGACGATCCTGGGAAGCTATCAAGGTTCTGACGAGGCCTACTAAGGTACCATCATCTGGCTCTGCGGGCTGGACGGGCCGAACTGGTGACTCTCCTCCAGTAGGCACAACTCTGGAGGCTACCCCAGAATGCTGGGCTTGATCTCCGGGTTGCTGCTGATCCACGGGAAGTGCTCCACCTCGTTGATCGGTAGGACCAGGTATAGCACCGCTGAAGAAGACGACACAGAGAAAAATAAGGAAAGGACCAGGATAGATCAATGATATAAGCACAAAATCAGGACAAGAATCCAGGGATTCAGAGGATACGAACAGAGATCAAGGACGAGTACTGATTGAGACATCTATCTGGTAAACCCCCACATATCTTGATTTACAAGACCTGTATGGGCCACCACTTAAACCATGCCACGCCCCAGAACCAGAATACTGGAGAGCGGGGGCAGACATAGCCAGCTACGTATATTGAAATGGAAACCACCTCGATATACGGTCACGGCTGTCTAGATATATGAGGGTTTACTACAAGCCAACAGTCTCTTATGGTCATGAACAAGCCTAATGTCTCAATCACAGCAAGTAAGTAAAGTCGCAAGATGTATGATCATTAAATATACAATAATAAGGCGTCCCAAATATCACATATTCAGCTGATCATGAAGCTAGTCGTTACAAAATGTTAGGACTAGCAAGAGTTTAGTCATACATGATCAACCCTAGGATTTGTTAATCATGTTTACAGCCCGTAGGCAGACAGTAAGTAAAAGTGCATCGAGCTAACAGGTGCTCGTCGGCTAAACGCCTCAAAAGAATAGTTTTACAATAAAGTGGGCAGGGCAAAAAGGAAAACCCACTCTTGGCCCGGGTTTCGTCTAGTTGTCACCATTGGGCTGGAAGCTTGGTAGATCCTCGGGAGCTGCTCCGAAATCTGGCCACACAAAACCAGCTGGGTCAACCCCAGAAAGAGCAAGTGCCACAAGGGGGCCACGAAATAAGAACAAAAGCCAGCAATTAGCACAAGAAAATCTAATATTAAAACTAGAATTTACGAAAACATGTCAGGATGATATACGACGAGATAACCATAGAACTATTCCGATAGCCAGGTTACAACCCGTAAACCAAACAAGGACCGGGGTTGTAACCCTTCATCTGAACAGAACTTGGTTTCCCACCATTTATCGGCAAGATAATAATGTAAGAAATTAAGACAGGAAGTGATCCTGTACGGGATCAAGACATGGCTAGACTAGTTATACCTCATTCAATCAATCACGGCCAAGCAGATACTACGGCTTACTACTTTAACTAACTAGGGTTATCACAGACCTAATTACTAACAAGATGCAGTGAGATTATTCCACAGCCACAAGCCCTGCAGACCATCCAGGTTACCCAGGTCGAAAATTAGGGGTTGAATTCTGGTGGGTACATCGTCCAGGAAACGCATGTACCCTTAAGTGACTTAGAAGGTGCAACACATGACAGTGTGCTGGAAATGTGCCCTACTCGACGGCAGGCTACAGATCCCAAGAGCGCCCAAGTAACGAGATTGCCTGTAGCTGTGTCATCTCTTCATGACTACTGTGTTATTCTAGTTATTAGCCTTAATTCATTTTGGTAGGTACCCCTGACCGTGGTACTCAGGGGTCCCATCCTAGACATGATGCAAGACAGGACAAGTGGATTTAACAAGCAAGCAAGAAAGAACCACCCACGGTGTCAAGGTAGGTCAAGTTAAGTTAGTCATCGCAACAGCATTAAGTTATCAAGTCATGCTACAAGTCAGGAGTGCGCCGCCACGGGCCACTATCAAGTTATCAAGTCACAAGGATTAATTACAAGTTACAAGTTAGGTGTGCACCCCACTGGGTCACTAGCAAGGAGCTCAGAGAATACCAGGATCATAATTCACAAAAAATCCCGAGAACCGTACTAGTCATAAACAATTACTTGAAAACCGTGTTAGGCCGTGTCGGGTCAAGATAGTCGTGCTGTGTTGAACAGATCTCAGGAAAACCCAATCCACAAAAGAGAAACCAAGTCGAGAAATAAAATCAATACTCCAAGAGCCAATGGGTTAAGCAAGGGGTCAGGGGGGTTGGATGGCGCATAGCCAAAGGCGCAGGGCCAATGGCACAAGGGGCCGGGTGCATGGGTCACGAGGGTCGGATGCACAACGGGCTGCACAAGGGAGAGCTGCGCGAAGGGAGACCGCGCAAAGGGAAGGGTGCACGCACAAGGCGCGGCGCGCAGGCGGGCAGCGTACGCGCAAAGGCATGGGCGCAGGCGGGGAGCGTACGCGCAAGAGCGCACGCGCAGGGGGAAGCGTACACGTAAGAGTGCGCGCGCGGGGGAGAGAGCGTACGCATAAGAGCGCGCGCGCAGGCACGCGCAAGAGCGCGCACGCAGGGGAGCAGCGTACGCGCAAAAGCACGCACGTAGGGGAGCAGCATACGCACAAAAGCACGCACGCAGGGGAGCAGCGTACGCGTAAAAGCATGCACGCAGGGGAGCAGCGTACGCGCAAAAGCACGCACGCAGGGGAGCAGCGTACGCGCAAAAGCACGTACGCAGGGGAGCAGCGTACGCGCAAGAGCACGCACGCAGGGGAGATGCGTACGCGCAAATGCACGACGCACAGGGGGAATGCGTACGCGCAAGGGCGCGGCGCACAGGGTCTTCTTCTCCATGGCTGAGAAGAGGCTCCAATGGCTCCCAAAAACTTCAAAACATCACAACTTGGCCATCCGAACTCCAAATCCGGATTTCCAAAGTTCCATCTTGGGTGAAATTGAATTCTCTTCCATATGGAAACATCAAAACCCATAAAAATCCAACTTAAATAGATAAAAACCATACAAATCCAAAAATGGAGAAAACTTAGATCTAGAACAATGGAGACTCCAAATCATACAATGCCAAGTTCTAATGTTGATCACCATGTCCTAATCTAGCTAATGGACAAATAAAATAGGGTTCTCTATGGTGGCAAGGTGCACTTGCCTATGGGTTGGTGTTGTGTAGAGGAAGGAGAAGAAGAAAATTAATGGAGGTTTATGAGGAGGGAGATAAAGTTGGTAGAGTTTTAATGAGGGTGGGATGTGGTGTGTTGAGGGTGGAGCATAGGCTAAAGTGTTCCAATACACATTAAACCAAACCAAACCAACCCAAACCAATTAAAACCGAGCCATGTCAAAACCCAAAATACCAGAAATACCGAAATTCCACAAGTTAAAAAAAATAAAAATACATGCCAAAATCCAGATACGAGTATAAATACGAAATATGGGAAATACGAAAAATGAGGGTGACAAGTGTATTATATATTAGATATATTTTGACTTGTGTATGTGATTTATGGTTTGGTTCATAGGCATGGTATAGCCTATGACCTATGGGTGACCTGAATGCCTAGTATAGAGTCTAGATTGGACTTGTATAGCCTTGTTTAGTCTTGATTAGACTAGTTAGACTAGTACATGCTTGTTTGACTTAGTTTTGACCTATTTGACCTAGTTTGACTTCTAGGATTGACCAGAGTTGACCAAGAGTTGACTTTGGTCTAGATTGACCTAGATTCATGTAGAATGCATTGTAGTGCATCTTATTACCATTCTGGATTTGTTGTGACTTGTACTGCTCTAAATAGGAGCCAGACACCACTCCTCGGACAGTACTCTCATCTTGGACATTCAGATAGCAGGCGAGTACATTCTCTGATCTTTTCATACCTGTCTGGACTATACTCTTGCTCTAGATTACTTTACTTGATACTGACATGTATCTTTATGGATTAGTACTATATGGATGCTTTCCTGAGATGTTATCCCTCTACGGGTGCATCGGGTATTTCATGTTCATGTACTTTATCATGTGCATCAGGTACTCCTTGTACTCATACTAGTTCATGTATTTACATGTTCTCATGTGCCTTCATGTACTATCATGTGCCTCATGTACTACTCATTACATGAGTTCACGTATCTTTAGCTGTATTCATGTGCCAATAACGTAACTTGAATGGATCCTTGTGTATTGATTGGGGCGGGGTGGGTAGAATTGGTTATGTGATCATTATCCCCAGTAGGTATTCATGTGCTTCTTAGTTGTATTCATGTGCTCCAAAGCCGTTTACATAACCATATTGTACTCTAAATCACTTAGTCACTTCCAGTCTTTACTTATCATGTATTTACTTTCAGTTACAAAATATCTCCTATTTTTCTGTACTTCCTTTTCAGCATTTCCTGTATTTTACTCTATTGCATGTTTTATACTCCTAACCTGTTATGAACTGTTTTGAGAGATATGTGCTCGTTCCTGTCCTGATTGTACGACCAGTGCACGTGTCCAAACACTCTTGACACGTATCCATTGGACATGAAACTTAGGGGATGTCATGACAGATACCTCCCCTCCCTTCGTGTCAAAGTACAAGTGTCCACGTGCCCTGTACACTGAGCAAGAGGCCCCGAGCAGCAGGGGAACGCAGCGTGCACGCGCGCGGGCGTGTGCACGGGTGCGACACGACACCAACACGACACGAGACACGCTCAGTCATGCAAAATCACACAAGCCACATGCAAACCTAATTTCCTATTCAGTTACATTCTGAAAACTCGATCAAAATGCCCACTGTGGTTTTTCGTCGAACACCTGCGACTCTGGACTGATACGTGTCCGATACGGACACGTATTCGACACAGGTTCGGTTCAGATCCTACCCGAAGCTAGAGGGGACCTAGGTCTATGCATCTATGATGATAAATTAATAGTTTAAATAGGGTTTAAGAGATTACCAATGGGTTCTCCTCTAGCTCAAAACTCACTTGAACAGTACCCTTTTACTGTAGCCCGAGCACAAATAGATCCCCAAAACAGTCCTCTACCTCCGTGGAGAGCAAGAGGGTGATGGTTAGATTACAATGCAAGATGTTTGGTTGAAAAAGGATGAAAAATAGAGAAGTTAAGAATGAATGAAGTTGGAGCTCACCTTGTTCTTGAGAAATGAAAAAATGAATAAAGGAGGCAAGGGTTTTTGGGAGGGATTAAATAGGGAGAATCCCAAGGATGGCTGCCCTAAAATTTAGGGCTAGGGTTGATCCAAGGGTTCTCCATCAATCCAGACAAATCAATGGCCAGATGAAACCTAGGTAACCTATCACTAGTCTTAACTAAACAATATGACTAATGACTAGCCATAATCACAAATCATGACTAGTCATGGCTAACCATGACCAATCCCAAATCTAACTTAGTCTAACCATGACTAACTAGGACTAATCTAGGTTAAGTCAAATGTAGGTTAGGCTAAACACAACACAAGGCAATCAATTAAATGATATTAAAATCACACCATCCCATTAATTATATTAAATTCCAAATAAATATATATTAAATTCAATTAATTCAAAATGACCAAAATATTCTCAAGCTAAAAATGATAAATGAAATATCCTAATCACTTGGTTAGGCTCTAGGTCAAGCTGTCTCTAGTGTTACATTAGCAAAATACCAAAATTACAAGTCATGGTTTAAATAGTTTTAAAATGATTAAAAATCACCAAAAATTATATTATTATTTAAATATCATAATTAAATAAATGAAAATACAAAATTTCAAAATTACCCTCATTTTAGAAAACTGGGTGTTACAAGTCTACCCTCCTTAGAAAAATTTTGTCCTCGAAATTAAAATGGTAGTAGTCCTTCTAGGTCAAACACCCCACAATCAAAGTCTCAAACATACCGTCAGATAATCATATGCGTCTGTCCAAAATCATGATACTCAGAATCTTCGTCATGCTAGTGAGCAAGGCTACGATAATCACAGAGTCCTTGGCTAAGGCACATACCTCTAGAATCATGGTATTTAAAATTTTTGCATTGCCGCATGCTTGGCAGCGAAAATCTTAAATTCCTACACCCGAGAAGTATGTCCTAATCTGATTATATGTCCTCACTATGCCAGCTAACACGACTATCGATGATTCTAGATCCCATAACTGAGGTGACCTAGCCCATACAACTTATCTCAGAAAAAAATTAAATCACAATGAAACAACAGATCAAAACTTATCAACAATGACGAAACAGATAGGAATAGATGGAATTGAATTTCAAGATAGGTAAAATGAGACAAGGTGGAAATAGAATCGAGAAGATTAGAACCTGCAAGCACCTCTCCTACCGCCTGAGCATCCTCGGCTGTCATGGCGAAATCTCGCCCTGGCTGGCCTCCCCTGGCATGCTGTTGATGCTGTACGAACCACTGCTGCTGAGTCTGCAATGGTGGTCCCCTCTGCTGTCCTGTTGGAGCCCTAGCTCCTGGTGCTACCTGAGCCAATGGTGTCGGGATCTTGGGACACTCTGTACACTGATGCTCCACTGAACCGCAAAGTAAACACATGCCCAGCCACTTCCTACAGTCGTCCCATCCATGGCCTTGCTTCTTGCAGAAGTTGTATACAGTGTTCTGCTGCTACCTGGGTGCCAGCTGATACAGTACCTGTCTTCGTCCCTGATGCTGAACAGGCCTCTGCTGTTGCTGCTGGAAGTGGACTATCGGCTGCTGATACTGCTGCTGAATCTGTATGTGAGGCCACTTGGCCTGGCCTCCGCTGCTACTGGCTCCGACAGTGTCTCGCCTCTCTTGAGCTTCAGCTCAAGATCATCCTCTGCTGCTAAGGTGCCTACCAAGATCTTCTCATAAGTGGCACCGCGGGCACTCTTGGTATAGGACTTCACCTTCTTTACCAATCCCTTTCTGAACCTCCGGGCCTTCGTCGCTTCGGACAACCCCTCGACAAATCTGTCCAGACGACCGAACTCTCCTGTATACTCCTCCACGGACTGACTACCCTGGACTAGGGTCTCGAACTAGGTCTCGAGGGTTCCTAGCGCTGCATCCGGGAAAAACTTTTCCTTGAACAGCTTCTTGAATGCTGCCCAAGTCTGCCCTGTAGTACCAACCCTCCGGTCGGTCTGGTACCATGTGCGGGCCAGATCCTGTATCATGCTGGCCGCCACCTTTATCTGGAGCCTCGCTGGAATCTCAGCCAATCTGAATATCTCCTTCATGTGCTCGATCCACTCGTCGGTATACAGGATCCCTTCTGTCCCTCGGAAGTCCCTCGGGTGCATCTTCTGAAAATCCTGGATGCCTTTCTCCCGTGGCTGGTGCGGCTGCGGGGCTGCCGCTGGCTGAGCTACTACTCTCTCCACTGTAGTCACGACCAGATCAATGCCTCGGCTGATCTCTGCTATCTTCCTCTGCTGCTGGGCCTGCTGACCCTCCACAAATTGCAGGAAGAAGGTAAACAGCTGAACGGCATCAACTGTCCCCAAAGGTGGCTGCTGCTACAGAAGCACCTCCGGAACTACTGGGCTCGGCCTGTACCCTGCTGTTAGGGGAGGGGCTCCTCCGAACGCAGCTGAAACGCCTACCCCAGCTGGCATGACTGGGGCAGCGGTACCAAGGGCTGGCTGCTGAGTATGAGAGGTGGCAGACCTCTCATCGGCGTCCCCCTGGCCCTGGCGATGTGATCTCGTCTCAACCATCCTGGAGACAGATCAAAAGAAACAATTGCTGAGAATGAGTCAAAATAGCAAAGGAGGACAGTTACATTCAAATGAGAATAATATCAGCAAGAACTGAGAGGTATAAATTAGATAAGAGTTTTTCCTAATGTGATTGAGTACCTTCAAAATATCCTAATCCTACTGCAGACTGTAGTGATAATCTAGTTCGAATACCACTATATAAACTCGACCTGCATGGGCTACCACTAAAAACGTGTCACGACCCGCACCCACTGTGAGGGTACAAGAACGTAACAGCGCCAGCCTACGCCGCAGTGTCGGTGGTAGAACGCTGTCCTAAGTCAATTATCTAACAATATAAAGGTACCTGTACAGTATATACACTCCGAATGGAGGTGATATAGCAATATACAGTCTCAACCACATCTAAGGCAGAATGATAAGATAGATGGATATGCAAACCAGAAATCCACGTAAGAAGTACAACAGAGAGAGATAATGCTAAGTGTCTAAGATAAAACTCAACAACATCTAGAATATACAAGATCCCAATATAAAACTCAAATCTCCAATAACATGAAATAAGAGAAACCTAAACTAAGAAACATCAGCCTCTACAGCTAGTGGATCCGACTGGAAGTTCGGGTCACAAGAGTCATCTATAGCTGTCCCATAGTAGGTGTCTACGCAGGCCTCATCCTCATCCTCTGTAATATTTTCAATAGGTCCAGTCAGGACAGGAGTGAGCACAAAATATCTCACGCAGTTCATATCAAGTTAGGAAATATAAAGCATGCAATAGAGTAAGATACAGGAAACACTGAAAGAAGAATATATATGAAAAGCAGCAGAGATTTGATAATAGGAAATATCTATATATGATAAGTAAGAACTGTAAGCAATATTTGATTTAGAGTACAATATGGTTATGTAAACGGTATAGGACAATGCAATGGTAACTCCATTGTACGAGAGTGCACAATGGACATATACAATAGTTATACAATATTGTACAATGGGATTTGATTACATAACCAATTCTACTCTCCCTCTCCAATCAATACACAAGGATCCACTATAGTTATGTTATCTTATACAATAGTGTACAATGTTATACAATAGATGTACAATGTTATACAATAGTTGTACAATGGTCTATCTATGGAACTCATGTGATAATGAGAGTACAATATGTACAATGAGTATACAAGGATAAGGGTATTCAATAAATACAATATGTAAGTGAAACGCACATCACAATATGTATTTAGTAAATACAAGGGGATAACATCTCAAAAGAAGATCCATATAGTACCAATCCGTGATAACAATTGTGTCAGCATCAAGTACAGTAATCTAGAGCAAGAATGTAAATTCAGACAAGTATGAAACGGTCAGAGAATGTACTCGCCCGATCTCCTGAATGTTCGGAAGAAAACTACTGCCTGAGGAGTGGTGTCTACCACCTATCAGAACAGTACAAGTCACTACATGTCTAAAATAATGAAATAGACTGCTACAATGCATCTACATGATATTTGGGGTCAATCTAGGCTAAAGTCAACCCTTGGTCAACTCTAGTCAACCCTAGCAGTCAAACTAGGTCAAACTAGTCTAGGTTGGTCAACCTCGGCTTAACAAGTCAATCTAGGTCAACTAACTACATACCACACAAGTCTCACTAGCCTAGTGATACACAAGTGTATCACACCCCATACTCTACCTAGGCCATGGGCCAAACACATATAGGCTAAAGAATTCTCTAATTCATATAACACTATCACACTACACATTTATATATATATATATATATATATATATATATATATATATATATATATTTATATATATATATATATATATGTATACATACATTTGTCTACATTCACCTATATGTATACATATGTCTACATTCACCTATATGTAAACTAATGGCAATATACATTACACATTGAAATCCCCCTTACACCCTAGCTAAATGTATCACATATGTATAGAGAGGGGTATACACATCTAGGCAAAGTGTGAGTGTGTGTATATATATGAGAGTGTACATATAGGAATATAGGTGACAAAAACTTCAGGTTTTTGTGTAGTGTTTAGTTCCCAGGTTAGCCCAGGTGACAGTGCCTATGTGTGTACATCATAGCAATATGTGTGTAGTGTACAACAGTTAACTTAGGGTGTAATGAAAGTGTGAGTCAAATAAATGTAATCAGGAAATTGGGATTAAACAGTGTTCAATTGGGGATATTCCCAGGTTTTTATCAAAACAGTTTCAATATATATATAGGCCATTCATTCTCAGGGTTTAGCACAGGGTGACAGTGTCTCAAGGTTAATTCAGGAATTCAAATTAGTGAATACAAAAGTCCCATGTTTCAGGATTGAACCCAGGTTTCAACTCAAGTGACAGGATATACAAAGTATCATAGTGTTGTGTACAAAATTGAATCATAATCTCAGGAATGGCCTGTGTGTGTTCTCAGGCTTTCAATTTCCAGTGTGTGTGTGTGGGGACAGTGAGCATGTGTGAACATGTGATATTGTGAGTGTGTGTGAGGGTGTGCATGAGTGCTTAGGCATAGGCTGAAAACAGTGTGTCAGTGTTCCAGGGAATCACAACAAGGCCTAGGTGTTCAGGACAATTTGTGTGTGGGGATGTGATTGTTCCCAGGTTCACAACTCAAGTGACAGTATACAGGAATCAAGAAAGTATACAGGTTGGAACATTCCCAGGTTTAGGACTTGCAACTAGTGTTGGAACCCTGTGTTTGTATAGTGTTTGCATTTATAAAACGTGTGTGTGCATTAGTATCTCAGGATTTGAAGAACAGAGAAGTAAAACAGTGTGAAATAGTAACATTCTCAGGAAACCATTTCAGTGATACATGGTGTCTGTGTGCAGGAAGCATTGGTGTCTGTGTACAGGGAATTATATAGGACAATGTCAAACAGTGTGTCACAATCTCAGGAACAAACAGTGTCTTACTTTAATGAAACCCAAGTTCAAGTGTCTCAGACATTGGAATTAATGACAGGAATGTGAAAACAGTTCAACCCAAACTCGAATTCCTAATGTGAATCCCATATGTTAACCCATAAAACATAATAACTAAACCGATATATATCTAGACATGAACCTACTCATTTAAGCATGATTTAACATTTGCAAACAGTGAAGAACTGGTAATGACATACACTGTCATCCCAACCCGATACCAAGTTCAACCCCTCCATATGAATTCGAGTATATTTAACCAACTAAAACTAAGAATTGAATCCTAATCATGATATCTAATATGTACAACAATTAAACTATAGCTAAATACATGATATTAAATATTAAAATAAATAGGAAAAATGAAGAACTGTGAAATCTCATTGATACATTGAAGTATCAGTCGAAAGGGGGAAGTCCCCATCTATCATTCAATTTAACATTTACTAATGAAATTATGGTTGGTAATGAACGATCAATATGTATACGTGTCACACAAGCAATAATGTGTCCAAAATCAGGACACAGAAGTGCAAACACACGCACAAATCAAACACGAGACTGACACAAATTGTACGACCAGTGCACGTGTCCAAACACTCTTGACACGTATCCATTGGACACAAAACTTCGGGGGTGTCATGACAGACACTGCCCCTCCCTTCGTGTCCAAGTACAAGTGTCCACGTGCCCTGTGCACTGAGCACGAGGCCCCGAGCAGCAGGGGAACGCAGCACGCACGCGCGCGGGCGTGTGCACGGGTGCGACACGACACCAACACGACACGAGACACGCTCAGTCATGCAAAATCACACAAGCCACATGCAAACAGAATTTCCTATTCAGTTACATTCTGAAAACTCGATCGAAATGCCCACTGTGGCATTTCGTCGAACACCTGCGACTGTGGACTGATACGTGTCCGATACGGACACGTATCCGACACAGGTTCAATTCAGATCCTACCCGAAGCTAGAGGGGACCTAGGTCTATGCATCTATGATGATAAATCATTAGTTTAAATAGGGTTTGAGAGATTACCAATGGGTTCTCCTCTAGCTCAAAACTAACTTGAACAGTCCCCTTCTACTGTAGCCCGAGCATAAATAGATCCCCAAAACAGTCATCTACCTCCATGGTCAGCAAGATGGTGATGGTTAGATTATAATGCAAGAAGTTTGGTTGAAAAAGGATGATAATAGAGAAGTTAAGAATGAATGAAGTTGGAGCTCACCTTGTTCTCGAGAAATGAGAAAATGAATAAAGGAGGCAAGGGTTTTTGGGAGGGATTAAATAGGGGGAATCCCAAGATGGCTGCCCTAAAATCTAGGGCTAGGGTTGATCCAAGGGTTCTCCATCAATCCAGATAAATCAATGGCTAGATGAAACCTAGGTAACCTATCACTAGTCTTAACTAAACAATATGACTAATGACTAGCCATAATCACAAATCATGACTAGTCATGGCTAACCATGACCAATCCCAAATCTAACATAGGCTAACCATGACTAATTAGGACTAATCTAGGTTAAGTCAAATCTAGGTTAGATGAAACCCGGCGCAAAGGCACTCTTCCTTTAAGCCAAAGGACTTTTTGGACGTGAAACCTACGAAATTTGAAAGCAGGACATCACTAGACAAGGTGGTGGACTGGATCGATAAAATGGAAAGTTTGTTCACATTCGTAGGAGTTTCGAGTAGCAAGAAGGTATTGTGTGTCGCTCTGCTACTACTTCTGTGGGCAAAGGACTGGTGGAAGGCGAAGAAGCCAACGCTGCTCGCAACGGCTAGAAATGGAAAGATTTCACGGGCCTCGTTCAAGAAGGCATTTCTAGACCAATATCTGCCTCCAGCCATGAGCAAGAAAATAGAGAATGAGCAAGAAAATAGAGAATGACTTCATCACACAGAAATAAGAAGATATGTTCGTGGAGGACTATGAATCTGAATTTGCCAAGCTGGTAAATTTTGCTGCTGTTATGTTACCCACAGAACAGACTCGCATAGATCGATTCGTTGGAGGTCTGAATGACGACATTCTGTTGAGTGTGCTGAACCGAGAATGTGGGTCATATTCTCAGGCCTTTGAGGCGACACTATAGGTGGAACAATTTTGCCTGAAGAAGGCGTCTAATAAAATACAGTACAGTTGAAATCAACCCGCCAAGAGATATCATGACGGAGAGAAAAAGACTGACGGGGAACAGAACAATAAGCCACTATGCACATTCTGTAGTCGACGAGGGCATGTGAAGGAAGACTGTCGCTATACGAATGGTCTGAGTTGCAGTTTCTGTGGTAAAAGTGGGCACATCAAGGAGGACTGTCGTGCCGCTAATAATGCATGCTTTGGTTGTGGCCAACAGGGTCACTCTGTCAGGAACTATCCGAAAAAGAATAAAATGGCTCAAAACCGTAATGACGCTGAAGAGCGTGGGTAGCTGCCAGGCCCGCCGCTGCTTCGATATAATCCTCACAATCAGCAGTTACGGAATGCCAACACTGCGACAGCGCGCGTCTATAATCTCTCCACCTTACTTGATCCTGAATGCAATACTAGTGGAGGTGAGTTTGTATCTTAAGTTTTGAGGATAAAACTTTTTCTCAGTGGATTATTGTCACGACCCGCACCCACTATGAGGGTACGAGAATGTAACAACGCCCAGCCTACACCGCAGTGTCGGCGGTAGAACACTGTCCTAGGTCAATTATCTAACAATATAAAGGTACCTGTACAGTATATACACTCCGAATGGAGGTGACATAGCAATATACAGTCTCAATCACATTTAAGGCAGAATGATAAGATAGATGGATATGCAAACTAGAAATCCATACAAGAAGTACAACATAGAGAGATAATACTAAGTGTCTAAGATAAAACTCAACAACATCCAGAATATACAAGATCCCAATATACAACTCAAATCTCCAATAACATGAAATAAGAGAAACCTAAACTAATGAACATCAGCCTCTACAGCTAGTGGATCCGACTGGAAGTCCGGGTCACAAGAGTCATCTATAGCTGTCCCATAGTAGGTGTCTACGCAGGCCTCATCCTCATCCTCTGAAATATTTTCAACAGGTCCAGTCAAGACAGGAGCGAGCACAAAACATCTCATGCAGTTCATATCAAGTTAGAAAATATAAAGCATACAATAGAGTAAGATACAGGAAACACTGAACGAAGAATGTATATGAAAAATAGCAGAGATTTGATAATAGAAAATATCTATATACGATAAGTAAGAACTGTAAGCAATATTTGATTTAGAGTACAATATGGTTATGTAAACGGTTTAGAACAATGCAATGGTAACTCCATTGTACGTGAGTGCACAATGGACATAGACAATAGTTATACAATGTTGTACAATGGGATTTGATTACATAACCAATTCTACTCCCCCTTCCCAATCAATACACAAGGATCCACTCCAGTTACATTATCTTATACAATAGTTTACAATGTTATACAATAGATGTACAATGTTATACAATAGTTGTACAATAGTCTATCCATGTAATTCATGTGATAATGAGAGTACAATATGCACAATGAGTATACAAGGATAAGGGTATTCAATAAATACAATATGTAAGTGAAACGCACATCACAATATGTATTTAGTGAATACAAGAGGATAACATCTCAAAAGAAGATCCATATAGAACCAATCCGTGATAAGAATCGTGTCAGCATAAAGTACAGTAATCTAGAGCAAGAATGTAAATCCAGACAAGTATGAAACGGTCAGAGAATGTACTCGCCTGATCTCCCGAATGTCCGAAAGAAAACTACTGCCTGAGGAGTGGTGTCTGCCTCCTATCAGAACAGTACAAGTCACTACATGTCTAAAATAATGAAATAGACTGCTACAATGCATCTACATGATATTTTAGGTCAATCTAGGCTAAAGTCAACCCTTGGTCAACTCTAGTCAACCCTAGCAGTCAAACTAGGTCAAACTAGTCTAGGTTGGTCAACCTAGGCTTAACAAGTCAATCTAGGTCAACTAACTACATACCACACAAGTCTCACTAGCCTAGTGATACACAAGTGTATCACACCCATACTCTACCTAGGCCATGGGCCAAACACATATAGGCTAATGAATTCTCTAATTCATATAACACTATCACACTACACATTTATATAATACATTACACATAAGCTAGAATATATATATATATATATATATATATATATATATATATATATATATATATATATATATATATATATATATACACACACACACACACACACACACACACACACATATGTCTACATTCACCTATATGTAAACTAATGGCAATATACATTACACATTGAAATCCCCATTACACCCTAGCTACATGTATCACATATGTATAGAGAGGGGTGTACACATCTAGGCAAAGTGTGAGTGTGTGTATATATATGAGAGTGTACATATAGGAATATAGGTGACAAAAGCTTCAGATTTTTGTGTAGTGTTTAGCACCCAGGTTAGCCCAGGTGACAGTGCCTATGTGTGTACATCATAGCAATGTGTGTGTAGTGTACATCAGTTAACTTAGGGGGTAATGAAAGTGTGAGTCAAATAAATGTAATCAAGAAATTGGGATTAAACAGTTTTCAATTGGGGATATTCCCAGGTTTTTATCAAAACAGTTTCAATATATATATAGGCCATTCATTCTCAGGGTTTAACACAGGGTGACAGTGTCTCAAGGTTAATTCAGGAATTCAAATTAGTGAATACAAAAGTCCCAGGTTTCAGAATTGAACCCAGGTTTCAACTCAAGTGACAGGATATACAAAGTATCATAGTGTTGTGTACAAAATTGAATCATAATATCAGGAATGTCCTGTGTGTGTTCTCAGGTTTTTAATTTCCAGTGTGTGTATGGGGACAGTGAGCATGTGTGAACATGTGAGATTGTGAGTGTGTGTGAGGGTGTGCATGAGTGCTTAGGCATAGGCTAAAAATAGTATGTCAGTGTTCCAGGAAATCACAACAAGGCCTAGGTGTTTAGGACAATTTTTGTGTGGGTATGTGATTGTTCCCAGTTTCACAACTCAAGTGACATTGTACAGGAATCAAGACGGTGTACAGGTTGGAACATTCCCAGGTTTAGGACTTGCAACTAGTGTTGAAACCCTGTGTTTGTGTAGTGTTTGCATTTATAAAACGTGTGTGTGCATTAGTGTCTCAGGATTTGAAGAACAGAGAAGTAAAACAGTGTGAAATAGTAACATTCTCAGGAAACCATTTCAGTGATACATGGTGTCTGTGTGCAGGAAGCATTGGTGTCTGTGTACAGGGAATTATATAGGACAGTGTCAAACAGTGTGTCACAATCTCAGGAACAAACAGTGTCTTAGTTTAATGAAACCTAAGTTCAAGTGTCTCATACATTGGAATTAATGACAGGAATGTGAAAACAGTTTAACCCAAACTCGAATTCCCAATATGAATCCCATATGTTAACCCATAAAACATAATAACTAAACTGATATATATCTAGACATGAACCTACTCAATTAAGCATGATTTAACATTTGCAAACAGTGAAGAACTGGTAATGACATACACTGTCATCCCAACCCGATACCAAGTTCAACCCCTCCATATGAATTCTAGTATATTTAACCAACTAAAATTAAGAATTGAATCCTAATCATGATATCTAATATGTACATCAATTAAACCATAGCTAAATACATGATATTAAACATTAAAATAAATAGGAAAAATGAAGAACAGTAAAATCTCACTGATACATTGAAGTATCAGTCGAAAGGGGGAAGTCCCCATCTATCATTCAATTTAACATTTACTAATGAAATTATGGTTGGTAATGAACAATCAATATGTATACGTGTCACACAAGCAATAATGTGTCCAAAATCAGGACACAGAAGTGCAAACACACGCACAAATCAAACACGAGACTGACACAAATCATACGACCAATGCACGTGTCCAAACACTCTTGACACGTATCCATTGGACACGAAACTTAGGGGGTGTCATGACAGATACTGCCCCTCCCTTCGTGTCAAAGTACAAGTGTCCACGTGCCCTGTGCACTGAGCAAGAGGCCCCGAGCAGCAGGGGAACGCAGCGTGCACGCACGCGGGCGTGTGTACGGGTGCGACACGACACCAACACGACACGAGACACGCTCAGTCGTGCAAAATCACACAAGCCACATGCAAACCTAATTTCCTATTCAGTTACATTCTGAAAACTCGATCGAAATGCCCACTGTGGTATTTCGTCGAACACCTGCGACTGTGGACTGATACGTGAACGATACGGACACGTATCCGACACAGGTTCAGTTCAGATCCTACCCGAAGCTAGAGGGGACCTAGGTCCATGCATCTATGATGATAAATCAATAGTTTAAATAGGGTTTGAGAGATTACCAATGGGTTCTCCTCTAGCTCAAAACTCACTTGAACAGTACCCTTTTACTGTAGCCCGAGCACAAATAGATCTCCAAAACAGTCCTCTACCTCCGTGGAGAGCAAGAGGGTGATGGTTAGATTATAATGCAAGATGTTTGGTTGAAAAAGGATGAAAAATGGAGAAGTTAAGAATGAATGAAGTTGGAGCTCACCTTGTTCTTGAGAAATGAAAAAATGAATAAAGGAGGCAAAGGTTTTTGGGAGGGATTAAATAGGGAGAATCTCAAGGATGGCTGCCCTAAAATTTAGGGCTAGGGTTGATCCAAGGGTTCTCCATCAATCCAGACAAATCAATGGCCAGATGAAACCTAGGTAACCTATCACTAGTCTTAACTAAATAATATGACTAATGACTAGCCATAATCACAAATCATGACTAGTCATGGCTAACCATGACCAATCCCAAATCTAACTTAGTCTAACCATGACTAACTAGGACTAATCTAGGTTAAGTCAAATCTAGGTTAGGCTAAACACAACACAAGGCAATCAATTAAATGATATTAAAATCACACCATCCCATTAATTATATTAAATTCCAAATAAATATATATTAAATTCAATTAATTCAAAATGACCAAAATATTCTCAAGCTAAAAATGATAAATGAAATATCCTAATCACTTGGTTAGGCTCTAGGTCAAGCTGTCTCTAGTGTTACATTAGCAAAATACCAAAATTACAAGTCATGGTTTAAATAGTTTTAAAATGATTAAAAATCGCCAAAAATTATATTATTATTTAAATATCATAATTAAATAAATTAAAATACAAAATTTCAAAATTACCCTCATTTTAGAAAACTGGTTGTTACAAGTCTACCCTCCTTAGAAAAATTTTGTCCTCGAAATTAAAATGGTAGTAGTCCTTCTAGGTCAAACACCCCACAATCAAAGTCTCAAACATACCGTCAGATAATCATATGCGTCTATCCAAAATCATGATACTCAGAATCTTCGTCATGCTAGTGAGCAAGGCTACGATAATCACAGAGTCCTTGGCTAAGGCACATACCTCTAGAATCATGGTATTTAAAATTTTCGCATTGCCGCATGCTTGGCAGCGAAAATCTTAAATTCCTACACCCGAGAAGTATGTCCTAATCTGATTATATGTCCTCACTATGCCAGCTAACACGACTATCGATGATTCTAGATCCCATAACTGAGGTGACCTAGCCCATACAACTTATCTCAGAAGAAAATTAAATTACAATGAAACAACAGATCAAAACTTATCAACTATGAGGAAACAGATAGGAATAGATGGAATTAAATTTCAAGATAGGTAAAATAAGACAAGGTGGAAATAGAATCGAGAAGATCAGAACCTGCAAGCACCTCTCCTACCGCCTGAGCATCCTCGGCTGTCATGGCGAAAGCTCGCCCTGGCTGGCCTTCCCTGGCCTGCTACTGATGCTGTACGAACCTCTGCTACTGAGTCTTCAATGGTGGTCCCCTCTACTGCCCTGTTGGAGCCCTAGCTCCTGGTGCTACCTGAGCCAATGGTGTCGGGTTCTTGGGACACTCTGTACACTGATGCTCCACTGAACCGCAAAGTAAACACATGCCCAGCCTCTTCCTACAGTCGTCCCACCCATGGCCTTGCTTCTTGCAGAAGTTGCACACAGTGTTCTGCTGCTACCTGGGTGCCAGCTGATACAGTACCTGTCTCCGTCCCTGATGCTGAACAGGCCTCTGCTGCTGCTGCTGGAAGTGGACTATCGGCTGCTGATACTGCTGCTGAATCTGTATGTGCGGCCACTTGGCCTGGCCTCCGCTGCTACTGGCTCCGACAGTGTCTCGCCCCTCTTGAGCTTCAGCTCAAGATCATCCTCTGCTGCTAAGGTGCCCACTAAGATCTTCTCATAAGTGGTACCGCGGGCACTCTTGGTATAGGACTTCACCTTCTTTACCAATCCCTTTCTGAACCTCCGGGCCTTCGTCGCCTCGGACAACCCCTCGACAAATCTGTCCAGACGACCGAACTCTCCTGCATACTCCTCCACGGACTGACTTCCCTGGACTAGGGTCTCGAACTAGGTCTCGAGGGTTCCTAGCGCTGTATCCGGGAAAAACTTCTCCTTGAACAGCTTCTTGAATGCTGCCCAAGTCTGCCCTGTAGTACCAACCCTCCGGTCGGTCTGGTACCATGTACGGGCCAGATCCTGTATCATGCTGGCCGCTACCTTTATCTGGAGCCTCGCTGGAATCTCAGCCAATCTGAATATCTCCTCCATGTGCTCGATCCACTCGTCGGTATACAGGATCCCCTCTGTCCCTCGGAAGTCCCTCGGGTACATCTTCTAAAAATCCTGGATGCCTTTCTCCCGTGGCTGGTGCGGCTGCGGAGCTGCCGCTGGCTGAGCTACTACTCTCTCCACTGTAGTTACGACCAGATCAATGCCTCGGCTGATCTCTGCTATCTGTCTCTGCTGCTGGGCCTGCTGACCTTCCATAAACTGCAGGAAGAAGGCAAACAGCTGAACGGCATCAACTGTCCCCAAAGGTGGCTGCTGCTGCAGAAGCACCTCCGGAACTACTGGGCTTGGCCTGTACCCTGCTGTTGGGGGAGGGGCTCCTCCGAACGCAGCTGAAACGCCTACCCCAACTGGCATGACTGGGGCTGCGGTACCAAGGGCTGGCTGCTGAGTATGAGAGGTGGCAGACCTCTCATCGGCGTCCCCCTGGCCCTGGCGATGTGATCTCGTCTCAACCATCCTGGAGACAGATCAAAAGAAACAATTGCTGAGAATGAGTCAAAATAGCAAAGGAGGACAGTTACATTCAAATGAGAATAATATCAGCAAGAACTGAGAGGTATAAATTAGATAAGAGTTTTTCCTAATGTGATTGAGTACCTTCAAAATATCCTAATCCTACTGCAGACTGTAGTGATAATCTAGTTCGAATACCACTATATAAACTCGACCTGCATGGGCCACCACTAAAAACGTGTCACGACCCGCACCCACTGTGAGGGTACAAGAACGTAACAGCGCCCAGCCTACGCCGCAGTGTCGGCGGTAGAACGCTGTCCTAAGTTAATTATCTAACAATATAAAGGTACCTGTACAGTATATACACTCCGAATGGAGGTGATATAGCAATATACAGTCTCAACCACATCTAAGGCAGAATGATAAGATAGATGGATATGCAAACCAGAAATCCACGCAAGAAGTACAACAGAGAGAGATAATGCTAAGTGTCTAAGATAAAACTCAACAACATCTAGAATATACAAGATCCCAATATAAAACTCAAATCTCCAATAACATGAAATAAGAGAAACCTAAACTAAGGAACATCAGCCTCTACAGCTAGTGGATCCGACTGGAAGTCCGGGTCACAAGAGTCATCTATAGATGTCCCATAGTAGGTGTCTACGCAGGCCTCATCCTCATCCTCTGTAATATTTTCAACAGGTCCAGTCAGGACAGGAGCGAGCACAAAATATCTCACACAGTTCATATCAAGTTAGGAAATATAAAGCATGCAATAGAGTAAGATACAGGAAACGCTGAAAGAAGAATGTATATGAAAAGTAGCAGAGATTTGATAATAGGAAATATCTATATACGATAAGTAAGAACTGTAAGCAATATTTGATTTAGAGTACAATATGGTTATGTAAACGGTATAGGACAATGCAATGGTAACTCCATTGTACGAGAGTGCACGATGGACATATACAATAGTTATACAATGTTGTACAATGGGATTTGATTACATAACCAATTCTACTCCCCCTCCCCAATCAATACACAAGGATCCACTCTAGTTATGTTATCTTATACAATAGTGTACAATGTTATACAATAGATGTACAATGTTATACACTAGTTGTACAATGGTCTATCCATTGAAGTCATGTGATAATGAGAGTACAATATGCACAATGAGTATACAAGGATAAGGGTATTCAATAAATACAATATGTAAGTGAAACGCACATCACAATATGTATTTAGTAAATACAAGGGGATAACATCTCAAAAGAAGATCCATATAGTACCAATCCGTGATAACAATCGTGTCAGCATCAAGTACAGTAATCTAAAGCAAGAATATAAATTCAGACAAGTATGAAACGGTAGAGAATGTACTCGCCCGATCTCCTGAATGTCCGAAAGAAAACTACTGCCTGAGGAGTGGTGTCTACCTCCTATCAGAACAGTACAAGTCACTACATGTCTAAAATATTGAAATAGACTGCTACAATGCATCTACATGATATTTGGGGTCAATCTAGGCTAAAGTCAACCCTTGGTCAACTCTAGTCAACCCTAGCAGTCAAACTAGGTCAAACTAGTCTAGGTTGGTCAACCTAGGCTTAACAAGTCAATCTAGGTCAACTAACTACATACCACACAAGTCTCACTAGTCTAGTGATACACAAGTGTATCACACCCCATACTCTACCTAGGCCATGGGCCAAACACATATAGGCTAATGAATTCTTTAATTCATATAACACTATCACACTACACATTTATATAGTACATTACACATAAGCTAGATAATATATATATATATATATATATATATATATATATATATATATATATATATATATTTATATTTATATATGTATACATACATATGTCTATATTCACCTATATGTATACATATGTCTACATTCACCTATATGTAAACTAATGGCAATATACATTACACATTGAAATCCCCCTTACACCCTAGCTAAATGTATCACATATGTATAGAGAGGGGTATACACATCTAGGCAAAGTGTGATTGTGTGTATATATATGTGTGTACATATAGGAATATAGGTGACAAAAGCTTCAGGTTTTTGTGTAGTGTTTAGTTCCCAGGTTAGCCCAGGTGACAGTGCCTATATGTGTACATCATAGCAATGTGTGTGTAGTGTACAACAGTTAACTTAGGGTGTAATGAAAGTGTGAGTCAAATAAATGTAATCAGGAAATTGGGATTAAACAGTGTTCAATTGGGGATATTCCCAGGTTTTTATCAAAACAATTTCAATATATATATAGGCCATTCATTCTCAGGGTTTAGCACAGGGTGACAGTGTCTCAAGGTTAATTCAGGAATTCAAATTAGTGAATACAAAAGTCCCATGTTTCAGGATTGAACCCAGGTTTCAAGTCAAGTGACAAGATATACAAAGTATCATAGTGTTGTGTACAAAATTGAATCATAATCTCAGGAATGGCTTGTGTGTGTTCTCAGGCTTTCAATTTCCAGTGTGTGTGTGTGGGGACAGTGAGCATGTGTGAACATGTGATATTGTGAGTGTGTGTGAGGGTGTGCATGAGTGCTTAGGCATAGGCTGAAAACAGTGTGTCAGTGTTCCAGGGAATCACAACAAGGCCTAGGTGTTCAGGACAATTTGTGTGTGGGGATGTGATTGTTCCCAGGTTCACAACTCAAGTGACAGTGTACAGGAATCAAGACAGTATACAGGTTGGAACATTCCCAGGTTTAGGACTTGCAACTAGTGTTGGAACCCTGTGTTTGTATAGTGTTTGCATTTATAAAACTTGTGTGTGCATTAGTGTCTCAGGATTTGAAGAACAGAGAAGTAAAACAGTGTGAAATAGTAACATTCTCAGGAAACTATTTCAGTGATACATGGTGTCTGTGTGCAGGAAGCATTGGTGTCTGTGTACATGGAATTATATAGGACAATGTCAAACAGTGTGTCACAATCTCAGGAACAAACAGTGTCTTACTTTAATGAAACCCAAGTTCAAGTGTCTCAGACATTGGAATTAATGACAGGAATGTGAAAACAGTTCAACCCAAACTCGAATTCCCAATGTGAATCCCATATGTCAACCCATAAAACATAATAACTAAACTGATATATATCTAGACATGAACCTACTCATTTAAGCATGATTTAACATTTGCAAACAGTGAAGAACTGGTAATGACATACACTGTCATCCCAACCCGATACCAAGTTCAACCCCTCCATATGAATTCGAGTATATTTAACCAACTAAAACTAAGAATTGAATCCTAATCATGATATCTAATATGTACAACAATTAAACTATAGCTAAATACATGATATTAAACATTAAAATAAATAGGAAAAATGAAGAACAGTGAAATCTCAATGATACATTGAAGTATCAGTCGAAAGGGGGAAGTCCCCATCTATCATTCAATTTAACATTTACTAATGAAATTATGGTTGGTAATGAACAATCAACATGTATACGTGTCACGCAAGCAATAATGTGTCCAAAATCAGGACACAAAAGTGTCCAAACACATGCACAACTCAAACAAGAGACTGACACAAATCGTGTTACCAATGCACGTGTCCAAACACTCTCGACACGTATCCATTAAACACAAAACTTTGGGGGTGTCATGACAGACACTGCCCCTTCCTTCGTGTCCAAGTACACGTGTCCACGTGCCCTGTGCACTGAGCACGAGGCCCCGAGCAGCAGGGGAACGCAGCACGCACGCGCGCGGGCGTGTGCACGGGTGCGACACGGCACCAACACGACACGAGACACGCTCAGTCATGCAAAATCACACAAGCCACATGCAAACGGAATTTTCTATTCAGTTATATTCTGAAAACTCGATCGAAGTGCCCTCTGTGGCATTTCGTCGAACACCTGCGACTGTGGACTGATACGTGTCCGATACGGACACGTATCCGACACAGGTTCGATTCAGATCCTACTCGAAGCTAGAGGGGACCTAGGTCTATGCATCTATGATGATAAATCATTAGTTTAAATAGGGTTTGAGAGATTACCAATGGGTTCTCCTCTAGCTCAAAACTCACTTGAACAGTCCCCTTCTACTGTAGCCCGAGCACAAATAGATCCCCAAAACAGTCATCTACCTCCATGGATAGCAAGAGGGTGATGGTTAGATTATAATGCAAGAAGTTTGGTTGAAAAAGGATGATAAATAGAGAAGTTAAGAATGAATGAAGTTGGAGCTCACCTTGTTCTTGAGAAATGAGAAAATGAATAAAGGAGGCAAAGGTTTTTGGGAGGGATTAAATAGGAGGAATCCCAAGATGGCTGCCCTAAAATCTAGGGCTAGGGTTGATCCAAGGGTTCTCCATCAATCCAGACAAATCAATGGCTAGATGAAACCTAGGTAACCTATCACTAGTCTTAACTAAACAATATGACTAATGACTAGCCATAATCACAAATCATGACTAGTCATGGCTAACCATGACCAATCCCAAATCTAACTTAGGCTAACCATGACTAACTAGGACTAATCTAGGTTAAGTCAAATCTAGGTTAGGCTAAACACAACACAAGGCAATCAATTAAATGATATTAAAATCACACCATCCCATTAACTATATTAAATTACAAATAAATATATATTAAATTCAATTAATTCAAAATGACCAAAATACCCTCAAGCTAAAAATGATAAATGAAATACCCTAATCACTTGGTTAGGCTCTAGGTCAAGCTGTCTCTAGTGTTACACTAGCAAAATACCAAAATTACAAGTCATGGTTTAAATAGTTTTAAAATGATTAAAAATCACCAAAAATTATATTATTATTTAAATATCATAATTAAATAAATTAAAATACAAAATTTCAAAATTACCCTCATTTTAGAAAAGTGGGTGTTATAGTTATTATGTAGTGCCCCGCTCCTTGCGGTCCACTATGTAATACTTACGGCTTGCTGACTCAGTCTTGAACTGAGTATTCAGAAAAACCTTTGCCGGTATCGATTGATCACAGATGAAATACAATGAAACTTTCCAATTGATGGATTGGCTTCTATTGAAATGAATCCAAAAGTTTTGTTGGATGTTTTCTTTTCCTGCTTGGTTTTGATGAATACATTTTCTTATTGGTTTTCGATGATTGGTTTTGATTGTTCTCTTTCGTCGCATTTTGCATTCATTCTGAATCTTGAGAGAAAGAGACCGAAGTATGCTAATCAACTGTTGGTGCCAATGTAGGACGTGTGAACTGTTCGTGAACAACGCATGAAGTCCCTCCTTCTCTCAACTAAGATTCATCTTGGTGAGTTGCTTCAACCGAACAAATATTGATATATACGCCTAATAAAAATGATCGCTAGTCCACTTTATTGCCTTGTCCCTATGATCAACGATACCACATCAACAAAAGATAAGAGAAGATAATTGAATTGAATCAAATACAAGAATATGCATTGCTACTCTATCTGCTCCATAAGAATGTTCATCTGTTCGGTTACTAAGTATGCTTGAAAATGTAGACATGTACAGACGAACTTGTACGTGTTGAGATAAACAAGAAGGCACGAAATGAATATGTTGTATATCTGTGCATAAGTCCAAATGTGTCTCATCTGATAGAATGGCTAGAGCATGCATTTGGTCTCGGATAACTTGTATACAAAGAAATATTTGTCTCTTGGGTGGTATCTGGGGGCACATGGAACCGTTCGGCCTAGGAGAGATTAGGGCCTCCATGTGAAAATGGGAGTAGATATCTGAGTCCTTAGCGATGAGCTGGACCGGAGAGTTATAGCGGCTAATCATAGGGATAACCCATGGACCAATATGTAGAATAGTCCACCTGCATGACCCGAATGATAACTTCTATATCTGTATGAATGAAACATGAATTACTCGTTATACAAATTGTGCTAACATGTTTTTGTGCAGGGATGACTGTCGACGATGGTAAGTTGCTTATGAAATATTCTACTATTATGTTCTTATGAATTGTTAAAAAGAACCTAGACAAGTAGAAAGATCACTAGTAAATGTTAGCTCCACATGTTGATTTAGTGTAGAGATTTACGAGTTCGGCCAAAAGCCGCTCGCCAGTACATGATGTGTGCTGACCCACGTTGTGGGCATCCTTTTCAGAAAGCAAAAGGAGACAGGGGATTTCAAATGAGGCACTGAAGCTCGTCTAGCCCAGTAGAGCTCGTGGACTGCCTTGAAGTTTTATTTTCTTTTCCAGTCAAGTTGCAAGATTCTTTTCCTTTGAAGGTGTCTTTTCATTTCCAGCATGTAATAAAGGGATATGATGTATAGGCATTGCGACTATTTCCATAAGAGAGTTTTAAAGATAATCATATAGCCAATATAAGGCAATCTGAGTTTGCAATGCTGTGTACTTGTATTCCTATCAAGTTTATCAATAAAAGAAGTATTTCTATTTCAAATCTCTGTGTCCTATATTTGGTTTTCTGCAATGAATGGGTGCGTGCGTATTTTTTTGCTTGACTAGTTGTTTTGTGCAGTTACATGGCCTTGTGCAAGCGCAAGTTAGGCTTGCACGACATCACGCCTTACCGAGGACGAATGATCCCGCAGGAATCCAGGTAAGGCGGACTACCCTAGTGGGATCGGGGCGTGATACTTCCTCCTCCCATGCACCACCGGCCGCTTCTCCTGCAGCAGCGCCTTCTGCGCCTCCTCCATCCGGCCGTTTCATGTCGCTGACCCAGCAGCATTTTGATATGCGTATGGCTCAGACGGAGGAGCAGATAAGGGCAAACACCCGTGGACTTGGGAATCTTATTCAGATTCGCTTCCATGACCAAGCTTACTTCATCCAGCGGACTCTTCAGGACCGTAATCCTTATCTGGATCTTAACCTTCAGGATCCTCAATACCAAGGATCCCAATTCTCTGACCCCAATGCTTACGGTAACGTATCTTTCCATGCCATGAATCTAATATGGTATCCGGACCCCAACAAGGTTCAATACCTTCTCATCGAAGTAGTAGGTCACACCTACAACCAAACAAGGACAAGATGTGACGAACTAATCCGCGACAAGTTATTGTTCCAAGCCACGGTCAGATACAAGTACCCAAACCAAAGATACTCATACCTAACGGATAAGGGTGCCTAACCAAATCTAGGTGAATGCAGTTTTAAGAACAGTTCATGGTCGCATGACTACCCGGCCAAGTCGAGAAATTACCAATGCAGTACCTCAGTAGCGAGTCACAACACCATATACTATTCCTCAGTATCGAGCGAGTCTATAGCATATAGTCTACCTATCGTTCCTCAGTAGCGAGCGAGTCTACGATAGATAGGGTGGTAGTCAACTTCCAATCATGTTCTTCCTGCCCAATGCCAACTCTATAACCGCTAAGTCAAACTAGCATGCAACCTCTATTAGAGGTTATTCCTATCGCACGACTTGTACGTACTGGTGGCCAGCAAATCACGCACTTCCGTGTTCTACATGCGACACACAACTTCGTGGTACAACGTGTCAAGGCCATGAATGCAACACACAAAGGTGGTCCCTTAAATATAGGTTTAATGTGTAAGAAAATAATACATAGCAAGAAACTGAACAGTAAATTCTAACAGTTATGTCATGTATCATAGTTTATTTTGCATAAATAAAATAAATAATGAATGAAATATGAGCTAAAATAAATAGACAACAAATGGCCAGGTGTCTTGCCTGGTAGTACGCCTGGTGTGCTGCGATGATCAAGATAGTACGAACTGCGACTTCAGTACAACAACTACACATGGTGACCTCGGGTGGTGACACGGACGGTTCCATTGGGTCCAGAAGGGTCAATTTAGTTAGGGTTAACCAATGGGAGTACAGAATTGGTAAGAGAATGTGAATAATGGGATTTGTCACGATCAGGAGGATAATCGAAGGGATTTGGATATATATATATATATATATATATATATATATATATATATATATATATATATATATATATATATATATATATATATACTTTTTTAGGAAAATATTTATAATACTGGAAATACATATTATTAGTAACATAATTTTGATAAATATTTGAAAATAGAGAAATAAATCGATTTAGACTAAAAACCCAAAGTTTGTCAAAATAGGCTGAAAATATATTAGAATTCTAGAAAAAATTTATTTTAGGACAAAACTTGTAATAATTTTTTTTTAATTAAGTATATTTTTAGATAATACATAAAATCTAAAAGAGATTTTAATGCTTAAACTAAATTTTGCCCAGTTTGAAATTTATATATGGCCCAAGTCCAAGAAAATATTTGTCTGAAATTCATATTTAGAAAATATTTAATGACAATAATATTAAGAGAGTAATTTGCAACTGCTGCTGTTAAATCAAATCATAACAATGTACATATATAAATATATTTCGTATATCATAATAGTAGTGACAAAATACAAAAATAATAATAAAAATAATTTATAAAGGAATCAATAAAACAAAGCCCACATAACAACAAAAGAAATAAAAATAAATAAAAAAATATAATTAACGAATATACGTTGAGTGCAGCTCCCCAAATCCTGAGTTAAACAAATTCTTCACAAATTCTTTCGCGAGAATCAAGGAATTAAACATTAAACAAATCCTGAGTTACTGCTCTTTCGCGAGAATCAAGGAATTAACAAATTCTTCTTCACAAGGCTGAGCCGTTGAGGAAAGAGTGTGGGAGAGAGAGAGAATTTGAGAGGGAGGAAGAAAGAGAGGCGAGAGTGAGAGAGAGAAGGAACGGGGAACGGAAGGAGAAGCGGTGGGGTCGGGAAAGCACAGAGAGGGGTTTCGAGAGGGGGAGCGGTCCGGTGGCGTTAGGTGGCGGCAGACGGTGGAGGAGAGGAGCTGCGGTGGTCGGGCGCGGGGGTTAGGCGGATCGGGACGGGCGGAGGAGGGAAGGAAGTCGGGAAGGAGGTCGGCGGAGCTAGGGCATGGTTCGGCGGAGTTTTTGGCGGACGGGTGCTAAAGTTCCAACGGCGGCGCGGAGGAGTGCGTGCGGCGCTGCCTCGTCGAGTCCGACGAGGAGGTAGTAAGCTTAGTTTAGGGTTTTCCTTTTTCCGTTGTTCTTGGTGGCAGTGGGTTGGTGACGGCTGGCTGGGTTGGGATTTTGGCACGGCAGAGGGCGTCTGGGGATAGGCTGGGTTGTGGCCGGAGTCAGGTCGAGCGGGGTCGTGAAATCTGGTAGTGGCGGTGGTGACGATGGTGGTAGTGGTCGGAACGACCGGCTGTGCGGGGTTGTCCTCAGAGACGGGGTGGAGCTGGGGTGCTCGGTGGTCATTGGGATTGGGCTATGGTTGGATTGGGTCGGGACGGACGGGGCTAGGATGGCGGTGGTGATTGGTGAAGGGTGTTGGGTTGGCCGAGGAGAGGTGGCCGGGGACGGGTTGTTAACAGAAGGCTAGGGTTAGGGTTTAGAATAGTATTGGGTTTGCTGTGTCAAAATCGTGTCCGACATGTGGACACGAAGAAGGTGAAATGTAATTGTAAAAAAATTAACCTATTGGAAAGACACCCGGGGTCGGACCCGAGGCCGTCACGGCTGACACGGAAAGATGTTGGACATGGACACGAGGCACACACATTTGGTTGTGGAATTTTGTTGTAGATGAATAATGAATTGGAGTAGTACCTGCCTATTTATAGGACGTGGGAATTTCCAATTAGATAAGGATTAGGATATTTAAAACCCAGTTTAGATATTTCCTATTTTAATTTAAAAGCAATCAAATCAAAATCCAAATCCAAATCCAAATCTAATTTAAATCAAATTAAATTCTCTTAGTTTAAAATCAAATCAATTTCAAATATAGATATTAGTTTACTATTTTAAATGTATCCATGGAATCAAATCAAAATTTAAATCTCCATAATAATTTCAAAATATATTTTCCAAAATTATTAATAATAATAATTTCGAAAATTACATTAATATTTTTAAATATCTTTGAATAATAAATTATTAATATTAATAAATCTCAAAAATTCTATTTTTATTTAAAATAAACTAGCAAAATATTTATGACATATGTGAATGCACTAAGAGTATTAATTATTCTAAATAAAAGGCTTTACATAAATAAAATCATAAATTTAGGAAATATTACATATATTATTTTGAAACTAAAAAAATAAGAAAATGTTTTTTCTAAAAATATGTACGCTCGCACATATTCGCACTCGTCGAACAAAACGAAAAATAAAATTTTCGTACACGACGTACAATACGACTACGCGACGTACAATAGAAAAATTTTAAATCAGTACCAAAATCGATAAAAGAATATAGTAGAAATTTAGGGGTTTTACATCCTACCCAACTTAAAAGAATTTCGTCCTCGAAATTAAGAATTTGTAGGGGCGTGAGAGGACACAAGGGGGTATCAATGGGGAACAATCAATAAGGATCAACAAAATCTTGTCGTAAGAAGTTGCGATCTAGATCATTGAATGAGGGTCATAGTAGGGTCGAAGAGAAGGACGAGGAGTTTAGGATGAAGTTATAGCAACATCGAGTGAGAATGGTCATAATTGATAGGACAGCTAGAGGAATTTCAAGTATAACGCCTTCGTCCTTCGAAAATTGGTGAAGGCGAAAGCAATATAGAGTTCGAAGGAGGCGTTATCGAATACGAATACGTGATTCAAAGGCGATCGAAGAATTTCAAAAAGAATTGTCAAGGCAGTCGTGGATGGAGCTCTAAGGACACGTTTAGCTATGTCCCCATCCATGTAGAACGATAGATATAAGCGAACCAAAGTGCACTCGCTTGAGCAGACCATCCTGCACCGGTTCTGATTAGACAATATGTTAGTGAGAATTCTTCCAATAACATATGTCATAAACAAGCTTGATAAAGATTTGAGCTTGCAAAAACTAGGCTACATTAGCATCATTAGTCTAGATAGTAAAAATATAGGAACGAGATTAAGATTGAAATAAAGAACAAATAGTCTAAGAGTCATAAGGATCTAAGTCTTGTTTATTCCTATACCATCATTCTTCGGTTTTATTGACCAAGGCTTGGTTGACCAAATGGGTTAAATTTCTCTAGTCTCTATGGTCTAGATAGTACTATTGGTATTTCCTTAATGATCAATGGTGTGTCAAGTCGTGGGGTATTCTATCCAACTTAAAAATTAAGCTAAGGGTGTTTGGGACATCTAACTTGTAGGGTAAATCTCTAGCAAGCACGAAGGGAAGATAAGGATAATGATAGAAGGAATCAAGCAAGATGCAATCGATGAGTCGAACGGTAGTTCGAAAAATAGAATCGAGGGAAGAGGTCAAGTATGTGGATGAGATCCTAGACTTGTAATCCTATTTGCAGGCTTGCTTGGCACGGTAAAGTAACCAAACAATTTATCTTGACCTGCATGGGCCACCATAAAAACATGTAACGCCCCAGTCCCAAAATACGTAGGACTAGGTACGTATCCATGCCAGTTGTATTAATACGAGTACACTCCAATATATGGAAACCTCGTATGAATACATAAGCTGTAAAATACAGTAGAACCATAACTAATCTCATCCACACAAAATAAATGAAATAAAGATGTCATATAAACTGAATGAATTTGTCTTGATACAATATTTTGGGCGGAGACAAATCCACTACCAACAAAATAAGGAAAAGTACATAGAAAATGAAATGAGTGGCGAGCGAAGCGAAGACGATCCAAGCGCAATCATCCTCGAAGAAATAACAATGATCACGTCTAGAGCTAGAACACCTGCTAAAGACAATAACACACCCCTGGAGAGATAACCAGGTCCTCAGAGGGACGTAACAAGACACATAATAGCATGCCATATAAACTGAATAAATATTGCTCAAATAAATAAGTTAATTGAATTATAATATGGTCCAATACGCACCTACGGAACGAGCGTACCATCTCTCCAACCAAACAAGGACAGGAGATGGTAAACTAATTTACGGTAACGTATCTTTCCATGCCATAAATCCAATATGGTATCCGGACCCCAACAAGGTCCAATACCTTCTCATTGAAGTAGTAGGTCACACCTACAACCAAACAAGGACAAGATGTGATGAACTAATCCGCGACAAGTTATTGTTCCAAGCCACGGTCAGATACAAGTACCCAAACCAAAGGTACTCATACCTAACGGATAAGGGTGCCTAACCAAATATAGGTGAATACAGTTTTAAGAACAGTTCATGGTCGCTTGACTACCCGGTCAAGTCGAGAAATTACCAATGCAGTACCTCAGTAGCGAGTCACAACACCATATACTATTCTTCAGTATCGAGCGAGTCTATAGCATATAGTCTACCTATCGTTCCTCAGTAGCGAGCGAGTCTACGATAGATAGGGTGGTAGTCAACTTCCAATCATGTTCTTTCCGCCCAATGCTAACTCTATAACCGCTAAATCAAACTAGCATGCAACCTCTATTAGCGGTTATTCCTATCGTACGGCTTGTACGTACTGGTGGCCAGCCAATCACGCACTTCTGTGTTCTACATACGACACACAACTTCGTGGTACAACGTGTCAAGGCCATGAATGCAACACACAAAGGTGGTCCCTTAAATCTAGGTTTAATGTGTAAGAAAATAATACATAGCAAGAAACTGAACAGTAAATTCTAACAGTTATGTCATGTATCACAGTTTATTTTGCGTAAAGAAAATAAATAATGCATGAAATATGAGCTAAAATAAATAAACAACAAATGGCAAGGTGTCTTGCCTGGTAGTACGCCTGGTGTGCTGCGATGATCAAGATGGTACGAACTGCGACTTTGGTTCAACAACTATACATGGTGACCTCGGGTGGTGACACGGACGGTTCCATTGGGTCCAGAAGGGTCAATTTAGTTCGGGTAGACCTATGGGAGTACAAAATTGGTAAGAGAATGTGAATAATGGGATTTGTCACGATTAGGAGGATAATCGAAGGGATTTGGATATATATATATATATATATATATATATATATATATATATATATATATATATATATATATATACTTTTTTAGGAAAATATTTATAATACTGGAAATACATATTATTAGTAACATAATTTTGATAAATATTTGAAAATAGAGAAATAAATCGATTTAGACTAAAAACCCAAAGTTTGTCAAAATAGGCTGAAAATATATTGGAATTCTAGAAAAAAAATTATTTTAGGACAAAACTTGTAATAATTTTTTTTTCAATTAAGTATATTTTTAGATAATACAAAAAATCTAAAAGAGATTTTAATGCTTAAACTAAATTTTGCCCAGTTTGAAATTTATATATGGCCCAAGTCCAAGAAAATATTTGTCTCAAATTCATATTTAGAAAAATATTTAATGACAATAATATTAATAGAGTAATTTGCAACTGCTGCTGTTAAATCAAATCATAACAATGTACATATATAAATATATTTCGTATATCATAATAGTAGTGACAAAATACGAAAATAATAATAAAAATAATTTATAAAGGAATCAATAAAACAAAGCCCACATAACAACAAAAGAAATAAAAATAAATAAAAATATATATATAATTAATGAATGTACGTTGATTGCAGCTCCCCAAATTCGGAGTTAAACAAATTCTTCACAAATTCTTTTGCGAGAATCAAGAAATTAAATATTAAACAAATCCAGAGTTACTGCTCTTTCGCGAGAATCAAGGAATTAAGAAATTCTTCTTCACAAGGCTGAGCCGTTGAGGAAAGAGTGTGGGAGAGAGAGAGAATTTGAGAGGGAGGAAGAAAGAGAGGTGAGAGTGAGAGAGAGAAGGAACGGGGAGCGGAAGGAGAAGCGGTGGGGTCGAAAAAGCACAGAGAGGGGTTTCGAGAGGGGGAGCGGTCCGGCGGCGTTAGGTGGCGGCGGACGGTGGAGGAGAGGAGCTACGGTGGTCGGGCGCGGGGGTTAGGCGAATCGGGACGGGCGGAGCGGCAGTTCTATCGGGCGGAGGAGGGAAGGAAGTCGGGAAGGAGGTCGGCTTAGCTAGGGCACGGTTCGGCGGAGTTTTTGGCGGACGAGCGCTAGGGTTCCAACGGCAGCGCGGAGGAGATGCGTGCGGCGCTGCCTCGTCGAGTCCGGCGAGGAGGTGGTAAGCTTAGGTTAGGGTTTTCCTTTTTCTGTTGTTCTTGGTGGCGGTGGGTTGGTGACGGCTGGCTGGGTTGGGATTTTGGCGCGGCAGAGGGCGTCTGGGGATAGGCTGGGTAGTGCCGGAGTCAGGTCGAGCGGGTTCGTGAAATCTGGTAGTGGCGGTGGTGACGATGGTGGTAGTGGTCGAAACGACCGGCTGTGCGGGGTTGTCCTCAGAGACGGGGTGGAGCTGGGGTGCTCGGTGGTCGTTGGGATTGGGCTATGGTTGGGTTGGGTCAGGACGGACGGGACGTGGACGGCGGTGGTGATTGGTGAAGGGTGCTGGGTTGGCCGAGGACAGGTGGCCGGGGATGGGTTGTTAACAGAAGGCTAGGGTTAGGGTTTAGAATAGTATTGGGTTTGCTGTGCCGAAATCGTGTCCGACCTGTTGACAAGAAGAAGGTGAAATATAATTATAAAAAAATTAATCTATTGGAAAGACACCCGGGCTCGGACCCGAGGCCATCACGGCTGACACGGAAAGATGTTGGACATGGACACGAGGCACACACATTTGGTTGTGGAATTTTGTTGTGGATGAATAATGAATTGGAGGAGTACCTGCCTATTTATAGGACGTGGGAATTCCCAATTAGATAAGGATTAGGATATTTAAAACCCAGTTTAGATATTTTCTAATTTAATTTTAAAGCAATCAAATCAAAATCCAAATCCAAATCCAAATCTAATTTAAATCAAATTAAATTCTCTTAGTTTAAAATCAAATCAATTTCAAATATAGATATTAGTTTACTATTTTAAATGTATCCATGGAATCAAATCAAAATTTAAATCTTTACAATAATTTCGAAATATATTTTCCAAAATTATTAATAATAATAATTTCAAAAATTACATTAATATTTTTAAATATCTTTGAATAATAAATTATTAATATTAATAAATCTCAAAAATTCTATTTTTATTTAAAATAAACTAGCAAAATATTTATGACATATGTGCATGCACTAAGAGTATTAATTATTCTAAATAAAAGGCTTTACATAAATAAAATCATAAATTTAGGAAATATTACATATATTATTTTGAAACTATAAAAATAAGAAAATGTTTTTCTAAAAATATGTACGCTCACACATATTCGCACTCGTCGAGCAAAACGAAAAATAAAATTTCCGTGCACGACGTACAATACGACTACGCGACGTACAATACAAAAATTTTAAATCAGTACCAAAATTGATAAAAGAATATAGTAGAAATTTAGGGGTTTTACAACTATAATGGGTTTGCCTTGTACAAGTACAATCTAGACTTATCCCAGTGGCTATATTTCAATCCTCTAGGATCGGGGCATAACATGCCTCTGATATAACTCTTCAGTACCAAAACTCTAGATTGAACTGAACTTGTTCTGGCTTTGGCTAAGAGTGGTATAGGCTTGATTTGAAAGCTTTGAATCGTTGAAAACACTTAAGAAATCGACAGAGAAGAGAATGAATGAGTGATTGTGTGATTTGAAATGGTGAGAATTCTTCTCTATTTATAGTGTTTTTGGTGATCGAATTTGGATAGAGTTTGGGCAGAGTTCGGATGCATGAATCTCGTGTACGCCCTGGACTCGAGCCGAGTTCTGTAGGCAAATTTGGTGGAAACTAAAATTTAAAAATACCTCGACCAAACTCGGGCCGAGTTCTGTTCGAGTTCGCCCTAAGTTCTGTCAGGGTCAGAACTGTTTTATTTTGGCCAATTTTTGTATTAGGTTTTGGGCTTTTTGGATAGTGGACTTGAAAGTATGGATAGGTAGGCTTTTTGGATATTTGTGGACTAATAAAAACGTAAGCCAATACCAATCCTGATCTACCTCAAACATATTTCCTATTCTCAATAAAATTAAAAAATATAGAAAAAAAATATAAAAAGCTTGATATGCTTCCAGTGCGATTGGTTCTTGATGATGATGTGATGTACTTTGTGGCAGTAGGACGTAGATGCAGATGATGCAGATATTATTCTTTGTTTGAAACTGTAAAACTGTAGCAGTCTGTATATTTTGCGTATCGACCAAAGCTGCCATTGATTATCAAAATCAGGTGTGATTATTAACCAATGGGCCAACTGTAGTGTCCCATCCCGCTCAGTCAATCGGAGGAATCGGAATACCGACGGCGTTCAGACTTAGCCATGCAACGGCTACTCGAAGACCCGCTCGGTCGAGGCGACTCCTCGCTCAGGTGGGTGGCTTTGGTGAACTTGCCTCAGCTTGGCCTTCGCACTAATAAAACAAAAGTTTTCAAATGCACAAGTAGTTTTGATAATAAAAGAGATGAATCCACATAACTAAAGAAATAATCCCAAGTCGGGTCGACTGAGTTAGAACATGGAAAAGGTACCATGGTTGGCTTAGAAGTGTTGCACGTGTGCTTTTAAAATTGATACTCGGTCCTTCATCTCGTAGCTTGTGAGAAGGAAAAAGTTGGTCTTTGCCACAAAGCTAAGAGTTGGGCTAAGTCATAGGTGTCGCCAGCATAACGCTTGATAAAGCATGCACGGTCCCATCGTCCAAGGCTTGGCATATCCTTTGCTCGTCCCACGGGTTAAGTTGCATCACATGGCTTGTGGCATAAGTCTAGGCACCCAAACAACTTGGTTGTTCAAAGTCGAACGCATGCACGGTACGTTCCCACGATGCAAAGCTTGAGCAGTCTTTGCTCGTCAAGTTGTTGCATGATTAAGTTAGGCAAAGTTATGTTAGGCTATCGGATTAGTAGCAAGCACGGTGTAATGTCCCGCTCCGCACGGTGCATTACGATGAGTCGTTGACTCGAAAAGTGGCATTGACCCGATGAAGTATCAATGCAAATCGATGCAAGACCTACGTTGGCCCGAGGGAGCATTGATTGGTTCAAAAATTCTAAGAAATCAAATCGATGCAACACACAAGTCCAAACTCGATCGAATACTGACTTTAGTTGATTTCGTGGGCAGACTACACTTTTATGCTCGACGATAAGAGGTCGACATTTTACCTTATTCAGTAAAGTGTCCGCAAAACCAAAATATTGCCTTGCGACGAACTATGGCAAAGTCACTGGACTTAGCCCGTCAAGCTGAATCCAGACTTAGACTTTCAAAGGCACGCTCGGAGTATCGCTCGGCCGATGCGATCATCACTAAGGTGGGTGGCTCCGATGAACCTGTCTTTGCTTAGCCTAGACACTTAATAATACGGACACTATTGCTAGAATCGCTAGGCGATAACACCGTGCATGCTACTAAATGACTCAACGCAACTAGCTAAGGGAATAATCCCATCTTGTATGCTTATTTAGAACATGGAAAAGAACTCAAAAAAAATAAGAACTCTCGTACCGCACTCCACGCTCGTGCCAAGGCACAAGCTTACATTTCAAGTTCCTTATGCGTTCAACAATGAAGCAATGAATGGTTTACAACAATGAACGGGAAGACTATCGATATAGTCATTCCGAGTAGAGTATAATAATATTGAAAGGCTTCGGGACCGATGGGTCGCTAAGGCGGTTCCCGTACAGGGACCTGCATAATGGATAAATGAACGAATAGGAGATTGATGAATACGTGAATGAATGAATGAAAGAAAGGAAAGAAAGAAAAGATTAGCGATAGGTATGACGGGAACGTGCAACGGGGCTCACTACCCACGTTGTACGGATGCCGCCGCCAACCTAATCGATAATCGACTATGGCTCAAAGACAACCCATGACTTAAAGACAACCGTTAAGTTAAAAATGACAAGATAATACAAAATGGTAGTGGACAACCCAACATATATGGGGGAGGAACAAAAGAGGATGCCAAGGCAACGATCAAGAAAATGATCAAATGGGGCTACGTAACGTTTGAATGCGGCCTGGTCATTCCAGGGGCGTGAGTCGGGTATCCATGACCTATCGAAGGCGCACCAGCCAGTCAGTCGATAAGGACTCATGGTACCAAAAGGAAGTGTCCAAATGGCTTGTGATGCCAGCGACTGATGCATATAGATTAAGTAGGCTTACTGGTGGCAATCCACGTGTAAGTCCTTGCATTGAAACAAGTAGTCTAAGTTAACTGAACAATTGAATAGTTGAATGAACATGGACATCGGAACAGAACTCTTCGAGTATGACATAACTAGAATACTTCACAGTTCTGAGGCAGGAACACGCCCTTGACACACTTGAATGCCTATATAAATTCGTTAAGTCTTTTACATATCATATGCTGGCTAACTTGGTTTACTTCGGACAGAAAAGACCGGACGGTAAGTATGGGTAAGTCGTGCATGTATTTCCATGCGATATTTGATATCGGTAACACGAGCTAGGTTTTGTAATATGCCATGAAACTGATCCTAAGGCAAGATTAGTAAGACAATGAATGATAGATGTTGCACAAGAGTAAATTGAACGTGTTCGGTAATGATGGCGAGTGGACGAGCTAGCCTCCCCACCAGTGCATAATAATATTCTGATAACCCCACAAATTGCTTGTAGGCTACATAAGACGTCATCGGGTGCGGAGCTTTTCTTCGAACGTGCTAAGGCGTGGAGCTAACTCTGGAGCCTTGGAGTGTTGTAAAGGAGTGGTAGCACCATATATAGGACATAATGTATCAGAACATCGCCATGTATCATTCCATCTTGTAAGCCACTTGTGTCATGCCCCGATCCCGTAGAGTCCTTTTGTCCTCGCTTCGGACTTTGAGAGACCGATCGTCCTCGCTAAGGCGTGATGACGTGCAAGCCTAAGTTGTGCTTGCACAAGGCCAAGACCTGAAGCAAGACAGGATAGACAAGATTGACAATAAGTAGTGGAACATATTGCAGATAATTGAAGCAGCAACGGACATATTTTAGAATACATGCATTGAACACAATGGTAACAAGAAACAATTCTCTTTATTGATTTAATTTGAATAGATTATAAGCTCTCGATTCTCTCTGATACAATGTTACATTATCTCAGAACTTTACAGATTACAATAATCCCGTTCCCATATATTACATCCCTTTATATACAAAACCAACTCTTGCAACAGATGTCATCTCTTAGCATCTCTTTTGATTTTTGGCTCCTGAGGATGAGGCAGGGGCTATCGCTTCGGACTATCCTTCTCGATGCAGATTGCACCTGCATGCAGACTGATGGTGGGTCAGTATATCAGCATACTGGTGATTGTGAACAAAAAGATACATTTGTCTAAAACGATCTCTGTTCATTTAGTGAGAAAAATATTTCTTGTGATATGATCTTGCTACTTTTACCTATATTCATTTCTTGCATATAGAGTCAGTTTACATTCTTTGAAAACATCTTTGAAAAGCCACAGTTCATTTCTTTACATATCATTTCAAGCATACAAGGGACTATTCATTTCTGTGGAGTGTGTAGCATATTTCATGAGCATATTCATGTCTATGTTCAAGCAACTCTTAGGGACAATTATAAGCACGATATCATAACTTTTCCTTAGTGGAACATAGCATTTCTTTGCAATGGTTTAACCTCTGCAAGCAATTTATGTAGAAACTCAAGCAATATATAAGTATATCTTTTCAGTGATTCTTACCATAGCCGACCGTCCATCCTTGCACAAGAGAATGATTAGCATAAACATGATAAAACCAACATTGTTATTTCCTGTTCGTCTCTGCATCGTTAGCTTTTAGCATTATCATAGACATATGCAGACTCGATTGGCAGCTGTGACACATGGGTTCAGCTCTGCACCAATTAATATCTATCTATATGATGGTCTATGGGTATTCCCATTATTAGCCGCTGTGACACTTGGGTTCAGCTCGTCGCAAGTGGACATTGATGCAACACCCGAGGTTTTTGTACCTCTAGGTGTCTAGACAATCTCTCCTAGGCCGATCGGCTCCCAGTGCCCTAGAAACCGTCGAGAGATCTAGTGACCTTGTATACAAGTTGTCCGAGACCAATGCATGAATACAACATCTAGCAGATAAACTCTTTGAGGGGCAATGATTTATCTTTCTCTATGTCAATCTTTGTAACAACAGAGCTATGACTCTGCCTTCTTTCTTTTCTGTGATCTCAGAGCCAAAGCTCCTACATAAATCTTTTCCCTTTGCAACATATACAAGTCCATCTGTACATGTCTAGCATTCAGAGCATATTGGAGGAACAAACAATTATTCATTTCTTTAAAACATGATAGCAATTCTGTTCAGATTAAGCATAAACATTCTTTCTTTGCAAGTATACGAATTCAGGACATGTGAGCAATCTCTTTTCTCTTTTTATTAAACATGGCGATAGTTCTCTCTTTTTGAGACAAATATTTCTAACTTTTTAACATGGCAGGAATCTCGTTTGATTTAACATAGCAAACATTCATTTCTTTTTATCAGGCAACAATCTTTCTTTAGCATACAGGCATCAGTTCGTTTCTTATTAGCAGGCAACAATTCTTCTTAGCTTACATGTTATCTCTTTTCGGGTTCTTAGCATAGTAATATGTAGATTCTCTTATAAGCATACTCAATGATTTACCGTCTTGTTATTAACAATAACATTCAATCAAAAAACTCAGATTCTTATTAGGCATAAGCGAATCAGCGAATGAGACTTCGTCTACTCATCCAGATCAATCGTCTTCTGTTGCAGAGCCAGCAATCCGATCTTTTTATCTATATAGTGCCTTCGCGGAGGGGGGCATTACAACTTGGCACGCCTTTTATGTTTCGAAAGAGAGAGCTTGGAAGAATTGTAATCTCGGCCTAGTGCCGATTGTAATGTTTCTTGAATATCATTTAAGAGTTTGGAAATTTCCTTCAACTTGTGTTCATTCACTTCTGCTGCAAATGGGGACACTCTGTGCGACTCTGTGGCCTAGCTCAAATCGACCGTTTCTGGACTTGGTCTTGCACAAGCGCTACTTAGGCTCGTGCGGCATCACGCCTTAGTGAGGACGATCACTCCTACGGGAGCGGGGCATGACAGATTGGTATCAAAGCACGGCTTTACATCCTTCGACTTCATTTCGATTCTCTCAGTTTTGAAATCTCGATTGTTGACAAAAAAAGTGTACGCTCTATCTCGTTGTGCCTTGGAATATTCCATACAATAAGTTTAATATTTTCAAAAGCTCGTAAAAGTATTCGGTTGAATGGGATCGATAGGCGAAGGCCTTTGTGCCGAGTTGAGTTGGTCGCTAAGTCGAACTTGAGTAGGCAAACGTGCGTTTTGCCGAATGTTGAGTCGAGCTTTGAATAACCGAACGTTGCGTATGTGATCGACATGACCGCCAAGGCACGATTAGATCAGAATAGAGACATGGGACCAATGCTTAGCATGTGCTAAAAGAAATGACTTGATTTCTGAGTGGTATATGTTGTACCACTCATGCGATCAGTACATCAAAACATTTGTGTGACGGGATCGATAGGCTCGATTCTGAGTGGTATACGCAATACCACTTGGCGATAGCTATGTCAAGCAAGTTGGTAACTTGCAATAGATTGCATAAGACAATTTTTGTCGGTTGTGAAAAGTTGTCCGTAATGAACGGGTGAGTGCCGAAATTCGAGTATGAATGACTCGATAGAAGTCAATACAAGTATGCCTCGATGAATTGAGTTGAACGATCTGACGTAAGCCCGCCTCATTGCACGAAGAGTCGAACGGGGATTCGTCAAGTAAAAACTGAACGACAGGCTAAGAATAGCGAAGAAATTTTGCGTGGAGAAAATAGTTAACTCGAGCAAATTCGAGTGAGTTAGTACGGAGACTTGTATAGAACAAGTCGGTTAGATGCGAGGATTCGTGCGAACGGACTTAAGTTAGCACGAAAAGTGAATAGCACAACGTCGATGTGCGATTTGTGGATATAAGAATGAGACGAAGGGATTGAGAAATCGTATCGTTCGACAAAAATAGTTTGTTAAGTACAACTGAATAGATCTTGATGCGTGTGAGACTTGATTCGTATTCAAGTTCGAATGATAACAGTGATCACAACGAATTGGAGTTTACGAGAAAAGAAGATGTTCAAGTTATGCACATCGATGATCGTATTGAGACGTATCGAAGATGATATGCAATAACTCGAGAATACTCTGATTGAGTAAACAAAATAATGTTGAGCATTATTGTTGGATGAATAAGATGCAAGTTAAGTTGTTGATAGTTCATATGAAAATGAAAGTGACTTGATCGTTTCGATGATAACCACAATGTTGACATTCTTGTCTTGTGCGAGTGCAACTCCAGCCTCGCACATGCGTCATAACAGTTTAGGGCGATCATTCCGCGTGAGCACTGGTATGGTGATTCATACAGTAGGGATGATCAAACTTGCAAAGCGTGGCAAATTGGATTTGACTTATGGTTTGATGTGAAGTTGAATTCGTGGATTGATTCGAGGAATGTAGAGTGTGTCGGTTGACCATGGGTAGATAGACTCGTACCCAAGATGAACAAATGTCATGCTCCGATTCCGTAGAATCGATAGTCGTCCCCCGGTCGTGATGCCATGAGAACCTAAATTGCGATCGCATAAGGCATAGTCATAAGGTTATCCGAAACACATCAAAAAGATAATGCACAAAGTAAATTGAACACACATTATAAAGAAGGAAACTTAAGCTTTATTGATAATAAACATCATTTTACAAACTCGATACAAAGGCATCGTGCGGGCTTTTTATAAACCGACTCTATTACAAAATGAACGTCGATGAGATAGCCGTTCCATACATTTCATCCATTGATCATACAACCAGCATTAAAAAACCACCTGGGATGGTGGAAAGTTGCTCTATCTGTCTTCTGGTCTTCAACAGCGGAGTCTTCAAAAGAGATTGGATCTAGGCTTCGACCGCACGGACGAAGCTTCAAATCACACGAGCGTTGCCTCCCTTCACGCGGCACGCTCCTCCCGATTTATCGCACCTGTAGAGAGAGCGATGGCCAGTATAATCAATATGTACTGGCGAGTGGCTAATTAATTTCCAGGCTCTCATTTGGTTCAAGAATTTAGATAAAAATCATACAACTTGCTTTTAGTGATCTTTCTAGCCATCCTAGTTATTTTCATGCGAAGCATTTGACGAAACGTAAACCAAGTAAGTTACACCAAAATTTCCCTCAGCAGAGCGTACCGTGCAACATAAAACTTACCATCACCTTCCCTGTTAGTTGATAACAATTTATATCAAGTGTATAATGCGGAGGTCACTGGCATTAACTAGCCATCCTGGACATAGCCTGGTAAATGGGACCCTTGCATCGCAAGTAGCGAGCTCCGATGCAAGTTCCCGTATTACCGTTTGTCTATTACCCAACTCGGCTATAACCTGTTTCTTCCTAGGCCGAGTCGGTGCCGTGGTCCCGGGTTGTCGCTCGAAGAAACCATCGCCCTTGTCGACAAGTTGTCCATGACCGTGTTAAGTTAACAAAGTATATTTTAGGGTATTATTGGGGCTTGTTATGTAATCGATTCATTTACTTGGTTGTTTTGCAGACCTGAAATAATTGTCTCTCTTTTCTAAACATCTCTTCTTTTGTCTTCTAGAACATAGAACTTGTATTTTTTAAGCGAATCATTCAAATTTGATATCTTTACCCGAGTTCTCATTTTTGAAATAGAGGGTCGAGACGAAGGAGGTCAGCCACTTACCTTGAGTTTTGCTTGAGGCGAAAGACTTGTTGGCCGTGCTAGACGTCACCTACGCGATTACCTGAAATCGTACAAGCAACCGATTAGAACACTGTATTATGCAAGAAGTTCGATAGAAAATGTGAGTTCGAAATGCAAGCCATGAAAACCATCAAAAACATTCACGAAAATGCATTCAGAAAACCAATGCCAAAACCAACACAAGCGGCGTGAAAAAAACAGAGCAACGGGTGGTCTCTTCCGACTCAGTCGCAGAGTCAATCCTTGAGGCGCAACCCGCTGAATATGGGACTTGGTTCCGAAGAAGCCATTCCATAACGGGGAATGGATCTTAATTCAACCGTTCCCATTCGATCGATTCGATCGATCCCGACCTATCGGTCCCGACTGAATCGATGGTGACAGTGTTCCTTTCTCGCGTATCCCGTGGACGGAGAATGGGGCACGATGTAGGGATGGGGCACTACACCATAACCAACTATGAAAAAGTTTTGTGCTCGAAACTTAAGAATAGAACCTACCTCTGCGAGAACAATGAAGGAAAAATTTCCTTCATTTCTGACTCAAGCTCCCACGTCGACTCCTCGATTGAATGGTTTCTCCAGAGGACGCGGATGGGAGGAATGGCACGGTTGTGAGAAGTTTATCTTTGTGCTCCAAGATTTGCACCGGATTTTTGATATATGACAAATCTGCCTTAAGATCCAGCTGACCCAAATCTACTACATGGCTCGGATCGTGCAAGTACTTTCGCAACTGTGAGACGTGGAAGACGTTGAGTACATCCAAAACGCATGGGTATTACTTTCAGGAATACATGGTCGCCTTCCTAGAACTCGAAGGGGCGTCGGTGCATGTCGGCATAACTCTTTTGTCAACTTTGTGATATTTTTAATCTCTCCCGTATCAACTTGACCTTCTGCACAGTCTGCTCCACCAGTTCCGGGCCAAGTATATGCCGTTCCCCGACTTCATCCCAGCAAATGAGCGATCTGTTCTTCCGGCCGTATAAAGCTTCATACATCACCATTTGGATGCTGGACTGGTAGTTGGTGTTTTATGCAAACTCGGCCAACGGTAGATGAACGTCCCAGCTTGACTTCAAGTCGATCGCACAGAGTCATACATGTCCTCGAGAATCTGGTTCACCCGCTCTGTTTGGCCGTCAGTCTGAGGATGATAAGCTGAGCTAAACTTCAACTTGGTCCCCAATGCTGAATGAAGACTACTCCAGAAGCATACCACAAACTGTCTATCCCGATCCGAGATGATAGATACTGGGACCCCGTGCAGCCGAACTTCAAGGTATATCTGAGTAAGGCGGTCGACGCTCCAAGTAACTTTAATGGCTATGAAATGCGCTGACTTGGTTAGTCGATCGACGATGACCCAGACGATGTCATTTTCCAGCGGCGTCCTCGGCAAGCCGACAACAGTCCATAGTGACATGATCCCACTTCTACTCTGGAATGGCAAGGTTCTGCATCTTTCTGCCCGGTCGCTGGTGCTCGACTTTAACTTGCTGACAGTCCATACACTTCGACACAAAGAGCGCTATGTCCCTCTTTATGCCATGCCACCAAAAGACAACGCAGAAGTCCTTATATATCTTGGTGCTACCAGGATGTAAGGAATATTTTACATAATGTGCCTCCGACATTATCTCCTTTCTAAGTTCTGCGTCATCCGGAACGTATAAGCGTCACTTCACTCACAACACTCCCGACTCGTCGTCTGCAAAGTCGGACACTTTCCCTGTCGATATCAGATTTTGTATCTTCTCCAGGTATTGGTCGTCCTTCTGAGCAGACTTGATTCTCTCCAATAGGCTTGGTTCCAGCCACAGTTGCGCCAGTTTCATGTCTCTAAAATGAACTCGGAGTTCATTGCCCATTCCTTCCAAGTCATGCAGCAGTCGACTGTTGATGCATAACGAAGCTAAGTACTTCTGGCTCAGCGCATCCACTACAATATTTTCCTTGCCCGGCGTATAGTCGATTGTTAAGTCATAGTCTTTGATCAGTTCAAGCCATCGCCTCTGCCGCAAATTCAGTTCTTTCTGGGTGAAGAGATACTTGAGGCTTTTATGGTCCGTATAAATCCTCTACGCCACGCCATAAAGATAGTAACGCCACAGCTTCTACGCGAACACAATCGTCGCTAGTTTTAGGTTGTGCGTGGGGTAGTTCTTCTCGTGTGGCTTCAACTGTCGGGAAGCAAAGGATATCACCTTATCCTGCTGCATGAGCACACATCCCAAGCCCTGGCCAGAAGCATCGCTGAATATTTGAAATCCCTCAGTCCCTTCAGGAATAGCAAGTATCGGGGCCGAAACGAGCCGTTGTTTGAGCTCCTGGAAGGAAGCTTCACAGTCGTCTGACCACTCGAATGCGACTCCTTTTTGGGTGAGGCGAGTCAACGGCGATGCAATCTTCGCAAAATCCTTCACGAAGTGTCGGTAGTATCCCGCCAAGCCTAGGAAGCTTCAAGTTTTGCTAACTGATGTGGGCCGTTTCCAATCAGCAACTGCCTCAACTTTCTTTGGATAGACTGAGATGCCCGCGGTGGAGATGATGTGCTCGAAAAATGAGACGCTTTTCAGCTAGAATTTGTACTTGCTCCTCTTCGCATACAACTGATTCTCTCAAAGGGTTTGGAGTACCGTCCGCAGGTGTTCTGTATGTTGCGCTCAATCCTTCGAGTAGACAAGGATGTCGTCGATGAAGACTACTACGAATTTTTTAACGAACGGACGGAACACCTGATTCATCAGATCCATGAAGACGGCATGGGCTTTTGTCAGACTAAACGATATTACGAAGAACTCGTAGTGGCCATAGTGAGTGCGGAAGACAGACTTCGGCACTTCATCTGGCTTGACTTTGAGTTGGTGATAACCTGATCGCAGATCAATCTTCGAAAACACCGTTGCACCTTGCAGCTGGTCAACCAAGTCATCGATATGGGGCAGGGGGCATTTGTTCCGGACGGTAGCTTTATTCAATTCCCGATAGTCGATGCAGAGCCGTATCGATCCATCCTTCTTTTTTACAAATAGCACGGGCGCACCCCACGGCGAGACACTCGGACGGATAAACCTTTTATCATTTAATTCCTGTAGTTGTGCCTTCAGTTCTTTCAATTCTACAGGGGCCATTATGTATGCAGCTTTCGAGATCGGCTGAGTGTCAGGAAATGTGTCGATAGTAAACTTTATTTCTCGATCGGGCGGTATGCCGGGTAGCTCGTCCGGAAACACGTTTGGGAATTCTGCCATAACGTCGGTCTGACCCGCGTTTGCACTATCCTGTCTCATGTCACGAACGGACGCTAAGTACCCTTCACACCTGGAATGAAGTAGCTTTCGAGCAGAAATTGTCGAGATCACCATGCAGGCCGGCGATGCTTCACTGCACGTATAGCAGAATTCAAGCACTCCAGGTATGCGGAAGGTGACCTTCTTTCCTGCGCAATCGATGGTAGCATTGCAAGGACCGAGCCAATCCATACCCAGTATGATGTCGAAGTCCTTCATATCTAGAACTATCGCATCAAGTTTGATCTTTTGACCCTAATACAGATGATCCCGTCGCCATAGGCTAAATTCGTGAGTAGTGGTGCGCCCGAAGGGGTACTTACGCTAAGATCGAAATCTAATAATATTATAGGAAATTTATGCTCGATGGCAAAGTCTGCCGATATAAAACTATGTGAAGTGCCCGAATCAAATAACACACGAGCAGGCACATTATTGAAATTTAGTATACCTGAAACTACTATATCTGATGCAAGCACTTCATCTCGAGTCATGGCGTAGACGCGGCCCTGAGCATTGGGGCGACGGTCTTGGCCATTTTGCGGAGTGGGTTGATGGGCTCAAGGCGCTGGACCCTGGTTCCCTGGACGATATTACTGATGTTGGGGTGCCATTGGGTTCGACTTTCTGGTCGAACAATTAGCACGAACGTGGCCCATTTTACCACAGTTCTAGCATTCACCCTCTGGTATCTGGCAATCGTTGATAGTGTGACCGACATGGTAACATCGGGTGTAGTAAGGTCGTGGATTACGCCCTTAATATTCGCCTTGTTGCCCTTTGTTTGGACGCTTGGTCGCATTGTATCCTCCCGCATGGCTAGGGCATTTGTGATTGTATGTTTGCACAGCGCCGGCAGCTTCTGGAGATATTAGTGTTCAAGGCGGAGGGTGTGATTCAGGGACTCAACCATTATCTTGTATCTGGGGACTGACACATGAGCAGAGATAGAGGGCCGCACTCCCACTTCGAACCGTCGAGCGTGACTCTCCATTGTTGGCAAGAATGCTCCAGCAAATTTGGCTAACTTGTTGAATTCTGCTGCGTACTGCCTCACCGTCTTTTTTCCTTGTCTCAACTACATAAATTCATTTTCTTTGTCTTATCGAACGGCTGCAGGGAGGTACTCGATCTCGAATGCCTTTTGGAAGGTGGCCCAAGTGATTGCCGCTGTCTCATCGTCGCGTCTGATCACTCATTTTTGTATGGACCACCAGTCGTGCATATTCAATCGGAGTAGAAGTTGAGCGCATGCGACTTTCTTGGACTCATCGACGTCTAGAAGCTCGAACCGGTCTTCCAACTCCTCCAACCAATCGATCACCAAAGAACGATCCTCAGTACCGCAGAAGAAAGTGTGATAATTTTTTGTGAATTTTGACACCTCAAATTTGGAGATTCTTGGTATCGCAGGTGAATTCTCGGGCGCCTCCGGCTCGATTTGAATCGGTCAAACCGCAGGCTCGGCTGCAGTGTGAGTCGTCGCAGAATTTTTGTTGGCCATAATCGTCTGGACGATTTACTGAAGAGTATCAAACTGCTTCTGCTGTAACTTTAACTGCGCATCGAATCGGGTCTTGAACTGAGTCTATCGTGCCGCAGCTTGTCTCTGCTGCTTTTCAACGTATTGTCGATGCTGTTTGTTCAGACGCTGATTTGCCTCGGCCTGCCGCTGTTGCCCTTCCAACATGCGCATCATCCGCTCCATGGGATCCATAGGGACGTTTGAGGGTCGCGCCCTTGAGCTGCCCGAGTCGCTCGAAGCACTATCTCCGTTCCCTACCGCGGTTTCTTGGACCTCTGGGATTTAGAAGGCAACTCGTATTAGTCTCAGAAAATATTACGAACTCGCTGTATGGAACAACTCATCTCATCGACACGAGATCAAAGGTTCGAGACTCAAACGGAAGGCCAAAGGATGTAAAGCCATGCTCTGATACCATTATGTCACGCCCCGATTCCGTAGAATCGATAGTCACCTCCCGGGCGTGATGCCGTACGAAACTAAATTACGATCGCACAAGGCATAGTCATAAGGTTATCCGAAACACAACAACAAGAGAACGCGCAGAGTAAATTGAACACACATTATAAAGAAGGAAACTTAAGCTTTATTGATAATGAACATCATTTTACAGACTTGATACAAAGATGCCGCGCGGGCTTTTTTTAAACTGACTCCATTACAAAATGAACGTCGATGAGGTAGTCATTCCATACATTTCATCTATTGATCATACAACCAGTATTACAAAACGACCTGGTATGGTGGAAAGTCGCTCCATCTGTCTTCTGGTCTTCAATAGCGGAGTCTTCAAAAGAGATCGAATCTAGGCTTCGACCACACAGATGAAGCTTCAAAACACACGAGCGTTGCCTCCCTTCACGCGGCACGCTCCTCCCGATCTATCGCACCTGTAGAGAGAGCAAGGATCAGTACAATCAACATGTACTGGCGAGTGGCTAATTAATTTCCAGGCTCTTATTTGGTTCAAGAATTTAGATAAAAATCATACAACTTGCTTTTAGTGATCTTTCTAGCCATCCTAGTTATTTTCATGCGAAGCATTTGAAATGTAAACCAAGTAAGTTACACCATAATTTCCCTCGACAGAGTGCGCCGTGCAACATAAAACTTACCATCACCTTCCCTGTTAGTTGATAACAATTTATATCAAGTGTGTAATGTGGAGGTCACTGACATTAACTAGCCATCCTGGACATAGCCTGGTAAACGGGACCCTTGCAACGCAAGTAGCGAGCTCCGATGCAAGTCCCCGTATTACCGTTTGCCTATTACCCAGCTCGGCTATAACTTGTTTCTTTCTAGGCTGAGTCGGTCCCGTGGCCCCGGGTTGCCGCTCGAAGAAACCATCGCCCTTGTCGACAAGTTGTCCATGACCGTGTTAAGTTAACAAAGTATATTTTAGGGTATCGTTGGGACTTGTTATGTAATCGATTTATTTATTTGGTTGTTTTACAGACCTGAAATAATTCTATCTCTTTTCTAAACATCTTATCTTTTCTATTCTAGAACATAGGACTTGTATTTTTCAAGCGAAACATTCAAATTTGATATCGTTACCCGAGTTCTCATTTTTGAAATAGAGGGTCGGGACGAAGGAGGTCAGCCACTTACCTTGAGTTTTGCTTGAGGCGAGAGACTTGTTGGCCGCGCTAGATGTCGCCTACGCGATTACTTGAAATTATACAAGCAACCGATTAGAACACTGTATTATGCAGGAAGTTCGAGAAGAAATGCGCGTTCGAAATGTAAGCCATGAAAACCATCGAAAACATTCACGAAAACGCATTCAGAAAACCAAAGCCAAAACCAACGCAAGCGGCGTAAAAAAACAGAGCAACGGGAGGTCTCTCCCGACTCAGCCGCAGAGTCAGTCCTTGAGGCGCAACCTGCTGAATATGGGACTTGGTTCCGAAGAAGCCATTCCATAACGGGGAGTGGATCTTAATTTAACCGTTCCCATTCTATCGATTCGATCGATCTCGACCTATCAGTCTCGACCGAATCGATGGCGATAGTGTTCCTTTCTCGCATACCCCATGGACGGAGAACGGGGCACGATGTAGGGACGGGGCACTACAACAAATATTGCTCGAATAGCGATATTGTTAACGGTAATGCGTGAGAGATTGAATAGTAGCATTGGAAATTGATTTGGCTCCGAGATAGGATATAGCATGGTTCATAGTAACTGTCCCTCGTTGGTGATCTTCAATTACCGAGCGTAGCTTCAGGACAGCTGACCCTAGAAGACTTGACCGCCAAATCAAAATAAATGTCGGGACCATAGGACGACCCTAATGAATTTGCATAAGGAATTACGTCGAGGGTAAAATGAAGATGTAGTATATGTCGAGGATAAGTTTATGCCATCGAAGATGCATTTTGAGAGTTGATGAAACAGCCATAAGATGGATTGATAGGGATAACGTCGATGTTGGATCGAACATGTGTGCGAATGGTTTGCTAGTCGATGAGCGAATAGATGTTGATGAGCGTATCGTAAGAGGGCTTGTGTCGAAAAGATTGTTGCCTTTGATAATCAATGATGCAAGTCGACCTCTTGAGTCGTAAGAATTAAGCAAGGCGTCCGAGTAAGTTACCTAGTGGTGGTAGCCCCCAACGTGATTCGCAGACGGTCTTAAGAACGTGAAGAGTTGCGAATACGAAACCATAGAGTCATGACGAGACGTGGGCATGTTGAACTTAGTTCATGCCATTGAGACGAGACCTCAGAAATTGTTACGATCGGATGCGCGACAACTTGTTGCGCGAACAAACGTCGGAGACTAGTGACCGATCGAAAATATGAGGTGACAAGTAGTTAAAGATAGAAAGCTACCTATTAGCTTCGTCGCAATATCGTACAATTGAGTTTTGCTGAAATGCATATATTGGCGGGACACCTAAAATATGTGCATGATCTAAACTAAGTTGTATGATCCAAGCGATAGTGGAACAAGATCGTGAAACGATCTGAGAGAAACACTTAGACTGAGTGTTAGTTTCGGTTCAAGGACGAACCATGTTTTGAGTGGTATATTATATAATGCCCCGCTACGGTGTATTACGATGAGTCGTTGACTCGAAAAGTGGCATTGACCCGATGAAGTATCGATGCGAATCGATGTAAGACTTACGTTGGCCCGATGGAGCATTGAGTTGGTTCAAAGATTCTAAGAAATATAATCGATGCAACGCACAAGTCCAAACTCGATTGAATATTGACTTTAGTTGATTTCGTAGGTAGACTACACTTTTACGCTGGACGACAAGAGGTCAGCATTTTGCCTTATTCAGTAAAGTGTCCGCAAAACCAAAATATTGCCTTGCGATGAACTATGGCAAAGTCACTGGACTTAGCCCGTCAAGATGAATCCAGACTTAGACTTTTAAAGGCACGCTCGGAGTATCGCTCAGCCGATGCGATCATCACTAAGGTGGGTGGCTCCGATGAACCTGTCTTTGCTTAGCCTAGACACTTAATAATACAGATACTATTGCTAGAATCGCTAGATGATAACACCGTGCATGCTAATAAATGACTCAATGCACCTAGCTAAGGGAATAATTCCATCTTGTATGCTTGTTTAGAACATGGAAAAGAACTCAAAAAATATAAGAACTCTCGTACCGCACTCCACGCTCGTGCCATGGCACAAGCTTATATTTCAAGTTCCTTATGCGTTCAACAATGAAGCAATGAATGGTTTACAACAATGAAACAGAAAGACTATCGACATAGTCTTTCCGAGTAGAATATAGAAACATTGAAAGGCTTCGGGACCGATGGGTCGCTAAGGCGGTTCCCGTACAGGGACCTGCATAATGAATAAATGAACGAATAGGAGATTGATAAATGCGTGAATGAATGAATAAAAAAAGGAAAGAAAGAATATATTAGCGATAGGTATGACGGGGACGTGCAACGGGGCTCGCTACCCGCGCTGCACGGATGCCGCCGCCAACTTAATCGATAATCGACTATGGCTCAAAGATAACCCATGACTTAAAGACAACCGTGCATAATAATGTACAGATAACCCCACATATTACTTACAGGGTGCAGGAGATGTCGTCGGGTATGGAGCTTTCCTTCGAACGTGCTAAGGCACGAAGCTAACTCTGGAGCCTTGGAGCATTGCAAAGGAATGGTAGCACCATAATTAGGACATAATGTATTGGTACATCGCCATGTATCATTTCATCTTGTAAGCCACTTGGCACACCTTTTATGTTTTGAAAGAGAGAGCTTGAGAGAATTGTAGTCTCGACCTAGCGCCGATTGTAATGTTTCTTGAATATCAATAAAGAATTTGGAAATTTCCTTCAACTTGTGCTCATTCACTTCTGCTGCAAATGGGGACACTCTGTACGATTCTGTGGCCTATCTCAAATCGGTCGTTTCTGGACTTGGCCTTGCACGAGCGCAACTTAGGCTCGAGCGACATCACGCCTTAGCAAGGACGATCGCTCCTACGGGAGCGGGGCATGACACACGGTCCTACGAGTTCTACGGCTGGTTATAACCACATAGTCCTAGATCTCAAGGCCTGTCATGTAAAGTATGTCTTCGGCGGTAGTGTCGTACAAAATGAAAGTTGGTTTGAGGCACGACATCACAGACTTATTGTTTTCTGGCACGGACCACGATTGATTCAAAGTAAGTTTTAGAAAATGGGCTTTCAAGTCATTCCTAAGTTGAGTAAAAGGATAGGGCAACAAGGAAGAATGCTCGTGACCATGGGTCGTTGAAGCGGTCTCAAATACTAAAAGTCTTGAACTGGGTCCTGAGAGAGATGGTAACATTAGAAGAACAATGAATGTGTGAGATGTCAGTTCGAGTCGAGTCTTGCATGGTCATTGGGCAACTTGTCGACAAGGTAAAAGTTTCCTCGAGCGGCATCCCCGGGTCACGAGACCGTTTTGGCCCAGAAGAAAAAATGGTATAGCCGAGCTGGGAATACCGCTCAGGTTATTCGGGAACTTTCAGCGGGTCTCGCTACTTGCGCTGAAAGGGTTGCCAAATAACAAAGCTATAATTCGAGGATAGCTTGTGGTTCTAGTGACCTTTCACATAGATGGGTCGGCACGAGGGGCAATCCGCAGGTGTGCCTTTAGATTGAGTCGAGTTGAATAGGTGCACGATCAGAAGTCAATGTTTGGGGCCTAAGATTTGGCTGCAACGTAGACACGGTGCTTCGACATGGGATGTGGTGTCCGGTCTTAAGTTGTTGGCATAGAGTTGTATAAGTTTGGGTTTGAGTCGTTCGAGTTTAAGTCAGGAAGCGCCGCACGGCACAGTTTGTTGTGTGATAGTAAGTTCACAAGTCTTGATTGAGTCAGTTGTGATTAAAGCGGCAAGGACCATGAGGCAGCAATATGGTTAAGTCACACTGAGTTGTGAGGCACGGGCTCAATATGTAGTTGTAGCACGGTCGCATGGAAATTGGGTACTGTCGTGTAGTTGCGTCTCTGAGTATGGGCTGAAAGGCAAACATGACTTGATAAGTTGACGTTGTTTACACGAGAAGGGTCTAAGAGGCAAAGTATAAGTAAGTTGCTAGTTGCAAGGCATGGGATGGTCTAGAGACACAAAATAGGCCAAGTGTCTATGTCCTAAAACTGATCCTAAGGCAAGAATAGAAAGACAATCGTAAAGGGATTATGTTGCACATAGTAAATGAACGTATTGGTTTTGTATGGGTGGACAAGGAGCTCATTCCACAAGTACAGCTGAGTACTGACACCCACACAATTTTTATGTACAGGAACAGGTAGAAGCTCGTGGCGCGAAGCTCACCTGGATGCCTCGAGGCAACGGAGTTCCTTGACGATTCGAGGCGTGCGGCCGCATGGAGTCTGGACTTATACGTGACATAATGTATGGACATCGCCTATCTAAAGCTTCCGCTGGCCTCCTCAAATTGTATTAAGAGATAGGAGAGATCATAGTGACTTGTAATGTGAGAAGAGTGAGCTTGAGTGATTATAATCTTGGCCTTACGCCATATTGTAATCTTTGTTTCAATATCGATAAAAAAGTATTTTGTAAGTCTTTTGTTTTGCTTCAAATTTCCGTTGCTGTATCAATGTTCCGCTTGGGACTTCTGTGCGATGACCCCATCACTTAGCCTGTAAACGACAGTTATGGAATCCGCCTTGCGTAAGAGCAGTCTAGTCTCATGCAGCATCACGCCTTAGTGAGGACGATCGTTCCTATGGGAGCGGGGCATGACATAATGGTATCAGAGCACGGCTTTACATCCTTAGACTTTCTATTGAATTCTTTAACTCTGTGTTGCTTCTGTAAATTGATATTATTGGTGCGCTCTATCTCAAACATCCCACGCATGTCCATACGATAAGTCTATATATTTTGCAAAATTGTACGAAAGAAAATTTGGTTGAATAAAAGTTAACTTCAATAAGAACGGTTGGCTAAGTCGGGCTGGGCATATACACCAAAATTGCGTCGGGCAAGAATGAGTTAGACTCGGTTCATAAAAGTGTTGTGTAGTTGCGATAGGGATGCCATCCGACAATGTTATCGTCGATGTGATATAGGAGAGCGTGCTTGAAATTGAGGAATGATTCGAACGGAGATTCAAAGTGATCGATCGTGAGTCAAATGATAAGTGAGAAATTGTCGAATGACTTCATCCCTGAGTGGCGTATGGGATAGCCTCGGGGATGTTGGTCGATTGAGGATGTAGGATACCAATGAGTCTATTAGCAAGCAAGGAGTACGCAAAGCCTTAGTTGAGTATCATCGATTGAAATGTAGTTTTAGAGTTTGGTAAGTTGATTCAGACAAACTGGAAATGACACACACAAGATTAGGATTGTGCAAGTACGAAATGCAAGAATAGTTGAGTAGATAGATTGAATCGAAGAAAAGTTAAGGTAAAAAACGGATGACTCGGCAGTGGAAATCGATATGTGAATCATATACAAAAACTTAGCACGATCGGATGATAGCGTGCATGGGAATGAGTCGAATATTAAGAACGACTATAAGAAATTGGGATAGATGTTGCTTGATGATTTGTGTTAGCATAAGACAACGTGAATTGAGGTAATACGTTGCTCGATGACTTAAGATAGTCGGATGAATATACGTAATTTTGGATTTTGGACGAATTGAACATGTAACTAGTTTGGGAGATAATGATCGAACTTGATCTCGAATATTGAGGAGAGTATCTAGTTCGGATGATAGCATCAGTTGCACGACTGAAAATTTGTTGCAAAGGAAGATCATCAGGTTATGCATATGATCAATGGTATTGAGGCGTATCAAAGATCGATATGCGATAACTCGGCGGCACTCTAATTCGAGGAATGACGATCGTGCAAAGTATTATTATTTTGATGGATGCTATACATAGGATTTTGATTGAAATGAATGTTGGATGAAAATGATCGTGTCTTGATGGTTGCGTTGATAACCACTACGTCGACAACTTGTCTTGCGCAAGCGTAACTCCAGCTTCGCACATACGTTACGTCAGATTTGAGGCTATCGTTCTGCGTGAGCGATTAGATGGTGATTCATGTCACGGAAATGATCGAACTCGAAAGATCAGGACGTGGCAATTTGGATTGTCTCAACTTGCAGTTTGTTGCAAAGGTGAATTTGATGATTGTTTGGACTTGTAATTGACAATTGAGTAAACTTGAGGATTGAGTAAATCTAATCTGCGTATCGACAATGAATTAGTCTAGATTCAACATAAGAGTTACGTCCCGATGAGGATGATTATCGCGCGGGAGCATTGCATGGTGATTTTATGTCCACCGTGGATAATCAGACTCGCGTGAGATTAGGGTGCAACCTAATGTTAAGCTAGACGACCTCATGATCGATTGCATGCATTGTATTGAACGACTTAGGGAGTATGGAATGAAAATTTTGGTTTAGCGACAAATTGTGTCATAGCTTTCTTGACTTGGAAACAATGGATAAGTATATTGTATAGAACATGTTTGAAAATATAGACTACGGGAATCATAAAATTGGATGTGCGATAGCGATAGGCAAGAGACTTGGTTGAGCAGAACTTGAAGTAGGATGGCTTTGCTGAATGACTCAAACCCTTGGACTGAACGTTGCGAGTGCAAATAGGTGAAATCTATGCTCGAAGTTAAGAAATCGGAGTGATGTGAGCTTGGGTAGAAAAACCCCAGTACTATCTGTTAGGGTTATATACTAAAAGCATCACTTTTGTAGTAACCTTATTTCCTTAAATTTTGAATGAGAATCATATGGGCAAATGTTTGCGTATTGTATTTGTTGCAAGTGTTAATGCAAATATCTGATATTCTATATTGTAGATAATATGGTGTGTGGTGTCACACAGAAGATCATATTATCAGTTTCCTATGGAGTATATAAATAGTTCACAACCTAGATGGACTTGGACAATCTATTGGAAAGGTTGTAGTATAATCTGGTATTAGTCTATCTTGACTATAGGTTTACACTAGTACACTTTGTGTGTATTGAACGTGACTACTTGAGGATGTTCTCTTTGTACTGACTACATAAGAGAACAAACACCTCTGTTATTATGGATGCTTGTGCTCTTAATCCGGATATAATAACGGACATGTATATGCAGCGTGCATTACTTTGACTCATAAAAGAGTGAGATTCATTATGGATCAACAACCTCTATGAATTGGGTAATAACATTGTATGTATGATGGGCTGTTGATTATAAATGGAATCCATGTCCCGATACATCGGGTTGATGATGTCCTCTTAAGGAGCTCATAAGGATTGTCATGTAAACCCTGTAGGTGGATTATATCCGACATGATAAATAAAGTTGAGCGGTACTACTTAAGGATAAAAGATGTCGAATCAATATAGTTGTCAGTAACTTAATTTGACCGACGGACATACGATATCTTAACATGGGGAGCCAAACGAGCATATAGTAAAAGAAGCCCACAAACATAATTTGGGATTAGGAAGGTAGTGCAACAATAGCTCATTAGTAGACCGAGCTATTGTTAATGGGCTTGGATTATGTGTTTGGGCTGAACACGGGATATCCAGATCCGTTAGGAGGCCTAACCCTAATTTCGCCTCATGGTCCCTGACGTAGCCTATATATATCCTCTATTCTCTGGCCGCCAGATTACTGATCAGAAATCTAAAATTTTCTCTAAATTCGTGATTCATGTAAGGAGAGAAAGAGAGGGCTGCCAAGGAGAAGAAAAGGTTGGGAGATCGTCGACCACACGACGTCCAACTCGAGGAAGGAATACGTGCAGAAGATCTTGGGGTCGTCCGCTCGAGATTGCCAGGAATTACTTGTCTCCTTTCCGTCGCAGGTATAATTCGTGAACCCTAGTTTTCGCCTATGAAGGGTTTAAACACGTATTAGATCTGTTTAACTTTCTATCGATCAATACGCATACCAAAGGAAGGGTCCTGGGAATCCCCAGTTCCATGAATTGGTATCAGAGCAACTTTGGATCTACGTATTGATTGATACGTCCATGTTGTCCAATAAAACCTGCGCTATGTAATAGTCGGTAGATGTAGATCAGTTCTAACTCGGTTTTACAGGCATCTTAGATCCAACTAATATGGTCCAATGCATATTTTTTTTATTGTGTTGTTTAAACGACAGACATGTCGTGGATGTTGTTGTTGCTGTGGATGTAATTAAAATCACGAGGGTTGATCGTGCTTATTATTTTAATTTTTCAATCTAGATTATGTGTAAACTCCTTCGGGAGGCATAGGATTGATGTAATTTTAATTATTTTTGATCAATCATGATGGCGGTGGTGGATGTTTCTGACGCCGAACGAGATGCTGGTTTTAAGCAGTCCAGAAGCAGACAGATGATTTTCGATGAAGGAATCGACAGCCAAAACCTTAAAAAAAAAATCGGGGCGCTGTCCCGAACCCCGCGACCTGACCAGGCAGGTTGAACCCCGAATAGATCTGCACAACGCCAGATTTTGGATTAGGATAGTTGAGGATGGAGCAACAAAGATGATCATAATAGTTTGATATTTTCTCTTATTTTTGTCATTTTGCTTTTTTTTTCTGATTATGCATGTTTATTATTGTGTGGTTGTTTTTTTGAAAAACCAAGCCTACATTAATAATGGACAACATGGACATAATATCAACTAGTAGAAAAACCCTCATTATTAAATAACTAAGTGGGAGAGGATTTTTATTTAGTATAAATCCTATGGTCTCCATTACTGGTTTGTAGGTGATGTAATTATACTTGCGTATTGGATTTAGTGCTTTCCTCTATATCGGATGAGTATAATTATGGATCACCAGTACAAACTTTCTTAGGGATAATTGTAGAAAGTTACCTAGTATGTGTTCACTTCTCCATCTGAAGGAACTCATTACAAGGTAATGGACTTAGTATTAAGTAATGGTATATACTTAGATACAAATAATGGTATCCTCCCCATCAGAGTCACTACTATTATTTGTATGACCAGAGCAAGACCAGCATATTAATTTTATTTGTCATAAAGTTATATTGATATGATAGTAAAATTAATAAGAAAAATCTACTTGAACAAAGTTGAATTTGTATACGTCCACACTATCGTGGCATGCTAAATTCATGGTGTTCAAGGTGTTGGTGAATTTTTTATTATTGTTTTGAGGGAATCAATATTTAGTTAGTTCAAAAAGTTTTTTTTTGCCCTATATAATTTTATTTATGTGATTCTTAAGATTTCAAAAATAGGTTCTTTCAGTCCACTTATGGTGATTCTTAAAGAAAACAAACTTACTGGACCTAATTATATTGACTGAAAACGTAATTTGGATATTGTTCTGACTGCTGAGGAGTACAAATATGTACTTGTTGAGGAATGCCCACCTAAGCCTGATGCTAACTCTGATGAAGAGGTCAAAGAGGCTTATAAGAAGTGGAAAAAGGCAGATAAGATGGCACGGTGTTACATTCTGGCATCTATGTCAAATGTACTGCAACATCAGCATCAGGCCATGGCCACAGCTTATGACATGATATATAACCTCAAGGAACTCTTCGGATATCAGAGTAGAGCAGCTAGGCAGTTTGCTATGAAATATTTAATGAATACAAAAATAGCTGAGGGTACACCAGTAAGGGATCATGTTCTCAAGATGATGGGTCATCTGAATGAGATGGAGATCCTTGGAGCTGAAATTGATGGGGAATCCCAGGTCGATATCATTCTCGGGACTCTGCCTAAAAGTTTTGACAATTTCTGTCTTAATTACAACATGAACAAAAGGTTGTATAGTTTGACAGAACTTGCAAAAGAGCTACAGGATGCTAAATCTCTCTTTAGGCAGAGTTGTCATGTTTTTGTTTCTAAAAAGGCTTCTACTTCTAAGCCAAAATGCGGTAAGAAGAAGAATAACATTCAGAAACAGACAAACTTAGCAAAGAAGGGAATGAGACCTCAAGATGCGGTAAAAAAGCCGAAAGGCAAATGTTTCAAGTGCAAAGGGTCAGGACATTGGAAGATTGATTGTCCACTTCTAAAACAAGGGAACAAAGAAGGTATGTCTTATTTACTAGTAGTTGAAACATGTTTAGTGGTTTTATCTACCGGCACTTGGTGTGTAGATACAGGAGCCACTAATCATGTCTGCAATACATTGCAGGGGTTCCAGAAAACCAGACGACTCAGTGATGGAGAGATATGCTTGTTCATGGGTGATGCTACAAAAGTATCGGTCGTTGCATTAGGAGATGTTACTTTATCTTTTAGTAGAAATAAGTCTTTGACATTGAGAGATTGTCTTTACGCACCTTCACTTAAAAGGAATTTAGTTTCTATTTCTATGTTAGTTAAGGATGGATATTCAGTTTATTTTAATGACAATATTGTTATTAGAAAGAATAAAAATTTTATCTGTTCTGGTGCATTGGTTGATAATTTGTATGTCATTATTCCTATTTCGCCCACAATGCAACTTATGAAAATGAATAATATGTCATCTAACTTAAATAAGATAAAAGAACCTTCTTGTATGAATCAAACATATCTTTGGCACTTGCGATGGGGCATATTAACCTAAGAAGGATTCAAAGACTGGTTGAAGATGGACCTTTGAGTTCATTGGAAGTAGAGGCACTACCAGTCTGTGAATCCTGCTTGGAAGGTAAAATGACCAAAAGGCCTTTTACTCAAAGGGGTATAGGGCCAAAGATGTGTTGGAATTAGTTCATTCTGATTTGTGTGGACCCATGACTATCCAAGCTAGAGGTGGCTTTGAATATTTTGTCACATTTATTGACGATTATTCAAGGTATGGATACATTTATTTGATGCGCCGTAAGTCTGAGTGCTTTGAGAAATTCAAAGAGTACAAGGCTGAAACGGAGAAACGTCATAGAAAATGTATCAAGTCATTACGATCAGATCGTGGTGGCGAGTACCTCTTTGGGGAGTTTATGGATTATTTATCAGAGGCTAGGATTGTATCCCAATTGACTGTACCTGAAATGCCCCAACAGAATGGTGTAGCCGAAAGAAGGAATAGAACTCTTATGGAGATGGTTAGATCAATGATGAGTTATTCGGATTTGACAGATTCGTTTTGGGGATATGCCTTAGAGACTACAAATTATATTTTGAACTTGGTTCCTTCTAAGTCAGTACCTCTTACTCCCACAGAGCTGTGGATTGGGCATAAGCCTAGTCAGAAACATGTTCGCATTTGGGGTAGTCCAGCACATGTGCTGAATGGGAAAGCAGATAAGTTAGAATCTCGCACAGAAGTGTGCTTGTTTATAGGCTATCCAAGAGGAACAAAAGGAGGTTTATTTTATAGTCCTAAGGATCAGAAGGTCATTGTTAGCACCAATGCCCGATTCTTAGAGGAAGACTATGTGATGAACCATAAACCCATAAGTAGAGTTGTTCTAGAAGAACTAAAATATGAGACACCAAGTACTTCAGTACCAACAGTACAAGAGGATGAACCACAAATAACTGCACAACGTGTCACAAATGTTACACCACAACCGATAGTGCCTCGTCGTAGTGGGAGGGTTGTGATACAACCTGATAGATATATGTTCTTGGGAGAGTCGTCAGACTTCATCCCTAAGGAACAAGACTATGATCCCTGTACCTACAATGAAGCACTCCAAGATAAAGATGCAAAGTCTTGGCAAAAAGCAATGATATCTGAAATAGAATCTATGGATTCTAATCAGGTCTGGGAGCTTGTAGAACCATCCAATGGTGTAAAAGCCATTGGATGCAAGTGGGTCTATAAGAGAAAAAGAGGATCAAACGGTAAGGTTGAAACCTTTAAAGCTCGGCTTGTAGCAAAAGGTTTTTCTCAAAGAGAGGGTATCGATTATGAGGAAACCTTTTCTCCTGTAGCCATGCTTAAGTCTATTCGGATTCTTTTATCTGTTGTAGCTCATCTCGATTATGAGATTTGTCAAATGGATGTCAAGACAGCTTTCCTTAATGGAAGTCGTGAGGAAGACATCTATATGAAGCAACCAGACGGGTTCATTGAAAAGGGCCAGGAGCATCTTGTTTGTAAGCTCAAGAAGTCCATTTATGGACTTAAGCAAGCTTCCAGATCTTAGAACATATGTTTTGATCAAGTGATAAAATCCTATAGTTTTGATCAATGTCAGGATGAATCATGTGTATACAGAAAGTGTGATAGAAACGTGATGGTGTTCCTAGTACTTTATGTGGATGACATCTTGCTCATTGGAAACAATGTGAAGGTATTATCTGATATAAGGGTATGGTTATCCAAACAGTTTGATAAGAAGGACTTGGGAGAAGTAGGTCACATCCTTGGGATCAAAGTTCTACGAGATCGCAAGAAAAGGATGTTGGGCTTATCCCAAGCTTCCTATATCGATACTGTACTAACTCGTTTTAGTATGCAAAATTCTAAGAAAGGTTTCTTACCTTTTAAACATGGAATTTCTCTATCAAAGGAGCAGTGTCCGAGGACACCTAAAGAGATAGAGAACATGAAGGCAGTTCCTTATGCTTCAGCAGTAGGAAGCTTAATGTATGTAATGCTATGTACGAGGCCAGACATCTGCTTTGCCGTAGGCATGGTCAGCAGATATCAGTCTAACCCAGGACAAGAGCACTGGACTATCATAAAGCATATTTTGAAGTACCTGAAAAGGACTAAAGAGTATATACTAGTTTACCAGGCAGATAGTTTAGTTCCCTTGGGGTATACAGACTCAGATTTTTAGTCAGATAGGGATTCCAGGAAATCTACCTCAGGTTATGTGTTTACTTTAGGAGGTGGAGCCATTGTGTGGAGGAGTATCAAGCAAAAATGTATTGCTGATTCCACCATGGAAGCCGAGTATGTGGCAGCCTCTGAGGTAGCCAAAGAAGCGGTTTGGCACAGAAACTTTCTGTTGGACTTGGATGTGGTACCTAGTTTGCCTAAGTCTATTACACTTTATTGTGATAATAGTGGTGCAGTTGCAAACTCAAAGGAACCACGAGCCCATAAGACAGGCAAACACATTGAGTGTAAGTACCACCTGATATGAAATTTTGTAAAGAAAGGAAAAGTTGTTGTGATCAAGATAGCATCAGCCGACAACCTAGCTGATCCCTTTACAAAGAGCTTACCAGCTAAGGCTTTTGACAATCATGTTGAGGGAATGGGAGTCAGATGTGTAGCAGCATGACTTTAAGTAAAAGTGGGAGATTTGTAACAGTATACTAAAAAGTAATGCTTTGAGTATAAGTGGGAGATTGTTAGGGTTATATACTAAAAGCATCACTTTTATAGTAACCTTATTTCCTTAAATTTTGAATGAGAATCATATGGGCAAATGTTTCCATATTGTACTTGTTCCAAGTGTTAATACAAATGTCTGATATTCTATATTGTAGATAATATGGTGTGTGGTATCACACAGAAGATCATATTATCAGTTTCCTATGGAGTATATAAATAGTTCACAACCTAGATGGACTTGGACAATCTATTGGAAAGGTTGTAGTATAATCTGGTATTAGTCTATCTTGACTATAGGTTTACACTAGTACACTTTGTGTGTATTGAACAAGACCACTTGAGGTTGTTCTCTTTGTACTGACTACATAAGAGAACAAATACCTCTGTTATTATGGATTCTTGTGCTCTTAATCCGGATATAATAACGGACATGTATATGCAGTGTACATTACTTTGACTCATAAAAGAGTGAGATTCATCTACCTAGCTGATCCCTTTACAAAGAGCTTACCAGCTAACACTTTTGACAGTCATGTTGAGGGAATGGGAGTCAGATGTGTAGCAGCATGGCTTTAAGTATAAGTGGGATATTTGTAGCAGTATACTGAAAAGCAGTGCTTTGAGTATAAGTGGGAGATTGTTAGGGTTATATACTAAAATCATCACTTTTGTAGTAACCTTATTTCCTTAAATTTTGAATTAGAATCATATGGGCAAATGTTTGCATATTGTATTTGTTGCAAGTGTTAATGCAAATGTCTAATATTCTATATTATAGATAATATGGTGTGTGATGTCACACAGAAGATCATATTATCATTTTCCTATGGAGTATATACATAGTTCACAACCTAGATGGACTTGGACAATCTATTGGAAAGGTTGTAGTGTAATATGGTATTAGTCTATCTTGACTATAGGTTTACACTAGTACACTTTGTGTATATTGAACAGGACAACTTGAGGTTATTCTCTTTGTACTGACTATATAAGAGAAAAATACCTCTGTTATTATGGATGCTTGTGCTCTTAATCCAGATATAATAACAGACATGTATATGCAGTGTGCATTACTTTGACTCATAAAAGAGTGAGATTCATTATGGATCAACAACCTCTATGAATTGGGTAATAACATTATATGTATGATGGACTGTTAATTATAAATAGAATCCATATCCCGATACATCAGGTTAATGATGTCCTCTTAAGGAGCTCATAAGTATTGTCATGTAAATCCTGCAGGTGGATTATATCCGACATGACAAATATAGTTGAGCGATACTACTTAAGGATAAAAGATGTCGAATCAATATAGTTGTCAGTAACTTAATTTGATCGACGGACATATGATATCTTAACATGGGGAGCCAAACGAGCATATAATAAAAGGAGCCCACAAACATAATTTGGCATTAGGGAGGTAGTGCAATAATAGCTCATTAGTGGACCGAGCTATTGTTAATGGGCCTGGATTATGTGTTCGGGCTGAACACGGGAAATCCAGATCCATTAGGAGGCCTAACCCTAATTTCTCCTCATGGTCCCTGCCGTAGCCTATATATATCCTCTATTCTTTGGCCGCCAGATTACTGATCAGAAATCTGAAATTATCTCTAAATTCGTGATTCACGTAAGGAGAGAAAGAGAGGGCTGCCAAAGAGAAGAAAAGGTTGGGAGATCGCCGCCCACACGACGTCCAACTCGAGGAAGGAATACGTGCAGAAGACCTTGGGGTCGTCCGCTCGAGATTGCCAGGAATTATTTGTCTTCTTTCTGCCGCAGGTATAATTCGTGAACCCTAGTTTTCGCCTATGAAGGGTTAGAACACGTATTAGATCTGTTAAACTTTCTATCGATCAATACGCATACCAAAGGAAGGGTCCTGGGAATCCCCAGTTCCATGACTATCAACTTTGGTTTGACCATAGGATGGGGTCAATGTTGATATTATTGTTTGGGAACTATGATTCCAATACTGACGGATCGACTTTAGCCTAGAGAGATGGCCTAGCAGTTAGGCGAGACGTCTATGTTGCGAGAGTTAGCATCGATACCAGTGATCTTGAGGATTGATTAGTTTGGATGTTGGTGTTGAAGAATAGAATGATTCAAGAGTATGAGAATACCACTCATGAGCCTCGACTGAAATGCATATATATATCAGGGACGTCCGAATATGTGCATGATCCGACTCGAGTGGAACTGGCAGAATTCTCTATCACGAGGCTTGTCTGAAATATATGTATTTTGGGGATGCCTGAAATATGTGCACGATCCAACTAAGTGATACGTTGAGTTCAAAGTGAGACTGTAGGAATGGAACGATCGAAGATTTTGAGATTGTGAGTTTCAAAGAAAAAGATTGATAGTAGTGTGAGCGTGGCTCGGATTGAAGAAACGCATAGGAAGAATGTGTACGAAAATCGTTGGATGTTGAATCAAGTTATAAGTCAATAGGTGGGTACTCAGTTAGTTTCAAGGACGAAACTTTTTCTGAGTGGTGTATCATGTAGTGTCCTATCCCGCTCAGTCAATCAGAGGAATTGGAATGCCAACGACGTTCGGACTTAGCCATGCAACGGTTGCTCGAAGACCTGCTCGGTCGAGGCGGCTCCTCGCTCAGGTGGATTGCTTCGGTGAACTTGCCTCAGCTTGGCCTTCAAACTAATAAAACAAAAGTTTTCAAATGCATAAGTAGGTTTGATAATAAAAGAGATGAATCCACATAGCTAAGGAAATAATCCCAAGTCAGGTCGACTGAGTTAGAACATGGAAAAAGGTACCACGGTCGGCTTAGAAGTGTTGCACGGGGGCTTTTAAAATTGACACTCGGTCCTTCGTCCCTTGGCGTGGGAGAAGGAAAAAGTTGGTCTTCACCACAAAGCTAAGAGTTGGCCTAAGTCATAGGCGTCGCCCGCATAACACTTGATAAAGCATGCACAGTCCCATCGTCCAAGGCTTGGCATAGCCTTTGCTCGTCCCACGGGTTAAGTTACATCGCACGGCTTGTGGCATAAGTCTAGGCACCCAAAGAACTTGGTTGTTCAAAGTCGAACGCGTGTACGGCACGTTCCCACGATGCAAGGTTTGATGCAGTCTTTTTTCGTCAAGTTGTTGCACGATTAAGTTAGGCAAAGTTATGTTAGGCTATTGGAGTAGTAGAAAGCACGGTCCTACGAGTTCTACGGCTGGGTATAACCACATAGTCCAACGATCTCAAGGCCTGTCATATAAGTATGTCTTGGGCGGTAGTGTCGCACAGAATGCAAGTTGGTTTGAGGTACGACGTTATAGACTTAGTGTTCTAAGGCACGGACCACGATTGATTCAAATTAAGTTTTAGAAAATGGGCTTTCAAATAGTCATTCCTAAGTTGAGTAAAAGGATAGGGCAACAAGGAAGAATGCTCGCGACCATGGGTCGTTGAAGCGGTCTCAAATACTAGAAGTCTTGAACTGGGTCCTGAGAGAGATGGTAACCTTAGAAGAACAATGACTGTGTGAGATGTCAGTTCGAGTCGAGTCTTGCATGGTCATTGGGCAACTTGTCGACAAGGTAAAAGTTTTCTCGAGCGACATCCCCGGGCCAAGGGACCGTTTTGGCCTAGGAGGAAACACGGTATAGCCGAGCTGGGAGTACCGCTCAGGTTATTCGGAAACTTTCAACGGGGCTCGCTACTTGCGCTGAAAGTGTCACCGAATAACAAAGCTATAAGTCCAGGATAGCTTGTGGTGCTAGTGACTTATCATATAGATGGCTCGGCACGGGCGGCAATCTGTAGGTGTGCCTTTGGATTGAGTCGAGTTGAATAGGTACACGATCAGAAGACAATGTTTGGGGCCTAAGATTTGGTTGCAACGTAGACACTATGCTTCGACATGGGATATGGTGTCGGGTCTTAAGTTCTTGGCATAGAGTTGTGTAAGTTTGGGTTTGAGTCGTTCGAGTTTAAGTCAGGAAGCGCAGCAAGGCAGAGTTTGTTGTGTGACAATAAGTTCATAAGTCTTGATTGAGTCGGTTGTGATTAAAGTGGCAAAGGTCGAGAGGCAGCAATATGGTTAAGTCACACTGAGTTGTGAGGTACGGGCTCAATATGGACTTGTAGCATGGTCACATGGAAATTGGGTACTATCGTGTACTTGCGTCTCTGAGTATGGGCCGAAAGGAAAACACGACTTGATAAGTTGACGTTGTTGACACAAAAAGGGTCTAAGAGGAAAAGTATAAGTAAGTTGCTAGTTGCAAGGCACGGGATGGTCTAGAGACACAAAATAGGCCGAGTGTCTATGTCCTAAAACTGATCCTAAGGTAAGAGTAGAAAGACAATCGTAAAGGGAATATGTTGCACAAAGTAAATAAAAGTGTTGGTTTTGTATGGGTGGGCGAGGAGCTCATTCCACCAGTATAGTTGAGTACTGACACCCACACAGCTTTCATGTGCAAGAACAAGTAGAAGCTCATGGCGCGAAGCTCACTTAGATGCGTCGAGGCAGCGGAGTTCCTTGACGATTCGAGGCATGCGGCCGCATCGAGTCTGGACTTATACGTGACATAATGTATGGACATCGCCTATCTAAAGCTTTCGCTGGCCTACTCAAATTGTATTAAGAGATGGGAGAGAGCAGAGTGACTTGTAATGTGAGAAGAGTGAGCTTGAGTGATTATAATCTTGGCCTTGTGCCACATTGTAATCTTTGTTTCAATATCGATAAAAAAGTATTTTGCATGTCTTGTGTTTTGCTTCAAATTTCTGCTGCTGTATCAATGTTCCGCTTGGGACTTCTATACGATGACCCGTCACTTAGCCTGTAAATGACCGTTATGGAATCCGCCTTGCGTGAGCGCAGTCTAGCCTCAAGCGGCATCATGCCTTAGCGAGGATGATCATTCCTACGGGAGTGGGGCATGACATTAATACCAGGCCTACTGCACAGGTCCAAAACCCGGCCCACGTAATTCCACTAAAACTTATTCTCTCAGAACAGAAAGAAAATGAATTCTCCAGAAGAAAAAAATGAGCTGAAGGAGAAAAAGAAGAAGATTTAGAATAAGAAGGAGATCGTGCTCACCTATGTCAGCTAGACAGAGGTAGATTTGGAGGCGGCGGTGGTGATAATGGCGAGCGAAAACGAGGAGAAGTTCGGTCAGGTAGCCGACCTGTAGTCGATGGCTCGCCAGTGACGAGCGATGACCTAGGGTCATTGATGCTGGAGCTGGGTTTGCCAGACGTGGGTTCGACCAGATCTTGGCGCATCGGTGGTTGCTAAGTGCGGCGCCAGGAAGCAAATACGGCCAGATCTAAGCCATAGGATGAATGTGCTATTGCACGCCGGTGGAGACGTACGTGGTGGTGTTCTACTGGTGATGGCAACTCAGTTAACATGTGGTGTTGGATGATTGGGAAATAGACGACCGGTGGTGAGGATTTGGGTTGCGATGGTCGGCTGTAGTGATGCCCGCAGCAGCCGGCGGAGAATTGTGGCCGAGCGGTGCTGGCGGAAGGGTTGTTGATGATGATGATGTTGGCGAGCGGTAGTGGAGAAGCATCGGCCAGGCGGAGGTGGTGATCTCCAAGATAAGGAGAAGATCAAGGTATCCGTGTCCTCGAGAGACGGGGACACAAGAACAGGGAATTATAGAAATTGGGGATGTCAATTGTAACGTATCTTCAGGGTCGGACTCGGGTCACGAGAAATTGTAAAATTTTTAGGGATCGTTTCGTATCAGACACAAAAAATAGATGTAATTGTAATAAAATAAAAATATAATTAAATGTGATGGACACCCGGAGTCGAATTCGAGACCTACACTACAAAAAAAGTTGGCTTTTGGGACAACACTTTTAAGAACTCTAGTTTTAAACATCCTAAAAAATTATTATTTAGGACTACTATATTTTTTGTAACAAAAAACAAATTTATTGGTGACCGATTGAAAAATGGATCTCTTATTTGGGACTATTAATATTTTTTATTCCAAATAAATTTTGAGACCGTCTCAAATAATCTCAGCGGGAATGACAATTATTTGGCGGCCCAAACAAAATTTTTTAGAAATCTTTTTTTCCCTTACTCCTAACCGATGGATCTCTAGAATGAATCCACATCATTTATCCACATATATTTTTTAACCTGCCTCCACTCTCTTTCTCTCTCTCTATATTCATTACCAGTTTGGGAGAACCATACCGCTGCTTCACTACAACAAATAGGACCTACAATAGCAGTTTTTCTATAGCGTTCAAGTGTCCCCGCTATAGAATGTTATCCATAATAGCGTTCTTTCTGCAATACTATAAAATATCTATCTATAGTATTTTCTGAATGTTGTAGAATCTATAACATTTATATGTTTGTATGTCAAAGCAGATCTCATGTTCGAATCCTAGGAGAAGCAGGGTAAGTTTTTATTTTACATTACATTATATTTTCTTTCTCCAGTGCTATAAAAAAATTTGTTGCTAAAAGTAATAATTTGCAACACATTTCAACTTCGTTGCGAAATATCTTTCTTAAACAATGCCTTTCTGTATTGCCAAATCTCTGTTACCTAAGCTTGAAAGTAATAAACATCGATAAATTTGTTGTAAAATAATATTTTTAATAATACAAAATATTTTCCTTGCCAAACATTTTTCTAGCTAACCTTTTAACTTGGTAGATTGATATTAACAACATCATTGGCTAAATTTTTTTTTTTAGTCAAAATTTCAACTCTTCTTCCAATAATTTTAAGACTCCCTCCTCTTTGTCTCTCTCTCTCTTACACACGCACCCTCTTTCCCTTTCTCACTCATTTACATTCTTTCTCTACTTTATCCTCCCTCCTAATTTCACCTTCTCCTCTAAAGAAAAAACCACCACACACCCCTCTTTCGGGTTCCTTCCTCGTCATCCGCGGCCTCGACGATGTCGACGACCGCCCCATCACCTCTGCGTCGACAACGCCTCTCCGTCTATTCTAAGCTCCTCAGTAGAGGCACGACCCTAGAGGAACGATCCTCCACTATCTCGACTTCCCTCTAGTGCCTCCATCTCCATGAGTCTAAGAAGAATACCGAAGTTTCGACCACGATCAAGGTTCTGAAGCAGGTCGGGGCGTATCCGGTTCCGGAGAAGGCTAATAACATCCATTCGATCCTAGGGTTTGAGTTTTGGAGAGGAGTCTATCGATGACGGTATGTGTACGTACCTTCTATGTGCATATAGATTTTATGTTTTGGATAAGAGTCTATCAATGATGGTATGCGTACATATCTTCTATGTGTATGTAGATTTGCCACAATGGACATATGATGTAATCATGAACCTTCCAACTTACTTGTGAAGAAGGAACTTAATCAACCTAGGCCACCACATGGGTGTTCAGTGCTTCGGTCGCAGGACCCTGCTCATTGCATGTCGCAAGCGAATGTCACCATCGCAGAATCCTCTAGTTCTGTTTTACACATCCGACAATCTGCATTCTATATTGAGGCCATATTCCTCACACATGCTCTGATTAATTTTTATGTGCTGGTGTGTTCCATATTGAGGCCTTATTCCTCGCATATGATGTAATTAATTTGTATGTGCTTAGTCTCATCAATTCTCCTTGTATTTTTTGATCGGAGAATCTACTTCCCATCAACTATGGGCCATGATTAGAAGCATCTATTCCTCCCTACAATAAGTTTCTCCTTGTAGTCATAGAAATTATTGCTTACAAGTATGCTGACCAGTTGAATGATGGTCTCTCTTATTGTTTGCAAGAGCGCAGTCTTACTGACTGGTAGAATTATCAGGTTAGCTTCAAACTCAAAGGGATTATGTCAACCTTAGAAGTTTTTGTTTCCATTTTCATTATGAGAATTACACGTTCTGGACTCGATTTGGAAGGTCAAAACTAGGCAGATAACATGAAGTCCCTATGCATTATTTGGAGAGAAAATGGTCAAAGAAAATATAATTAAGAAAACCTGGTTCATCTTGATGGCATTTGGATTGAATGGATTTTAGAGAGTTTCTATAGCTTTCATTTAAAAATGAGAAAATTTGTGATTACGTTTTCCAGGAACTTAGCTTTCTCACTAGACCACATTTTAGAGCATGAGTAAGCCTCTTAATTAATTACTAATAATTTACATGACGAAATGGAGATGTACATTTGACTGATTCATTTATGATATCCATCTTCTTGTTTTCAAAAAAATTTAGCAAAATTATTTGGCTAGGTTATCTTAGATTTGTGTCCGACATAATTTATGTCCTATATTTTGGGGTATCTGTGCTTTCTAGGTCTCTCTTGATATATTCCTTTAAAAAGTACATTTGTCTCTTGATATATTCCTCGAAAAAGTATACAATTTATGTCCGACACAATTTAAACATATATTTCCCTCAGACTTACAAATATTGTTCCAACTCTAAGAGTTATATCGTCATCATCAGCCCATCGAAATGCAAAGAGAAGCTTCGTACTCTAGCCCGGTGTGTACTCTCTTTCCATTCTTTTCTTTTGTATTTTGCGGACATCTAATTTTGTTTTTAATGGCATTGATCACCACTACAAGTGGTATTTTAATTTAGTCTAAAGAAAATATTTTAGTTGGTAACTTTGCTGGTAAATAAAGTAATCAATTTTCGGAGGCAGTTGTTTGGATGTCATAATGATATTGTAGGATTAAATAATTAGATCACAGTTGAAGTAAGACCAGGTAAACATATAGTTGAAGAATAGAATACTAATTCATTAGATTGAAACAAATAGCCAGGAAAGGAACTATATTAGACTAAAATAAACAACCGTGGCCCCTAACTTTTGGGAAGGATAATGGATATGAGTGCCTCTTTTGAAGGTTGCCACAACGTTGATATCTGACCTGATTTGGTTTATGAGTGTTGTTCCTTTTCACAAACCATTAACATTGGATGTTATATGTGACAGAGGTCTGATTGGAGTATATCCTGACTGGTATGATTTTTCTGTATATTTTTTTAGCATTCTATATAAGAAAGAGTACAGAGGTCTTAATAATACTTAGGATGCTCCTTAGTATATTCTTTTAATTTGAATTTGGTTTGTTTTATGATTTGGTTTGTGTATCTATTATTTATGGATCGGTATCGGCAGATACTGCAAATATGGTAGGAATATAGTCTAACAGTTACCATGTTATGTTTGTTGGATGTGGTGACATATTGGAGCTCCTTGAAACATTGACTACCGGAAATTGATTCTTCATCACTTATCAACTGTGATATATTATGAGAGTATTGTATACAAATTAGATAAGCTTGCTATATGCTTGCTTCATGACCATTCTGTTTGGTAATTTCTGATATATAATATTTTTAGTTATAAGGATCTGCTATTTAACTGATTCTAATGAAATTTAGTCTATTCTTGTATCGATTTTGTTTTTTTAATGAATCTTCTCTTTCAATATAAGTCACAATTAATGATAATTATTGATTTATATCTATAGCTTTATTGTACATTGGACCTCAGGATACTGTTGCTTCGTATGTAGACATTGAGTTTTCTTACCTCATTAATGTTATGTTGTAATTTGTTAGAAAAAAAAACTTATCCAGCATTATGAATTTGAAGATACATGCACCTCAAATGAATGTTGGAACTTAAACTATAGTTTCTATGCTTCCCTATTCGTCCAGGGGATGCTTTAGATTTTCAAGAAATTTTCCATGAACATATTTGGTTTGTTGTTGAGCTTCTGATGGGGTCTAATTATCTAATTACTACTGCTTGTTTATACCATCTAAATGTAAAATGTTATTTACTCTTGGATCAGTTCATTGGTTCTTGAGATAGCTAGCAACTTCAGCTAGTTGTTTATTATGGCCATCTTGATTTCATCATTACTACAACTTTCTGAAACTCTTGTTCAACTTCTGAAATGGTCCAGCTCCATAATCTACTATAGAATATTGTCTTTTAATCGCACATGTCTTCAATTCTTCTAGATTCTTTAATTCTTGTTGTGTATATTCTCAGACATGAGGTGCTCTAAATCTCTTGCATCGAATTATATACAATTTATGCTTTTTGTTGTGTATATTTCTGAAGAAAACGTGTATATTGTAGGATATCAATTATATTTGTAAGAATTTAGCAGCTCTTGAAGTTCTCGACTCATCAACCAATCAAGTTTTTAATAGTATGGCACCATGAACTTGTCGTTCGCGATCAATGCCGACACCAACACCACTACCAACACCATCACCAGATGATGACATTGCAAGTAAGGACTTAGTTTTAGTTTTTATATTATACAATTACAATCTTGCAAGTGTATAATTCTATTTATGTTCATTCAAAATGCGGAGATGGCATAGTAGTCGGTTGAGCCTGAATTCAGATTCAAATATAAGGATTCATGTTTTTTTGGAGATTTCGTGTCGTATCCTACTTCTCATTATTAAATGTCTCCTTATGTATGTGTTGAGTTGAGGAAGTTGCATTGAGATGTCAACGGATGGTTGTACAGTCCTTCACCTATTCTGACTTTTTCTTATAATGGTTTTTTTAAATGATTTATTTTCTTACTTCATTATGTTTCTGTTATTCTGTATTCAAGCACTACAGATCCAGTACTTCTAGTTAGGATTTGAAGTCAACAATTATTAGTAGATTTGAAGTGAGGATTCTTCACATGGTGTTACAAGTTAGAGGTATGTATTTTGTTTGGTTCATGAACATTCTACCAAAGTACGGAATAGCACTTATACAAAATCTTACCACTTTTGGTAAAGATATGTATGTTGGCATCAGGGTTAAGTTTGCACTACTGGAATTTTAGTGGAGAAGGAATAAACGTGTGATACCTTAGATTCTTATGTATATGGCTGTATACCCTGTGCTATTATGGATTTATATACCTCGAGCCATTGGCACTTTTCATTCAGTGAATCGACCTTCATTAGTTACTTAATTTTTTTCTTCTACTGATATGTATAATTCATCATGAAACTATATTGGAAATTTGAGTTTTTTTCTTCTGTTACATTTTTTTCTTCTGTTACTTGATTTTTTCTTCTGTTATAACATCACTTTGAATTATAACTTTTTGAGCAAAAATTATAACATCGACCTTCATTAGTTACTCTATTGGAATTTTGGTGGATAAGGAAGAAAAAATTATATACCTCGAGCCATTGGCACTTTTCATTCAGTGTTAAGTTTGCTCTATTGGAATTTTGGTGGTAAAGATATGTATGTTGGCATCAGGGTTAAGTTTGCTCTATTGGAATTTTGGTGGATAAGGAATAAACGTGTGATACCTTAGATTCTTATGTATATGGCTGTATACCCTGTGCTATTATGGATTTATATACCTCGAGCCATTGGCACTTTTCATTCAGTGAATCGACCTTCATTAGTTACTTAATTTTTTTCTTCTGCTGATATGTATAATTCATCATGAAACTATATTGGAAATTTGAGTTTTTTTCTTCTGTTACATTTTTTTCTTCTGTTACTTGATTTTTTCTTCTGTTATAACATCACTTTGAATTATAACTTTTTGAGCAAAAATTATAACATCACTTTGAATTATAATTAGTTTTCTTACTTTTTTTGCAGTTCCTTCAAATGAGTTTTGCCTAATTTTACAAAAGGTGGGAGATGCCACTTAAGGGAAAATTATTTTGGGTTCGTTTTGGTAGATAATGCTTAATGATGTGAAAAGTTTTAGACTTTTTTTTGTAAATGATGGAGAGAACAATTAATGATTTCTCTAATTTTGAGTTCATTTTGTGAATCAAGGGAGGACATCTAAATGATGTAAGATGCTTTGTGTTCATTTTGTAAATAATGTGATATGGCCTGTAATGATGTTTTATGAAAACTTTTTTTTGTTAATGCCTTTCAGAGAATACAATATGTATTTTTGCTTAAATAGTTATATATGGTTTTTGTTATATATGTATTTTGAGTGTATATTTTGTATGCACAGCAGGGAATCAATAATTCTATGAGAACTGGAACAACTGTTATAAATTTTTGGGACAGATCTGTTGTTCTGTACTAAAAGTGAACTATATTCTTTTGGGACATTTGCCTAAATTATTAGGACGGATAATATCTGTTACAAATATCTAATTTTTGGGACGGCAAGACCAATCATCACACAAAAATAGAGTTTCACAACCTTTTGAGACAGTCAATTTTTTTGTCCTTTAACGTTAATTAGGACGGCAATATCCGCCCCTTAAGCTTTTGCCACGCCACCCTAATAGCATCGTTTGAATCTGTCCCAACCGCCGTCCCAAATAATATTTAGGACGGTAAAAGCTATTTTTAGAACAGTTTTTTGTTGTCCCAAAAGACCACTTTTTTTGTAGTGCTACATATCTTGACACGGTAGACTATTGGTGTTGGACACAGTAATACAATAAGTAGTACACAAGTTAGATACAAAATTTTTGTAATGGACACACTAATGTGTCGGATACGAAAAGAATTAGGGCTATATTTTGGTTAAGAAAATTTTAACAATGTGATTACAAGCTATTTATAGCCTCCAAAGGAATAATCCAGAAAATGAATGTTATAAGAATATTCCAAGGAATATGCTAGATGCTAGAAAATATTTCATCCTTATTTAATTACATAATTAGCTAAGCCATGACTAGTTATTTACTAGTCATGCCACCCGCTTCACATAATTACTAAATGGATACCTCCACCACTAATAATTACTACAATTGTCACTCCCCTTTCCGTAAATTATGAAACTGTCGCTCCCTTTTCTACAATTCACCAAATTATCATTCCTCTTCTAGAAAATTACCAAATTAGGAGGTTACATCATGTGTTGTGCAAAGTTCGTAAATTATCTTCTTTAAGGCTTCTATTGCAGCCTGTTTCCTCTCCGCTGCTCGGCGCTCCTAGAATTAACTTCATGTCAGACCAGATAGCTACGCACCCTTGATGTCATGCGCCTTTGGTGCTATGCGTCTTTCACTAGAAGTTCACTGTTATGAGATACAGCTTCATAGGCTGTATGTTGATCAAGTCATGAGTTTTGGCACCTAGGCGAATAAGACAAACTATATGCCTATTTGAGTATGCTCATTTTTCATGCTTTTACAAAACCCCTTTCAAAGTTTTTAAAACATGAACAAGTTTTGAAATACTTTGAAAGAAGCATGAGGGAAAAGGATTTGTTGTATAAAACCCAGATGCATAAGACCACTGCCATGCTGTCATTGCTTTGACTCTTTCACTTGGAATTTGAACTAGCTTCGAAATTTGAGGCGGTTGATACTCTCAAACACTTGGATCGAGGTTTAGTCAGCTGTCAACTGTGATTTCAGGAATAAAAAATCATGCAACAATTAATGTTGATCTGACTTCTTCAACATAAATTGTGTCGTATAAGGCCCTGCCACATAGTGTAGCTTTATGCGCCTATGTTATCCCTCCATCACTATAAATAGGGGGTGTTTTTGTAGAAGTTTTCACCACATCTTCTCACGATGTTCTTATAAATTCGAGCTTCAATGGACTCGTGCAAGCTTGTAGGGAAGTTGAACATAACTTTGTCGAGGGCATTGCTCTTTAAATGTGTTAGGAGTCAAAAAAACATTGCTCTTCCCAAGGCTAAAGTTCGTAAAGTATTCTTCGTCTTTTCCTTCTTGAATCGACTAAGTTACTTCTTTGCACAAAGTGTATGGATGAAAAGTGTCATCCTGATCATGCTTGAACACAACATATCATATAGAATACATAACTGGGGTTGCAAACGTTCAATAATAAATGCACTGCTAGTAGGAACTTCTATTGCAGACAGATATAGTTGTCACCAATTTTCAGCTGAAAAATGTGTTGTTAGAATATACAATTGTCATATAGCGCATATGCGCATAAAGCTAGACATACTTGTGTAGAACACATAAAAAAAAGAGAAAAATCACTGTCTTTTCTTATTAGCGCAAGGCACCACAAATCGAGTACACCTGAGAGATCCTGCACTGAGAATCTCCGAGTACAAAAAGAATTCTGGGAAATGGGACAATGGAGATCGAGTGACAGTTGCTCCTTTACTCCGTTGACACTCCGATTTACAAAAGTGGGAGAAAACCTAAGAAAATTGCTAACTCTCGGCTCACTCACAAGAAGGGCATCCATTTGGCTCTGAAATGCTATCTGTTCTGTTCAATTGAAGAGGCATATATCCTATATTTATAGTCGTTTTGTACTGAAATGACTATTATGCGCACATAGGTGGAGAATACACTGATCTTCCTGTGGGCGCATAGTATTGCTTTGAGCGCATAGGATATAGGCGCATAAGAACTGGATGATCGTGGGTAGATCGTGGGGTTGACGTGACCGCATGCTTCGGTGCACGACTGCTCATGGAGACTAGCGTGGCCGCATGCCTCGGCCCATGACTGATCGTGGATGTTGACCGAGTCATAGAGCTGTTCTGACTTGGGCGCATAGTGTAGGAAGACAACCATGCTCCCACCTCTGGAAAAATCTTGTGGGCGCATAGAATTTACCACATGTGGGCGCAAAGAATTGCTACATGTGAGCGCATTGTCACTTCTTTATGTGGGCGCATAGTATGGATATTTTCATGCTTCTACAAGACCCCCTTCAAAGTTTTTGATACTCGAACGAGTTCAAAATACTTTGAAAGAAGCATAGGAGACTGTCTTCTTATGGCTCTGTGGGTGTATAACAAACCATCTCTTTGGGCGCATAGATGTTGCCAGGCTTTCAAAGATGACTGTTGAGATCTTTCTCAAAAATCTGAACTGACAGATTCATTGGAACGGATTTGAAGAGGTGCACTCTTTATGCGATGTCTACGCATAGTCCATATCAACAGAAAGTGGGAGCATAGTATGCAATGAACGAGTCTTTGCGTAGGCGCATAACTCGCGTTCATGCCTATAAATAGGCTGCGTGGAGAGAGAAAATTCATTCTTCCCTCCATTTTTCAAAATTTCCAAGAGACTTTTCATTTCCTTTCTACAAAAACATATCTCCCAAGCCTATCTCTACTCCCAAGAAGTCCGCAAAGGGCAAGTAGGCTGCAACAGGCGGTTCTCCTCAAGCATCTCTTCTTGGAGCAGAAGATCCCCATCATGCTTATCACGCCCCGCTCCCGTAGGAGCGATCGTCCTCGCTAAGGCGTGATGCCGCACAAGCCTGGATTGCGCTCGTGCAAGGCGGGTTCTATAACGGCCGATTACAGCGGCTGCGACGGGGTCGTCGTACAGATGTCACAAGCAGAGACATTGAATATGCCAACGGAAATTTAGAACAAAAAAGAAGTCATTCAAAAGATACATTTTATTGATATTGAAAAAAGGATTACCAAGGGGCACAAGGCCAAGATTACAAGTCACTCAAGCTCACTCTTCTCACATTACAAGTCACTCAGCTCTCTCTCATCTCTCAATACAAGTCTTGAACCAGCGGATGCTTCAGAGAGGCGATGTCCATACATTATGTCCCGTATAAGTCCAGAACCCATGCGACCGCATGCCTCGAATCGCCAAGGAACTCCGTACCTCGACGCATCCAAGCGAGCTCCGTGCCACGAGCTTCTACCTGTGCCTGCACAAGAAAATTGTGTGGGTGTTAGTATTCAACTGTACTGGTGGAATGAGCTCCTCGCCCACCGATACAAAACCAACACGTTCATTTACTTTGTGTAACATAGTCCCTTTATGATTGTCTTTCTACTCTTGCCTTAGGATCAGTTTTAGGTCATATGCCTTGGCCTATTTTGTGTTTCGAGACCATCCCGTGCTTGTAACAATGTTAACCTATCAAGTCGTGTTTGCCTTACGGCCCAAAATCAGAGACGCAACTTTATGATAAGACTCCATTTCCATGTGACCGTGCTACAAGTCCATTGTGCTGTGCCTCGCAACTCAATATGAGTTAACCATATCGCCCCCTCGCGGCACTTGCTACTTTAATCACCAACTGACCCAATCAAGACTTGTGGGCTAAGTGTCACTCGACCGACTTTGCCTTACGACATTTTGTGACTTAAACTCAAGATGACTCAAATCCAACTTAAGCAACTTATATGTCGACAACTTAGGACTTGACGCTACATCTCGTGCCGAAGCATGGTGTCTTCGTTGCAGCCAGATCTTAGGCCCAAACATTATCTTCCAATCGTGCACGCATTCGACTCGACTCATTGATATAGTACACACACTACTCGAATCAATCCAAAGGCATACACACAGATTGTTGCCATGCCGACTCATCTATATGAACTAGTCACTAGCGTCCAGCGCTATCATGGACTCCCTTTATAGCTTTTGATTAGACGGACGCCCCTTGCCAGCGTGAGTAGCGAGCTTCGCTGTAAGTCCCCACCTAACCCGTGCGGTCATCCAGCACAGCTATGATATCTACCATTGAAACTGTCTCGTTGGACGCCTGAGTCGCTGTTCGAAAAACTTTTATTTTACCTTGTACAAGTTGTCCAATGACCATGCAGACTTGACTCGAACTGACGTCTCACACAGTCATTCTACTTCTAGTGTTACCATCTCTTTCTGGGCCAAGTTTAATACTTCTCACATCTGAGACCTCGCCTCGACGACCCATGGTCGCGAGCATTCTTCCTTCTTGCCCTATCATTTCATTTGACTCAGGAGCGGCTATTTGAAAGCCCTCCTTCCAACTCAATTAAATCAACCGTGGCCCGTGCCTTAAAAATACTATGTCTGTGACATTGTACCTTACGCCAATTGATGTTCTGGGTGAAACTATCGTCTAAGACACTTTATACGACGGGCTTTAAGGTCGTAAAACTAAGTAATTTTTGACAACCACAGAATACGCGGGACAGTGCTTAGAATGCCTTCGATAGCCCAACAAAACTTAGACTAACTTAATCGCACAACAAATTGACGAGCAAAGGCTGCGTCAAGCCTCGCATCGCGGAAACGAGCCGCACAAGACATTTGGGTGCCTAAACTTATGTCACGAGCCGTGCAACGCAACTTAACTCATGGGACAAGCGAAGACTATGCCAAGCCTTGTGCGATGGGATCGTGCATGCTTTATGAAGCGTTTATGCGGGCAACGCCTATGACTTAGGCTAACTCTTAGCATTTCGGCGAATACCAACTTTCCTTCTCCCAAGCTACGGGACGAGGAATCGAGTGTCATTTTCAAAGCACGCCGTGCACCAACTCTAAGACGACCGTTGGACCTTTCTATATTCTAACTCAACCTGTCGGGATTATTCCCTTAGCTATGTGGATTCATCTCTTTTATTATCAAGCCTACTTGTGCAAGTTGAAAACATGCGATTTATTATGTGAAGGCTAAGATGAGGTGAGTTCACCGAAACTACCCTACCTGAGTGAGGAGTCGCCTCGACCAAGCGATGTCTTCGAACAGCTGTTGTAAGGCTAAGTCCGAACGCCGTCGGCGTTCTGATTCCTCCGATTGACTGAGCGGGACGGGGCACTACATCATACACCACTCAGAAAAAGTTTCATCCTCGAAACTAACTGAGTACTTACTTATAGACTTATCACTTGAATGTTCAATGACCCTCGTGCACATTTCTTTTATGCGTTCCTTCAATCCGAGCCACGCTCATACTACCGTCACATTTTTTCGAAACTATATTTTTAAGTCCTTGATACTTTTCCATTCCTCTAGTCTCACTTGATTCAACTTATCACTTAGTTGGATCGTACACATATTCCAGGCGTCCCCAAAATACATGCATTTCAACCAAGCCTCGTGATAGAGAATCCGCCATCACCACTCGAGTCGGATCGTGTACCTATTTAAGAGTCCCTGATATACATACATGTCAATCGAGCCTCATAAGTGGTGCCTCCACAATTCCTATGTCTTCGCGCCGGAATGTCTGCCTAACCGCGAGGCTATGTCTTTAGGCTAAGGCCATCCGTCAGTATTGGAATCATAGTTCCCAAACAACAATATCAACATTGACCCTATCCTAAGTTCAAACCAAGTTAATAGTACGGGCTTTTCTATCCAAGCTCGCATCAATCCAATTTCTAAACCTCGAGCATCGATTCCCTACACACATTCCAATATTCGTCGTATGGGGTCTGAGTTATTCAGCAAAGCCATCATATTTTAAGTTCACTCAACCAAATCTTCGACTCATCAATATCACTCATTCATAAAGCCATTTCGCATAGTCTATCTCTTCGAACACGTTCGACATAATCCGCCTATCAATCCTTCCAAGTCAAGCACGCTACGGCACGACTTGTCGCTAAACCGTAATTCTCATTCCGTATTTCCTAAGTCGTTCATCATAATTCACGTAATCGATCGTAATGTCGTCTTGACTTAACAATATACGAAGCCCCGATCTCACACAAGTCCGATTATCTACGGTGGGCATGAAATCACCATGCAACGCTCCCGCAAAATAATTATCCTCATCGGGACGTAACTCTTGTTTTGTGTCTTGACTAATTCGTTCTCGATACGCGGATTGGATCTATTCAATCCTCAAGTTTACTCAATCATTAATCACAAGTCCAAATATTCTTGAATTTTCCTTCGCATCAAACCAACAAGTCGAAGCAATCCAAATTGCTACATCCTGATTTTCTGAGTTTCGATCATTCCCGCGACATGAATCACCATGTCAGCGCCCATGCAGAACGATCACCCAAAATCCGACGTAACGCATGTGCATGGCTGGAGTTGCACTTATGTAAGACAAGATCGTCGACGTTGTGGTTATCAACGCAACCATCAAGACACTTTTATTTTCATCCAAGTATTCATTTCTATCAAAATTCCAAGTATAGCATCCATAAGAACAATAACACTTGCACGATCGTCATTCCTCGAATTCGAGTGCCCCCGAGTTATCGTATATCGATCTTTGATACGCCTCAACACCATCGATGATATGCGTAACCTGACGATCTTCCTTTGCAATGAATTTCGAGTCGTACGAATGATGCTATCGTCCAACTAGATGATCTCCTCGATATTCAAATTCAAGTTCGATCATTATCCCTTGAATCATTCACAACATCAATTTCTTCAAGCTTAAATTCGCGTATTGTTCATCCGTCTACCTCAAGTCATCGATCAATGTGTTTCCTCGATTCGCATCATTCCTTGCTAACTCAAATTATCGAGCAACATTCATTCCAATCTTTAGTGTCACTTGCATAACTTCAAAATTTAAATTTTTTTATGCACGCTATCTTCCCATTGTGCTAACTTTTTTTTATATGATTCGTATCAATTTTCTCGATTAAGTCATCTATTCTTTACACCTAAAATTTTCTTCGATTCAGTTTCACCTACTCAATCATTTTCGTGTTTCATACTCGCGCAATCCTCAATCCCGTACACTTTCCATGCGTGTCATTTTTTGTTTGTTCGAATCAACTAATCAAATCTCAAGACTACAACAACTTAATCAACAATACTCAATCTACGGCTTTTCATACACGCGATGCTTGCTGATAAACTCATCGGCACCCCGTATCCTCAATCGATCGATATCCTTGAAGCTATCGCATACACCACTCAGGGATGAAGTCATTCAACAAATCCTCAACTATCATTCGATTCACAATCGATTACTTTGAATCTCCGTCCGAACGATTCCTTAAATTTCAAGCACGCTCATCTATATCGCATCGACGATATCGTCGCTCGATAGCACCCCTATTGATAGTCATCCCCCTTTACTCAATGAAGTCCAAATCATTCTCGTCCAACACAATTCGAATCCCGCACTCGACTTCTCTAAGGTCAACGCAACTTTGGTGTACATGCCCAGCCCGACTTAGCCAACCGTGCTTGCGCGAATCATCTTTTTCTTTCTTGTCAAAAACTGTTCTCCTACGTTTTGCAAATTATATAGACTTATTGTATGGACATCCCGTGGGACATTCGAGAGAGAGCGCACCAACGATATCAACTTGCAGAAGCAACAAAGTTAAAAAATTCAGTCGGTAGTCCATGGACGTAAAATCGTGCTCTGATACCATTATGTCACGCCCCGCTCCCGTAGGAGCGATCATCCTTGCTAAGGCATGATGCCGCATGAGCCTAGATTGCGCTCGTGCAAGGTGGGTTCCATAACGGCTGATTACAGTGGCTGCGACGGGTTCGTCACACAGATGTCCTAAGCAGAGACATTGAATATGATAGTGAAAATTTAAAATAAAACATAAGTCATTCAAAAGATACATTTTATTGACATTAAAACAAGGATTACAAAGGGGCGCAAGGCTAAGATTACAAGTCACTCAAGCTCACTCTTCTCACATTACAAGTCACTCAGCTCTCTCTCATCTCTCAATACAAGTCTTGAACCAGCGGATGCTTCGGAGAGGCGATGTCCAAACATTATGTCCCGTATAAGTCCATACTCCATGCTACTGTACGCCTCGAATCGCCAAGGAACTCTGAGCCTCGATGCATCTAAGCGAGCTCCGCGCCACGAGCTTCTACCTGTGCCTGCACATGAAAACTGTGTGGGTGTCAGTACTCAACTGTACTGGTGGAATGAGCTCCTCGCCCACCATATAAAACCAATACGTTCATTTACTTTATGTAACATAGTCCCCTTATGATTGTCTTTCTGTAGTGCCCCGTCCCTACATTGTAGTGCCCCACTCCTAGCAGTTCACTATGTATGGCTTGTGGCTTGGTTAACTCGGTCAGAACCGAGTATTGGGGAAACTTACCGTCGGTACCGAATCGATCACAAACAAGTGCATAAGAACCTTTCCAACAAATGGATTGGTTTCTCTTGAAATGCGTCCAAGAGTTTTCTCTGGATGTTTTGCTGCTGGTTTTGTTGCTTGGTTTTGTTGGATACTTTTCTGAATGATTTTTGATGATTTGATTCTTGCCCGTTTTTATCGATTTGCATAGTATTTATTCTTGAGAATTCTGAGAGAAGAGAACATATCGAGACGGATTATTAACCAAACTTTTGGTGCCAATGCAGACTGACACGTGACGGAAGGCTAAGCGTGCAAGTGTTCCTCTCTCTCTCTGCGATTCTCTAAATTTGTGAGTGTGGATCTCTGTGGTGGTATTGTCCCTCTCGCTATTCCTTCATTCCAACTAAATAAATATCTTGCAACATCCGTTGATCGATACCTTGTTGCTAATGCCACAAGTCAATACCACTAAGAAGCTAGAGATTGAACATTGAAATGAATGCTAGTCCCTTGAACATTGAATGAATCGATTATACTGCTAACAACATTGAGATTATGCTTGTCTATTGAAGATTGATTTTACGGCAATAAACCAAACATTGAATTGAAATTGAATTGATGCCTGGAATGATGAATATGAGATGCTGCGAATTGAACAAGTTGTCTATTTACTTTCAAAATTACCATGCATTGTATGCTTATCGAGTCGGTCACGCATTCGCATGGTCATGGACAACTTGTGCACAAGGTTTGGTGGTGTGTTTCCTCGAATCGGAACTGCGGCACCGGATCTGATTCAGCCCAGGAGGAAACATTGGCGTGCCAATGGGAGCACGGGTCTTGCGAGGCACCCTTAGGGGCTAGCTACCTACTTTGGAGTCATTGCATTACCTTGGAGTCCTATATGGCAAAGAAATGTCCATATGGTTTAACAGCGCCAGTGGACATGTAGTCAGGATGCATGCTAATGATCATTTTATGCACGGGCGGTAAGTATAATTATTATCATTATCTTGTATGTTATGCAGGAAAGCTGGATTCGGCCGATGGTAAAGTAAACATGGTTTCATGAAATACCATGCTGTTTGAATTGTGAATTACTCTGAATGTTGCCTGTTCCTAATAAGTTCATATCTTTAAAATGCTTGTCATTAATAAAATATTAGTTTAGCTGAGTGGGCCAACAGGGCTCACAAGCGCATTGTTATAATGTGCTGACCCCTCCTCCACAGGTACTGGAGAAGGCTCGGGCGCACACCGCAATTAAAGCTTTCTGAACTGCTGTTTCCTTTCAAGTTGTTTTCCCTAAAACACGCACAAAGTATTGCGGAGTTTTCAAAAGATTGCTGCTTATATTTCAAAGTACTAAAGGGGCATGATGTATGGAACGGGAAGTTATTTCATGGCAGCGTATCAGTTGTACTTCTTTTCATGAATCAATGTAGCCGAAAGGGTATTTCAAATATTATCGAGAAAAGTTGTATTCTGACTACAATCATCAATAAAATGAATATTTTTTTTCCTATTTTGCTTACTCAATGTTTTCGCAACTGTGGCTTATTTTCAAATGTTTTGAAATAACATAAATGTGCATGTTCTAGCCTTGTACAAGTGCAACTCCAGACTTGTACGGCATCACGCCTTACCAATGACGATCGATTCGGCGTGAATCGAAGCAAAGCGAGCAATTCCCCGAATCGGGGCATGACAACTTGGTATCAGAGCACGGTTTCACTTCCTCGGATTTCAAAAATAAATATTTTCAAAAAGGAAGACTTGATGCAAATTTTCTTGATTGATGATGTCGATAATGCTGGCATGAAATAATGTTCCATACAATAAGCCCATAAATATTTTATGGGTGTTAATGGAATTATTTCTTTATTGTAGAATGACCAAAGGTGATAGCACAAAGACGAATTCATCGTCTGACCCAATGGAGAAACTGATTAAACAACTGGAGGCTCAGAGGAAGCAGAGCGAAGCCCAATATCGCGCGCTTCAGAAGCAGCTTCAGTATCAGTTTCAAGAGCAGCTAGATACTCAACAAAAGCGAGTGGATAATCTGTCTCAGATTATCGCCAAGCGGACGACCGATTCCACTGTTTCTGCAAAGGCCGTAGCAACCGAGACCGTAGAAGTGCCGGCAGAGAATCCTGAGATGCCGACACGGAAGATAACGAGCTTCAAGTTCTCCGAATTCAAGAGCTGCGACCCACCTGAGTTTAATAGGAGAGCAGAGCCAGATGAGGTGATGGGCTTCTTGAACACACTTGAGGGCTACTTTCGAATGCTGGATATACAGGGCAGCAAGAGGGTGGAGTGTACCGCTGTACTACTTCATCTCAAGGCCCATGAATGGTAGATTTCGCATAGACAGGCACTTTGCGGAAATAGTTAGGATATGAAGATATCTTGGGAGACCTTCAAACAGGCTTTCATTGCACAATTCATTCCACCAGCGGTCCGTCAACAGAAAGAGAATGAGTTCGTAGAACTTCGGCAGGTCAGTATGTCAGTGGATGACTATGAGACAGAATTTCTGAAGAGGGTCACATTTGCTGGGTACATAGTACCGAATGACGACACCAAGAGAGGAAGATTCGTGCAAGGCTTGAATGAGGGCCTACAGCGGGATGTGCTAAGTCAAAAATGTACGTCTTACCGGGAGGCGTACGAGACAGCTCTCGAGATGGAGAGATTTCATCAGCCAGCTAGTCATGGGACAACATAGAGCAACCAAGGCAACAATAATAAAAAATAACCTTAGTCTGCAGGAAGAAATGACACGTCTAAGCGTCCGAATACGGGGAATAACAAAGGACCGTATCAAGAACTGTATTGTAGCAGGTGCAATCGAATTGGACATCGTCATGAAGACTGTCATGTCGGGTGTTACAAATGTGGGGGTATGAATCATAAGGCATTCGAATGCAGAACTAGGGGAGAGAACCCGTATCCTCCTCATAAAAATAACAACCATCAGTATCGTGGGCATAACAACAATCAGAACCGGGGCCAACATAAGAACCAGCATCGTGGCCAAGCGCCACCAGCCTTACCATCTTCAACTGGGAATGCACCGAATCAACAAGGTGGGCAAGCAAGGGTTTATGCCTTGACTCATGCAGAGGCCCAGACCGTAGAGAATGTCATAACAGGTATATTGCTGTACAAAGGCACACCTGCAAGAGTACTTTTTGATTCTGGTGCTACTCATTGCTTTATCTCGTCTGTTTTTGCAATGAAAAATAAATTTTGTATGACTCTACTAAAGACAGCTTTGTGTGTTAGCACTCCTTCGGGAGTAGATTTGCCTATAACTTTGATTTGCAGGGATGGCTACATTAAAATTGGAGGCAAGACTTTATCTCTGGACGCAATTGTACTCGACATCAAAGAGTACGATATCATCTTGGGAATGGACTGGCTCAGCGCCTGTCATGCAACAATCGATTGTGCGGATAAAAGAGTTGTGTTTTGCCTACCTGGAGAAACGAAGTTCTTTTAATCGTGCGGCTCGACATTCCAAGGACCAATGGTAATATCGGCGGTTACAGCAAGGCACATGCTGTATTCAGGGTGTGAAGGATTTCTTGCTTCTGTTCAAGACACTCGAATGAAGAGTGTAGGCTCGAATCAGACCGAGATTGTGGCAGAGTTCCCCGATGTGTTTCCAGACGAGATACCTGGAATGCCGCCGGATAGAGAAATTGAATTCATAATTGATATATGTCTAAATACTAGCCCGATATCAAAGGCGCCGTACATGATGGCTCCGGCAGAATTAAAGGAACTAAAGGTGCAGCTACAAGAGTTGCTAGACCGAGGATACATTCGCCCAAGTGTATCTCCATGTGGAGCTCCAATACTGTTTGTAAAGAAGAAGGATAGGACGATGCGGCTGTGCATCGATTACAGAGAACTGAATAAGGCAACCATTCGTAACAAGCATCCCTTGCCAAGGATAGATAATCTGTTCGATTAGCTACAAGGGACGACCGTGTTTTCTAAGATCGATCTTCGTTCAGGATACTATCAGTTGAAGATCAGACCCGAAGACGTCCCTAAGTCAGCATTCCGTACAAGATACAGACACTATGAGTTTTTAGTCATGCCATTCGGTTTGACTAATGCTCCAGCAGCCTTTATGGATATAATGAATAGAGTGTTTCGACCGTTCCTAGAAAAATTTGTTGTTGTATTCATCGATGACATCTTGATCTACTCAAAGGACAGGGAGACTCATGTCGAACACTTGAGATAAGTACTTCAGACGCTGCGAGACAATCAGCTGTATGCAAAACTAAGCAAGTGCAAATTTTGGATAAATATCGTGTCATTCCTAGGGAATGTTGTCTCGGCAGAAGGCATTGCCGTTGACCCAAAGAAGATTGAGGCATTATGGACTGGAAACAGCCTGCATCAGCTAGTGAGATACGGAGTTTCCTTGGTTTAGTCGGGTACTACCGTAGGTTTGTGAAAGAATTTTCAAGAATCACATCGCCTTTCACTTGCCTCACTCAGAAGGGAGTCGTATTTAAGTGGACCGATGACTGTGAGAGTAGTTTTCAGGAACTCAAGCAGCGGCTCATCACGACTCCAATTTTAGCACTTCCAGAAGGCTCTGAGGGATTTCAGATCTACAGTGATGCATCGGGACTTGGTTTGGGATGTGTTCTCATGCAACGTGGGAAGATGATATCATATGCGTCGAGGCAACTCAAACAACATGAGAAGAATTACCCAACTCATGACTTAGAACTGGCGGCGATTGTGTTCGCGTTGAAATTGTGGCGACACTATCTATATGCTGTGTCCTGCGAGATCTTCACGGATCACAAAAGCCTGAAGTACATATTCACGCAGAAGGAATTGTATTTGAGGCAACGACATTGGTTAGAATTGATCAAAGATTATGACTTGACAATTTCTTACACGTCGGGCAAAGAAAATGTGGTAGCTGATGCCTTGAGTCAAAAATTTGTTGGGTCACTAGCAATATAAAAAGAGGTACTACAGGATCTTGAAGAGATGGGCATCGAATTCAGGATCCGTCCATAGAATGTACAGTTGGCTCAGTTGCAGCTTGAGGCGAGCCTCCAGGGAAGGATTAAGATTGCTCAGAAGTAAGATCCATTTTTGCAGAAGATACGCGAGTTGATTCTAGCAGGAAAGGCGTCAGACTTTATAGTTCAAGATGACAATATTCGTGTCAAGGAAAGATTGTACATTCCTAAGGATGATGAGCTCAGAAAGGAAATACTGACCGAGGCTCATTTTGCGAAGTATTCCTTGCATTCGGGAAGCACGAAGATGTATAAGGATCTGCGCTCAACTTTTTGGTGGCATGGCATGAAGAAGGATGTGGCGCTATTTGTGTCACAATGCTTAGATTGTCAGCGTGTGAAGGCCGAACACCAACGGCCAGGCGGTGAACTATAAAATTTGGCTATTCCGTAGTGGAGGTGGAATGATATCCATATGGACTTTATAGTCGGTTTGCCAAGAACTCAGAAGGGGAATGATGCGATTTGGGTGATCGTGGATAGATTGACCAAATCGCCTCATTTCATTCCAATAAAAGTTACGTGGGGCGTAGAACGGTTGGCTCAGATCTACATAAATGAAATTGTCCGATTACATGGGGTGCTAGCTTCTATAGTGTCAGATAGAGACGTACCATTCTTGTCGCGATTTTGGATAAGTCTGCAATCGACAATGGGCACAAAGTTGAATTTCGGTACGGCATACCATCCGCAGACTGATGGTCAAACAAAAAGAGTAAACCAAATTCTTGAAGATATGTTAACAACAGTTATCAGACAAGTATCCAAATGGCCCCGTACGAAGCATTGTATGGACGGAAATGTCGATCACCGATATGCTGGGATGAAGTCGGCAAAAGGCAAGTGCTCGGACCAGAACTTGTGGAGCAGGCCGTCGAGAGAGTCCACTTAATTCGAGAAAGACTTAGACTTGCTCAAAGTCGACAGAAGAGTTTTACGGATGTACATCGACGACCTTTGGAATTCACGGCGGGAGATCATGTCTTCTTGAAGGTCACACCCATGCGAGGTGTGATGTGGTTTGGGATGAAAGGAAAGTCCAGCCCGAGATTCGTTAGATCCTTCGAGATTTTGGAGAAGGTAGCCTCAGTGGCCTATCGACTTGCACTACCTCCGGCTCTGGTTGATGTGCACAATGTCTTCCATGTGTCCAACTGTGGAAGTACGTGCATGATCCAAGTCATGTAGTGAACTTCGATCAGCTGCAGCTGAGCGCTGACCTATCCTACACTGAAGAGCCTGTCCAGATTTTGGACAGGAAAGAGAAAGTATTGCGGAATCGGACAGTAACCTTGGTCAACGTGCATTGGAGGAACCATGCTGTCGAAGAGTCGACGTGGGAACTTGAAGAGGAGATGCGGGTGAAATACCCCTCGCTGTTTGATAATTTTGAGGTAGGAATTTTGCTTTAATTTTTGAGGATGAAACTTTTTCTTAGTGGTATATTATGTAGTACCCCGCTCCTAGCGGTTCACTATGTAAGTGTAGTGCTCCGTCCCTACATCGTGCCCCGTTTTTGTCTACGGGGTGCGTGAGAAAGGAACACTGTCGCTATCGATTCGATCGGGTCCGATATGACAGAAGCGGCCGAGTCGATCGAACGGGAATGGTTGAATTAAGATCCATTCCACGTTATGGAATAGATTCTTCAGAACCAAGTCCCATATTCAACGGGTTGTGCCTCGAGGATTGGCTCTGCGGCTGAGTCGGAAGAGACCTCCGGTTGCTCTGATTTTCATGCAGCACTTGATTTGGCTTTGGTTTTGGTTTTTGTGAATGCGTTTTTCGTGAATGTTTTCCGAATGAGTTTTTGTGACTTGCGTTTCCGAGCTTCGTATTCATATCGAATTTCCTTGAATTATACAGTGTTCTAATCAGTTGCTTATGCGATTGCAGGTGATCGCGTAGGCGACGTCAGCGCAGCCAACCGGTCGCTCGCTTGAAGCAAGGCTAAGGCGAGTAGCTGACCTCCTTCGCCTCGACCATCTATTTCAAAATCAATATGAAGTTAAATGAATGCTTGTCATAATAGTGCAAAATCAAAGAAATCGTGGCACGATTCTTCATGAAACACTTGCTATCAAACCTGCCAGTTTTGAAAATGGAAAACGTATTTTCTTATACAAATCCACTTAGCCTATGCAAAACAATGAATGAATCGATTAACGTTTATCGCAACGATACGGCTAAGGAAGCAAATCGACTAAGTTTAAAAGAAAACGGTCATTGGACAACTTATTGACAAGGTGAAGTTTCCTCGAACGGTTGCCTAGGCCAAGGGACCGATTCGGCCCGGAAGGAACGAGTGTAGCAGCGCCAGCCTTTCATCGGCGTGAGTTATGCGGAAACTTTCCCACAGGGCTCGCTACCCGACGCGAAAGGGTCGTCGTCTAACCCTGCTATAGTCCGCGATGGCTTGACATTGCGAGTGGCCTTCACACCCCTTTCACTTCTTAACAAGTGCACGGGACACGGGATGTATATGTTAGTTGCTTAATGTTATACAATTTTATATACTTTCTTGAAAACATGTTGACATACAATTGATCAGGATGGTTAGAAAGATCACAAAAAAGGCTAGCTAACATATTTATAAAACTTCTTGAATCAAATGCAGAGCTTGGATTTAATTAGCCATTCGCCAGTACATGTGTTCGTACTGATCCTCGCTCCTTGCAGGTCCCGCGAACCAGGAAGGACGCGCCAACTAGCTCGGCGACGTTCGTGATTTTGAAGCTTCGGCCGTGCGTCGAAGACTTTTCCTGCGACTCTACTTTTGAAGGCTCTCGATTGTCCAAGGAAGATGACTCAGCGTCCCTTCCATCCAGGTCACTGGAGTACTTTGTTGTATATTGAGGGATGTGTGCAATGTATGGAACAGCTATCTCATCGGCACTCTTTTGTAATCGAGTCATGTTGTAGCCCGTGCGGCATGAGTCTTGTACTAGAGTCTGTAAAAGATGTTCATTATCAATAAAGAATCAAGTTTCCTTTACTTAATGTGTGATTCATTTTGTCTGCGTACTCTCTTAAATCTTGTGTCTCGGATTTCCTTATGACTATGCCTTGTGCGATCGCAAATTAGGTTCGCACGGTATCACGCCCGGAGGACGACTATCGATTCGACGGAATCAGGGCATGACATAATGGTATCAGAGAACGGCTTTACGACCTTGACCTCCAGTGTTGAGTTCTAGTCTCCAACCGTTGACCTCGTGTCGATGAGAAGAGTTGTTCCATACGCTGAACCCAGGATATTTTCTGAAACTAACGCGAGTTGTCTTTCCTTTTTCCCTGCAGTTACGGGAGCTCGGGCGGAGGACGAGACGAGCGCTTCAAGCGGCTCGAGTGCTTCTAGACCCGAGCATTCTGTCAACCCAACGGGAATGACGCCTACCGTAGCCGGACATTCCGGCGACCCGATGCAACGTATGTTGCAAATGCTTGAAATGCAGTAACGTCAAAACGAGCTCCATCGTCAGCAGCAGTAGCTGAATACCCTCTAGCAAATTGTACAGTTGGTCGTGGGCAATAACTATAATTCAACGATGATGCCTGCCGTGACCCAGCCTGCGGTTCGATCCAACGAAGCCAAACCAGAGGCACCCGTGCTCTCACCTGCGGCACCTAGAAGTTCCAACTTCGACGTGTCAAAATTCACAAAAAGCTGCCGTACTTCCTTCAACGGCACAGAAGATCCCTCCGTGGCGATCGACTGGTTGGAGGAGCTAGAAGACAAGTTCGAGCTTCAGGGTGTCGAGGAATCGAAGAAAGTCGCGTGTGCTCAACTTGTACTCCGAATGAACGTGCACGATTGGTGGGCTGTGCAGAAGCGTGCTATTCGACGTGAAGACGAGATGGCGGCGATCTCATGGGCGACATTCAGAAATATGTTCTAGACCGAATATCTTTCTGCAGCCGTGCGACAGGGAATATGACTGTACAACAATATGCGGCTAAATTCAACAAACTGGCCAAGTTTGCTGGAGACTATCTACCTACCACTGCAAGTCGAGCTCGACGATTCGTAGTGGGCCTGCGTTCCACTATCCGTGCTCGTGTCTCGGTGCCTGAATACAAAACCATGGGCGAGGCACTCAACCATGCCCTCCGTTTGGAATCCTAGTATCCTCCTACTACTACCGACGCTGTTCACTTTAATAACAAACGTCATAGTAATGCGGGAGGCAACAATGCATATAAGCGTCAAAATCGCGACAACAGAGGCAGCAACCAGATGAAGGATCGGATGGTCTGCAATTTCTGCCATAAGGAGGGGCACCTGGACACCGAGTGCCGACTTACGCACAGAGCGTGTTTCGCGTGCGGCAAAGCAAATCACTTCGCAAGGGACTGCCCGGAAGCCACACCGAACCAACGCCCCCTGCAACACCAACAAAACTGAGGCCTAGCACCTCGGGCTCCACCGACCGCACAACAGAATGGCCAAGACCGTCGCCCCAATGCTCAGGGCCACGTCTATGCCATGACTCGAGATGAAGCATTCGCGTCTGACACAGTCGTGACAGGTATACTGCAATTCAATGATAAACCTGCTCGTGTATTGTTTGATTCAGGTGCCACACGTAGTTTTATATCGGCAGACTTTGCCATCGAGCACAAATTTTCCTTGACACCACTGGGCCTTGATCTCACTGTTAACGTACCGTCGGGCATGCCACTACTTGCAAATTTAGTCTACGGAGACGAAATCATCTGTATAGGTGGTCAAAAGATCAGTCTCGATGCGATAGTTCTAGATATTAAGGACTACGACATCATTCTGGAGATGGATTAGCTCGGTCCGTGCAATACAACCATAGACTGTACTGAAAAGAGGGTTACATTCCATATACCTGGAGTGCCTGAATTATGTTAACCGTGTGGTGAGGCGTCGCCGACCTGCATGGTGATCTCCGCAATATCTGCTCGACGGATGCTGTATTTTGGGTGCGAAGGCTATCTAGCTTCCGTTCGAGATATGCGACAGGATGGTGCAAACGCGGGTCAGACCGACGTTGTGGCAGAATTCCCCGATATATTCCCGGATGAGCTACCCGGCATGCCGCCCGATCGAGAGATTGAGTTCACTATCGATACATTCCCTGACACTCGACCGATATTAAAAGCCCCCTACAGAATGACCCCTACAGAGCTTAAAGAACTCAAGGTACAGTTACAAGAGTTGTTCGACAAGGGATTCATTCGACCCAGCGTCTCACCCTGGGGAGCGCCCGTGTTGTTTGTCAAGAAGAAGGATGGCTCTATGCATTTTTGTATCGACTACCGCGAGCTGAATAAAGCTACCGTCCGGAACAAATACCCCCTACCCCGCATAGACGATCTGTTTGAGCAGCTTCAAGGAGCCACGGTGTTCTCTAAAATTGATCTATATTTGGGTTACCATCAACTCAAGATCAAGCCGGACGATATGCCGAATTCTGCCTTTCACACTCGATACGGCCATTACGAGTTCCTGGTAATGTCGTTCGGCCTAACAAACGCCCATGCTGCTTTCATGGATTTGATGAATCGGGTGTTCCGACCATTCCTCGACAAGTTCGTAGTAGTCTTCATCGACGACATACTCGTCTACTCGAAGAGCAAGCAGCAACACACTGAGCATCTACGGACCGTGCTTCAGACCCTTCGAGAAAATTAGTTGTGTACGAAGCGAAGCAAATGTGAATTTTGGCTGAGTAGCGTCGCATTCCTCGGACACATTATTTTAGCTGAAGGCATTGCGGTCGACCCAAAGAATGTTGAAGCCGTGTTGATTGGAAGCGGCCAACATCCGTCAGCGAGATTCGAAGTTTTCTTAGCTTAGCGGGATACTACAGACGCTTCGTGAAAGACTTCGCGAAGATCGCATCACCTCTGACTCGCCTCACCCAGAAAGGAGTCACATTCGAATGGTCAGACGATTGTGAAGCTTCATTCCAAGAATTAAAGAGACAGCTCGTCTCGGCCCCGATACTCGTACTTCCAAAAGGGACTGAGGGTTTCCAAATATTCAGCGACGCGTCCGGTCAGGGCTTGGGGTATGTGTTGATGTAGCGGAATAAGGTGATATCTTTTACTTCCCGACAGCTAAAGCCACACGAAAAGAACTATCCTACTCATGACCTGGAGTTAGTGACGATTGTGTTCGCATTGAAATTGTGGCATCACTATCTCTATGGCATGGCGTGCACGATCTATACCGATCATAAGAGCCTCAATTATCCATTCACGCAGAGGGAACTGAACTTACGGCAAAGGCGCTGGCTTGAACTGATCAAGGATTACGACTTGACTATCGACTACACGCCGAGAAAGGGAAATGTTGTGGCGGACACTCTGAGTCAGAAGTACATATCCTCGCTATCCATCGACCGCAGACTGCTACGCGACCTAGAAGATATGGGCATCGAACTCCGAGTCCGATTTCAGAATGTGCAGTTGGCAAAGTTGCAGTTAGAGCCGAGCTTGCTTAAAAAGATCAAGATCACTCAGAAGGATGATCTGTACCTGAAGAAAATGCGAGAGCTAATCTCGACGGGCAGGACGACCGACTTTGCGAAAGACGAAACCGGCATGCTTTGATTGAAGTGTAGGCTATGCGTTTCGGACGATTCAGAACTTAGAAAGGAGATACTGTCGGAGGCACACTATGCGAAATATACCTTGTATCTAGGTAGCACAAAGATGTACAAGGACCTCCGCACGAACTTCTGGTGGCACGGGATGAAAAGAGATGTGGCACTTTTCGTGTCGCAATGCATGGCCTGTCAGCAGGTGAAACTGAGCACCAGAGACCGGGCGGTAAGATGCAGAATCTGGCAATTCCGGAATGGAAGTGGCAGCACGTGTTCATGGATTTTATTGTTGGTCTGCCGAAGACGCCGCGAGGAAATGATGCCATCTGGGTCATCGTCGATCGACTAACCACGTCAGCGTACTTTATTGCCATCAAAGTTACTTGGAGCATTAATCGCCTGGCGCAGATTTATCTTGATGAGATAGTACGGCTGCACGGAGTTCCAGTTTCCATCGTCTCCGATCGGGATTCACGGTTCATGTCGCGATTCTGGAGTAGCCTTCAGTCGGCGCTGGGTACCAAGTTGCAGTTCAGCTCAGCTTACCATCCTCTGACCGACGGCCAAACGGAGCGCGTCAATCGAATTCTCGAAGACATGCTATGACTCTGTGCAATTGACTTTAAATCAAGCTGGGACAATCATCTACCTCTGGCCGAATTCGCATACAACAACAGCTATCAATCCAGCATTCAAATGGCACCGTATGAAGCCTTGTACGGACGCAAGTGCCGATCACCCATTTGCTGGGATGAAGTCGGAGAGCGACAGATTCTCGGCCCAGAACTAGTGGAACAGACCGTGCAGAAAATTTGGCTCATTCGGAAAAGACTAAAGACTGCGCAAAGTCGTCAGAAAAGCTATGCAGACGTTCATCGTCGACCCCTCAAGTTTCAAGAAGGCGATCACGTATTTCTCAAAGTGTCGCCCATGCGGTGAGTTACTCGGTTCGGCGCAAAGGGGAAGTTGAGTCCGAGATTCGTTGGGCCGTTCGAAATACTCAAACGGGTCACGCCAGTGGCCTATAGAATTGTCCTACTACCGGTACTAGAAGGTGTACACAATGTCTTCTACGTCTCTCAATTGCGGAAGTACATACACGACTCGAGCCATGTGGTAGATTTTGGCCAGCTGGAGCTAAAGTCCGACTTATCCTACGTTGAAAAGCCAGTTCAAATCTTAGAACGCAAGGATAAGCTGCTGCAAAATCGAGCGATCCCTCTCGTCCGTGTTCTCTGGATGAACCATTCGTTCGAAGAGTCGACGTAGGAGCTTGAATCGGAAATGAAGGAGAAATTTCCTTCGTTATTCTCGTAGAGGTAGGTTCTATCTTTAACTTTCGAGGACGAAACTTTTTATTAGTTGGTTATGGTGTAGTGCCCCGTCCCTACATCGTGCCCCGTTTCCGTCTACGGGGTGCGCGAGAAAGGAACACTGTCGCTATCGATTCGGTCGGGACCGATAGGTCAGAATCGGCCGAGTCGATCGAACGGGGACGGTTGAATTAAGATCCATTCCACATTATGGAATGGCTTCTTCGAAACCAAGTCCCATATTCAGTGGGTTGCGCCTCGAGGATTGGCTCTGCGGCTGATTTGGGAGAGACCTCCGGTTGCTCTGATTTTCATGCCGCACATGATTTGGCTTTGGCTTTGGTTTTTGTAAATGCATTTTTCATGAATGTTTTTCGAATGAGTTTTCGTGACTTGCATTTTCGAGCTTCGCATTAATATCGAATTTCCTTGAATTATACAGTGTTCTAATCAGTTGCTTATGCGATTGCAGGTGATCGTGTAGGCAACGTCAGCGCAGCCAACCGGTCGCTCGCTTGAAGCAAGGCTAAGGCGAGTGGCTGACCTCCTTCGCCTCGACCTTCTATTTCAAAATCAATATGAAGTTAAATGAATTCTTGTCATAATAGTGCAAAATCAAAGAAATCGTGGCACGATTCTTCATGAAACACTTGCTATCAAACCTGCCGATTTTGAAAATAGAAAAGTGCATCGAAGTGCATCGAAGCCCATACGCTAAGGAATTGTCCTCCCCGCCCAATGCCTACCATGTTGTATCCACAACAGTAAACCTCTATAACCGCTAAGTCAAACTAGCATGCAGTTCTATTAGCGGTTATTCCTATCGTACGGCTTATACGCACCGGTGGCCAGCCAGTCAAGCATGTCCGTATTCTACATGCGACACACAACTTCGTGGTACAACGTTTCTAGGCCAATGAATGCAACACACAAAGGTGGTCCCTTAAATCTAGGTTTAATGTGTAAGAAAAATAATACATAGCAGGAAATATAAATGAACAGTAAGTTCTAACAGGTTATGTCATGTTTCACAGTTTATTTTGCATAAAGAAAATAATGAATAATGCATGAAATTTGAGCTAAAATAAACAAACATCAAATGGCAAGGTGTCTTGCCTGGTAGTACGCCTGGTGTACTGCAATGATCAAGGTGGCACGAACTGCGACTTTGGTGCAACAACTACACAAGGTAACCCCTGATGGTAGCACGGATCGTGTCATTGAGTCCGGAATAGTCAAATTGGTTAGGGATGATATAGGAAAGTCCGAGATTTGCAAGAAGATGTGGATATGACTAGCCATGAATAAGATTGCATATTTGAAGAGAATTGGCAGAAATAAATAAATAAACTATTTCAGAAAATAATTATATATTTAAACTAAGTTTTTATTACTCCAAATACTATAAAGAAATACTTGAAAAGTCTAGAAATATTTTTAGACTAAAACTAATTTTGTGAAAATATAATTTTTAGACCAAACCATATTCTTAAATTACCATAAAAATAAAATAATAATATATCTACGCTTCGAAATCCAGTTTTGTAAATAAATATAGGCCCAGCCTAGTACTACATATTTTATAACAAATATAATTTTAGGAGAATATATGTTTATTCTAAAATAACTATACTAAAAAAATTTATAATAATAAAAATCTTAATACTATTTTGCTATTTAATGCTATACTAATTAATGGTATATATATTGTATATAGAAAAATCTAATGTAATAATAATAATAATAATAATAATAATAATAATAATAATAATAATAATAATATAAAGAAAATATCTCAGTTAGGGGATTTTGCGAGGGTTTGGCGGCTTCAGATTCGCCGGTGGTGGCGGAGCACACCGGCGATGTGCAGTGTTCTGGAGGCCGCGGCGGCGTGGGAAGACGGGTGGCGCACTGTAGTGCCCCATCCCGCTCAGTCAATCGGAGGAATCGAAACGCCGACGGCGTTCGGACTTATCCTTGCAATGGCGGCTCAGAGACATCGCTCGATCGAGACGACCGCTCGCTCAGGTGGGGTAGTTTCGGTGAACTCGCTTCATCTTTGCCTTCACATAATAAATCGCATGCTTTCAACTTGCACAAGTAGGCTTGATAATAAAAGAGACGAATCAACATAGATAAGGGAATAATCTCGACGGGTCGAATTGACTTAGAATATGGAAAGGTCCAACGATCGTCTTAGAGTTGGTGCACGGCGTGCTTTGAAAATGACACTCGATCCTTCGTCCCGTGGCTTGGGAGAAGGAAAGTTGGTTGAGTAGGCGAAGTTATGAACGTAGCCTAAGTCATAGGCGTCGCCCACATAAATGCTTCATAAAGCATGCATGGTCTCATCGCCCAAGGCGTGGCATAGCCTCTGCTCGCGCGACGGGATAAGTTGTATTGCACGGCTTGTGGCATAAGTCTAGGCACCCCAAATAACTTGGTTGTTCATAGTCGAACGCGTGCACGACACGTTCCTCCGACGCAAGGCTTGACGCAGCCTTTGCTCGTCAAGTTGTTGTAAAGTAAGTTAGGCAAGTTATGTTAAGCTATCAGGAGTAGTGGCAAGCACGGTCCGATGAGTTCTACGGCCGAGTATAATCACATAGTCTCACGATCGTAAGGCCCGTCATATAGAGTATGACTTGGGCGGTGGCGTCACATAGAGTTTCAAGTTGGTTTGAGGCACGATGGCACGGACTTAGTATTTTAAGGCACGGGCCACAGTTGATTTATTGAGTTGGAAAGTGTTTCAATAGTTGTTCTTGAGTCGAATGAAATGATAGGGCAAGAAAGAAGAATGCTCACGACTGGGTCGTTGAGGCAAGAAAGAAGAATGCTCGCGACTTGGTCGTCGAGGAAAGATAGAAGAATGCTCGCGACTGGGTCGCCGAGGTAAGGTCTCTGATGTGAGAAGTGTTGAACTTAGCCCTGAAAGAGATGGTAACACTAAAAGTAGATTGACTATGTGAGACGTCAGTTTGAGTCGAGTCTTGCATGGTCATGGACAACTTGTCGACAAGGTAGAGTTTCCCCGTACGACAACCTGTGGCGCCACGGGACCGATACGGCCTAAGGAAACAAAAATGGCTCTGGGAGTCTAAAATAGCTGCGCCTGGGGCAAAGTATTCGGTGGACGCTCATTAGGGCTAGCTACCCGAACCGGTCTATCCTATACTCAGCTAAAAGGGAGTCCACAATGGCTCTGGGAGTCAATGACCAAGTTCATATAGATGGGTCGGCACGGGCGGTAATCCGCGAGTGTGCCTTTAGACTGAGTCGAGTCGTGAGTGCACTTTATCAAGGAGTCAAGTCGAAGGTGTGTGTACAAGTTAGAACACAAGGAATATTTGGGCCTAAGATTTGGCATCAACATAGGCGTCGTACTTCGGCACGAGATGTGGCGTCGAGTCTTGAGTTGTCGGCATATAAGTTGCATAGTTTGGATGAAAGTTGTCCTGAGTCTAAGTCAGGAAAGGCCGCAAGGCAAAAGTTGGTCGAGTGACACTTAACCCACAAGTCCTGATTGGGTCAGTTGATGATTTAGTAGCAAAGGGCCGCGAGGCGGCGATATGGTTGAGTCGCACATAGTTACGAGGCACGGCACAAAGGATTTATAGCACGGTCATAAGGAAATTGGGTACTACCGTATAGTTGCATCTCTGATTTTAGGCCGTAAGGCAAACATGACTTGATAGGTTAACGTTGTTGATGCAAGCACGGGATGGTCTAAGAAATACAAAATAGGCCAAGGCGTCTGTCCTAAAATCGATCCTAAGGAAAGAGTAGAAAGACAATTGATAAGAAGGGACTATGTTGCACAAAGTAAATCTAACGTGTTGGTTTTGTATGAGTGGGCGAGGAGCTCGTTCCACTAGTACAGTTGAGTACTGGCACCTACATAGTTTATATGTGCAGGCACAGGTAGAAGCTCGTGGTAAGGAGCTCGCTTGGATGCGTCGAGGCACGAAGTTCCTTGGCGATTCGAAGTGCGCAGACGCATGAAGTAAAGACTTATACGGGACATAATGTATGGACGTCGCCATCCAAAGCATCCGCTGCTCAAGACATGTATTGAGGGATGAGAGAGAGATGAGTGACTTGTAATGTAAGTTTGATTGAGCTTAAGAGACTTGTAATCTTGGCATTGCGCCCCATTGTAACCTTGTCTCAATATCAATAAAAGTGTGTTTTATAATGACTGTGTTTTGTTCTTAATTTCTGCTGCTATTATTCAATGTCTCTACTTGGGACTTCTGTGCGACGACCCTGTCACAGCCGATGAAATCGGCCGTTATGGAACCCGCCTTGCACGATCACAATCTAGGCTCGTGCGGCATCACGCCTTAGCGAGGATGATCGCTCCTATGGGAGCGGGGCATGACATAATGGTATCAGAGCACGACTTTACGTCCTTGGACTTTCGATTGAATTCTTTAACTTCGACGTTTCTGCGAACTCTGAATGTTGCTTCCGCATATTGATATCGTTGGTGTGCTCCCTTTCAAATGTCCCACGGGATGTCCATACAATAAGTTTATCTATTTTGCAAAACATAGGAGAACAGTTTTTGACAAGAAATAAAAAGATGGCTCGCGAAAGCACGGTTGGCTAAGTCGGGCTGGGCATATACACCAAGGATTGCGTCGACCATAGAAAAGTCGAGTGCGGGAATTGAATAGCGTCGAGCAAGAATGAGTTGAACTCGATTGAGTATAGTGAGATGACTATCGATAGGGGTGCTGTCGAACGGCGATATCATCGATGCGATATAGATGAGCGTGCTTGGAATTAGAGGAATGGTTCGAATGGAAAAATTTGAAGAAGTCGATTTTGATTCAAATAATAAGTTGTGGATTTTTTAAATGACTTCATCCCTGAGTGGTGTATGCGATAGTTTTAGGGATGTCGATCGATCGATTGAGGAATTGGGGTGTCGAAGAGTTTATCAGCAAGCGTCGCATTATGTAAAGCCTTAGATTGAGTGTCATTGAGCAAGTTATAATCTTGAGGATTTGGACGAGTTGGTTCGAACGACCTAGAAATTGATGCGCACAGGACGTGCACGGGATTGAGGATTGCGTAAGTATGAAACGCAAAAATAATTGAGTAGGTGAAATCGAATCGAGAAAAAGTTAGGGTGTACAAATGGATGACTTGATCGAGGAAATTGATACGGATCGTATAAAAAAAAGTTAGCACGATGAGGCGATAGCGTGCATAAAAAGTTTGATTCGAATGTGTGAAAATGACTCTGAGGATTGGAATGGATGTCGTTCGATGAATTGAGTTAGCAAAGGGACGATGCGAATTGAGGAAGTACGTTGGTCAATGACTTAAGATAAACGGATGAACAATACGTGAAATTGGTTTGAGGAAAATGGACGTTGTGAATGATTTGAGGGATAATGATCGAACTTGATTTTGAATGTCGAGGAGATTATCCAGTCAAATGATAGCATCATTCGTACGATTCAAAATTAGTTGCAAAGAAAGATCGTCAAGTTACACATATCGTTGATGGTATTGAGGCGTATCAAAGATCGATATACGATAACTTGGGGGTACTTTGACTCGGCGAATGACGATCGTGCAAATGTTATTGTTCGGTTGGATGCTATACTTAGGTTTTTGATTGAGATGAATGTTGGATGAAAATGATCGTGTCTTGATGGTTACGTTGATAGCCACAACGTCGACGATCTTGTCTTGCACGAGTGCAACTCTAGCCTCGCACATGCGTTGCGTCGGATTTGGGACGATCGTTCTGCGTGAGCGCTGACATGGTGAATCATGTCGCGGGAATGATCGAACTCGAAAAATCAGGATGCGACAACTTTGATTGTCTCGACTTGTCGGTTTGATGCGAAGGAAAATTTGAGGATGTTAGGACTTGTGATTGACGAATAAATAAAACTTTAGGATTGAGTAGGTCCAATTTGCGCGTCGAGAATGAATTAGTCTAGACTCAAAACAAGAGTTACGTCCCGATGAGGATGATTATCCCGCGGGAGCGTGCATGGTGATTCATGCCCACCGTAGAAAATCTGACTCGCGTGAGATCGGGGCAAAACATATTATTAAGTCAGACGACCTAGTGATCAATTACGTGAATTGGAATAGATGACTTCGGACGTATGGAATGTGAAATTTTGGTTTAGCGGTGAATTGTGTCGTAGCGTGCTTGACTTGGAGAGATTGATAGGCGGATTATGTCGAACGTGTTCGAAGAGATAGACAATACGAAATGGCTTGATGAACAAACGATATGTTCTTGTCGAGGATTGGTTAAATGAACTTATAGTAGGATGGCTTTGCTGAATGACTCGGACCCCATGCGATAAATGTTGGAATGTGTATAGGGAATCGATGCTCAAAGTTTAGAAATTGGAGTGATACGAGCTTGGGTAGAAAACCCTGTACTATCAACTTGGTTTGACCTTAGGATGGGGTCAGTGTTGATATCGTTGTTTGGGAACTATAATTCCAATACTGACTGAAAGACATAGCCTAGCGGTTAGGCAGACGTCCGAGTGCGAAGTGGTAGGAATTGTGGAGGCACCACTCGCGAGCTCGGTTGACATGCACGTATATCAGGGATGCCCGAATATGCGCACGATTCGACTCGAGTGGTGATGGCGGATTCTCTATCACAAGGCTTGGCTGAAATGCATGTATTTTGGGGACGCCTAGAATATGTGTACGATCCAACTAAGTGATACATTGAATCAAGTGAGACTAAAGGAACGGAAAAGTGTCGAGGATTAAGATCGTGAGTTTCGAAGAAATGTTGATGGTAATATGATCATTGAATTGAGACGAGTTTGAATGTTGGTTGATCGGTTGGTGTGACTTACGACTAAGTTAGCGATAAGCACGAGCGTGGCTCGGATTGAGGGAACGCATAAGTGTAGTGTGTGCGAGAGTCCTTGAATGTAGAACAAAGTTATAAGACAATAAGTATACTCAGTTAGTTTCGAGGACGAAACTTTTTCTGAGTGGTGAATGATGTAGTGCCCCGTCCCGCTCAGTGAATCGGAGGATTCGAAATGCCGATGGCGTTCAGACTTAGCCTTGCAACGGCGGCTCAGAGACATCGCTCGGTCGAGACGACCGCTCGCTCAGGTGGGGTAGTTTCGGTGAACTCGCCTCATCTTTGCCTTCACATAATAAATCGCATATTTTCAACTTGCACAAGTAGGCTTGATAATAAAAGACACGAATCAACATAGATAATGGAATAATCTCGACGGGTCGAATTGGGTTAGAATATGGAAAGGTCCAACGATCGTCTTAGAGTTGGTGCACGGCGTGCTTTGAAAATGACACTCGATCCTTCGTCCCGTGGCTTGGGAGAAGGAAAGTTGGTTGAGTAGGCGAAGTTATGAACGTAGCCTAAGTCATAGGCGTCGCCCACATAAATGCTTCATAAAGTATGCACGGTCTCATCGCCCAAGGCGTGGCATAGCCTCTGCTCGTCCGACGGGATAAGTTGTATTGCACGACTTGGGGCATAAGTCTAGGCACCCCAAATAACTTGGTTGTTCAAAGTCGAGCGCGTGCACGGCACGTTCCACCGACGCAAGGCTTGACGCAGCCTTTGCTCGTCAAGTTGTTGCAAAGTAAGTTAGGCAAGTTATGTTAAGCTATCAGGAGTGGTGGCAAGCACGGTCCGATGAGTTCTACGGCCGGGTATAACCACATAGTCTCACGATCGTAAGGCCCGTTATATAGAGTATGACTTGGGTGGTGGCATCACATAGAGTTTCACGTTGGTTTGAGGCACGATGGCACGGACTTAGTATTTTAAGGTAGGGACCACGGTTGATTTATTGAGCTCGAGCCCGACATGAGACTCTGAGTCGGGGGATCCAGCCGACGTGGCGACGGCGACCAAGTCGCGACATCGAGGCGGCGGAGACGGCGAACTCGACGGTGAGTGGGCCGACGCCGAGGAGAACCAAGGTTAGGGCTTATTCCTTCTCTTCTTGATGATGGTGGTGGTTGTGACAGCGGGTTGGCCGGGGTTCGGCAGGGGTTGGAGGCTGGGTCAAGGGATGGCCAGGACTGGGTTTTTGAGCAGTGGTCATGTCACCGGAGGGGATGGTGATGGTTGTGCGGGGGTTCTATGGGCTGTGGTCAAGCGGAGCATAGGGAGAAGGTGGTTGTCGGGACACGGTGACGGTGGCTGTCATTATGGCAGGGGTAGTTGGTTGTGGAGATGACGGTGGAGACGATGCCAAGGAGGGCCAAGGCGGTGGCAGTGTTCTTCGGCACACAGATAATGTGTAGGGATGGAGTCGACGGGGACACAGGGACAGTGAAATTAGGGTTTAGGGTTAGGGTTTGCTTATGGGTTTGTGGATTAGGTTGTGTTGGGGTTGGCGTGTCCTACGAGACACATGATTGGGTGGACATGTCCGGAGTGTCGGGCACAAAGGATGAATGTATATGTAATAATAGAAATAGTGTAAAAGAGAATATGGACACAGACACGATGCACGAACTTGGGTTATGGAATTTGGAGTTGAAATTTATGGAGGAGTACCTGCCTATTTATAGGATATGAGAATTTCCAGTTGGATAAGGATTAGGAATATTTAAACCCAATTAGATAATTCAATCTATTAATTTAAATCAATAAAATCCAAATCCAAATCCAATTCAAATCTAATTTAAATTCCATCTTTTAGTTTAAAATCAAATAAGATAAATCAACTTTCAAACATAGATATTAATTTAATTATTTAAATAGATCCATAAAATCAAATCAAAATTTAAATTGCCACAATAATTTAAAAATATTTTTTCCAAAAATACTAATAATAATAATTTCAAAAATAATATTATTATTTAAAAATAAACTAGTAAAATATTTATGAAATATATATGTATGCACGAAAAATATTATTTATCATTAATAATTGTTATAAACGAAAGGCCTTGTATAAATAAAATAAATAAAATAATAACTTGGAAACTTTGGTACGATAGTTAAAATAACTATTATATATTATTTTGAAACTATAAAAATAAAAATAATGTTTTTCTAAAAATATGTATGCTCGTACATAATCGCACTCGTCGAGCAAATTCGAAAAAATGAATTTCCGCACGCGACGTACAATACAAATACGCGACATATAATACAAAAAAAATCATTACCAATTTTTTTTTAAAAAATACTAGAAATTTTGGGGTTTTACCAGTTCCAACATAATTCACATTATGCTTGTCATATGCTTGTTTGAAATTCATTAGGATGGTTAGAAACATTCATAAACTAAGTCATATAAACTCTTCAACCAAATGAGAGCTTGGAACTTAAGTAGCCACGCACCAGTACAAAGTATAATATACTGATCCTCGCCCTCCACGCAAGTACCCCGAACCACGAAGGGCGTGCCACTTAAAGCTCAAGGCGGTGCGAACACTTTTGAAGCCTCGTCCGTGTGTTGAAGGCTTGTTTCTAAATCATTTTGAAGTCCCTGTACTCAGTCCAAAAGAAAGAAAAGATAACGACTCAACTTCCCTCAATAGCAGGTAGAAAGTGTTATGTTTTGCTTGTAAAAAGGGATGTAATGTATGGAACGACTATCTCATCAGCATTCATTTTGTAAGTTGAGTCATGTTTTAAGCCTGCGCAACACTAATTGTAAAGGAGTCATATAAATAAAGTTTTATTATCAATGAAAAGTTTACTTCTTTTACAAATGTGTCAATCAATTTTCTCTGCGTACTCTAACTTGATGTTGTATTTCGGATAACCTTATGACTATGCCTTGTGCGATCGCAACTTAGGTTCGCACGGCATCACGCCCGGGGGACGACTATCGATTCTACGAAATCGGGGCGTAACATAATGATATCAGAGCACTTCTTTACATCCTATGGCCTCATGTCTAGAGTTTCAAACCTTTGACCTCGCATCGATGAGATAAGTTGTTCCATGCAATGAGTCCGTAATAATTTGAGACTGATGTGTTTGCCTTCGTATTACAGAAGTGCCGAAACCCATGGCCGAGCAAGAGCAGAGCGCTTCTAGCGGCTCTAGTAGTTCGCCGGCCGGACCTTCTAATAATACCATTGAGAGGATGCTGCGCATGATGGAGGCGCAATAGAAATAGTCCGAGAACCGAAATCAACAGATGGAGGCACGACAGGTCCAGTTCGAAGCTCGCTTCGATGCACAAACTAAGATGCAACAAAAACAGTTAGATATTCTGCAGCAGATCGTCCAGACAATTGTGGCCATCGGAAAGTCTGCGACTGCGCCTACTGTCACCGTGCCGACGGCCCAACCCATCGACGCCGATCAAGAAGAGCCCAAGCGTCAACCGACGACACCGAAGAGATACAACTTTAAAGTGTCAGAATTCAAGAAAGCATGCCACACTTCCTTCAGTGGCATCGAAGGCCCTTCTATTGCTATCGACTGGTTGGAAGAGCTAGAAGCTCACTTCGAGCTCCTCGGCGTTGAAGAATCAAAGCAAGTCGCCTGCGTACGACTTCAACTATGGTTGAACGCGCATGACTGGTGGGCCATGCACAAACGAGTGATCCGATCCGACGCGACAACAACACAACGTCGATCTCTTAGGCTACGTTCTGCAAAGCTTTTGAAGTAGAGTACCTTCCGTCAGCCGTTCGTCAAACAAATGAAAATGAGTTCATACAGTTGAAGTAAGGGAACCTGACAGTGCAATGGTACGTCACAAAGTTCAACTGATTTTCCAAATTTGCTGGTGCATTTCTCCACACAGAGGAGTGTCGTGTGGGACATTTTGAAGTAGGTTTTGATGGAACTGGGGATTCCTAGGACCCTTCCTTTGGTGTGCGTATTGATCGATAGAAAGTTAAACAGATCTAATACGTGTTCTAACCCTTTATAGGCAGAAACTAAGGTTCACGAATTATACCTGCGGCAGAAAGGAGACAAGTAATTCCTGGCAATCTCGAGCGGACGACCCCAAGATCTTCTGCACGTATTCCTTTCTCGAGTTGGACGTCGTGTGGGCGACGATCTCCCAACCTTTTCTTCTCCTTGGCAGCACTCTCTTTCTCTCTTTACGTGAATCACGAATTTAGAGAAAATTTTAGATTTCTGATCAGTAATCTGGCTGCCAGAGAATAGAGGATATATATAGGCTACGGCAGGGACCATGAGGAGAAATTAGGGTTAGGCCTCCTAACGGATCTGGATATCCCGTGTTCAGCCCGAACACACAATCCAGGCCCATTAACAATAGCTCGGTCCACTAATGAGCTATTATTGCACTACCTCCCTTATCCCAAATTATGTTTGTGGGCTCCTTTTATTATATGCTTGTTTGGCTCCCCATGTTAAGATATCGTATGTCCGTCGATCAAATTAAGTTACTGACGACTATATTGATTCGACATCTTTTATCCTTAAGTAGTACCGCTCAACTTTATTTGTCATGTCGGATATAATCCACCTGCCGGGTTTACATGACAATCCTTATGAGCTCCTTAAGAGGACATCATCAACCTGATGTATCGGGACATGGATTCCATTTATAATCAACAGCCCATCATACATACAATGTTATTACCCAATTCATAGAGGTTGTTGATCCATAATGAATCTCACACTTTTATGAGTTAAAGTAATGCACACTGCATATACATGTCCGTTATTATATCCGGATTAAGAGTACAAGCATCCATAATAACAGAGGTGTTTGTTCACTTATGTAGTCAGTACAAAGAGAACAACCTCAAATGGTCCTGTTCAATACACACAAAGTGTACTAGTGTAAACCTATAGTCAAGATAGACTAATACCAGATTACACTACAATCTTTCCAATAGATTGTCCAAGTCCATCTAGGTTGTGAACTATTTATATACTCCATAGGAAACTGATAATATGATCTTCTGTGTGACACCACACACCATATTATCTACAATATAGAATATCAGACATTTGCATTAACACTTGCAACAAATACAATATGCAAACATTTGCCCATATGATTCTCATTCAAAATTTAGAAATAAGGTTACTACGAAAGTGATGCTTTTAGTATATAACCCTAACAGGTTTGTGGCCCTCCATTGCTGCTCATGTGACGGTTCCGGTATACAAAACCATGGGCGAGGCTCTGAACCATGCTCTCAGCCTTGAGAGCCAGTACTCTTCCGTTGCTGCCGACATTGTGCACCACTCCATTCACAAACGTCCTAGCCATACGGGAGACAACAATCATGCATCAAAGGGTCCAAATAATGGTGGCTATAGAGGACAAAACTCATTTCTTCGCTGCACTAAGTACAACCACGTCGGACATACTGACAAGAACTGTACTGTCTTAGATGGGGGATATTTCTTTTAGGGAAAAAGGGGGCACAAATTTTGAGATTGCATGGCTCGAAGACCAAATCATCCCTATGCACAACCACAACAAAACCGTCAAGAGAATTGAGGACACGCGCCCCGACCTCCTCAGCCCATTCAACCTAACAACCAAGACCGGCATCCTAATGCTCAAGGGCGCGTCTTCGCCCTGACTCGAGACGAGGCATACGCTTACGATACTATTATGATAGGTATATTGAATTTCAATAACGTACCTGCTCGTGTGTTATTTGATTCAGGCGCTTCGGCGAACTTCGCCGTCGAGCAAAAGTTTCCTATAATGTTGTTAGACCTCGATCTTAGCATAAGTATGCCTTCGGGCATGCCACTACTCAAAACTTTAGCCTGCAGGGGAGGAATCATATGTATTGGAGGTCAAGAGATCGGTCTTGATGCGACACTTCTAGATATGAAGGACTTCGACATCATCCTGGGTATAGATTAGCTCAGTCCTTGTAACACTACCATCGACTGCGCATGAAAGAAGGTCACCTTCCGCATACCAGGAGTGCCCGAATTCTGCTATTCGTGTGGTGAAACATTGCCGACCTGTATGGTGATCTCGGTAATTTTTGCTCGGAAGCTGCTTCATTCCGGATGCAAAGGCTACTTGGCGTCCGTTCGTGACATGAGACAGGATGGTGCAAACGCTGGTTAGATCGACGTTGTGGCAGAATTCTCAGACGTGTTCTCGGACTAGCTACCCGGCATGTCGCCTGATCGAGAAATAGAGTTCACTATTGACACAATCCCTGACACTCGGCCGATCTGGAAAGCTTCGTACACAATGGCCCCTACAGAATTGAAAGAATCGAAGGCACAACCACAGGAATTACTCGACAAAGGGTTTATCCATCTAAGTGTCTTGCCATGGGGTGCGCCCGTGCTATTTGTGAAAAAGAAGGATGGATCGATGCGGCTCTGCATCGACTATCGAGAATTGAATAAGGCCACTGTCCAGAACAAATATCCCCTGCCCCGTATTGACGACTTATTTGACCAGCTCCAAGGCACAACGGTGTTTTCGAAGATTGATCTGCAATCCGGTTACCACCAATTCGAAGTCAAGCCAGATGACGTACCGAAGTCTGCCTTCGCACTCGCTACGGCCGCTACGAGTTCTTGGTAATGCCATTCGGTCTGACAAATGCCCCTGCTATCTTCGTAGATCTAATGAATCGGGTGTTCCGTCCATTCGTTGACAAATTCGTAGTAGTCTTCATCGACGACATCCTCAACTACTCGAAGGATCGAGCGCAACATACAGAACACCTACGGACGGTACTTTAAACCCTTCGAGAGAATCAGCTGTATGCAAAGAGGAGCAAGTGCAAATTCTGTCTGAACAACGCCTCATTTCTCGGGAACATCATCTCCGCTGCGGGCATCTCAGTCGATCCGAAAAAAAGTTTAGGCAGTTGCTGATTGGAAACAGCCCGCATCAGTTAGCGAAATTCGAAGCTTCCTAGGCTTGGCGGGATACTACCGACGCTTCGTGAAGGACTTCACAAAGATTGCATCGCCGTTGACTCGCGTCACCCAAAAAAGAGTCGCATTCGAGTGGTCAAACGACTGTGATGCTTCCTTCCAGGAGCTCAAACAACGGCTTGTTTTGGCCCCAATACTTGCTTTTTCTAAAGGGACTGAGGGATTTTAAATCTTCAGTGATGCTTCTGGCCAGGGCTTGGGGTGTGTACTCATGCAGCGGGATAAGGTGATATCTTTTGCTTCCCAGCAGTTGAAGTCGCACAAGAACTACCCCACGCATGACCTAAAACTAGCGGCAATTGTGTTCGCGTTGAAGCTGTGGCGTCACTATCTTTATGGCATGGCATGCAAAATTTATACGGACCATAAAAGCCTTAAGTATCTCTTCACCCAGAAATGACTAAATTTGCGGCAGAGGCAATTGCTTGAACTGATCAAAGACTATGACTTATCAATCGACTATACGCCGGACAAATAAAATGTTGTAGCAGATGCGCTGAGCCGAAAGTACTTAGCTTCGTTATGCATCAACAGTCGACAGCTGCATGACTTGGAAGGAATGGGCATTAAACTCCGAGTTCATTTTAGAGATGTAAAACTGGCACAACTGCGGCTGGAACCGAACCTATTGGAGAGAATCAAGTCGGCTCAAAAGGACGACCCATACCTAGAGAAGATGCGAAAGCTGATATCAACAGAAAAAGTGTCCGACTTTACAGAGGACGAGTTGGGAGTGTTGCGAGTGAAGGGGCGGCTCGGATGACGCAGAACTTAAAAATGAGATAATGTCGGAGGCGCATTATGTAAAATATTTCTTGCATCCTGGTAGCACCAAGATGTATAAGGATCTCCGCGTTGTCTTTTGGTGGCACGGCATGAAGAGGGACGTAGCGCTCTTTGTGTCGAAGTGTATGGCCTCTCAGCAAGTTGTCACGCCACGATTCGGGGAATCGCTCGCTTTGCTTCGATTTACGCCGAATCGATCGTCCTCGCTAAGGCGTGATGCCGTACAAGTCTAGAGTTGCACTTGTACAAGGCTAGAACATGCACATTTATATCATTTTGAAATATTTGAAAATAAGCCACAGTTGCCGAAACATTGGGACACAATATAGGAAGAAGAAATACTCATTTTATTGATAATTATAGTCAGAATACAACTTTTCTCGATAATATTTGAAATGCCCTTTCGGCTACATTGATTCATGAAAAGAAGTACAACTGATAGGCTGCCATGAAATAACTTCCCGTTCCATACATCATGCCCCTTTAGTACTTTGAAAATATAAGCAGCCATCTTTGAAAACTCCGCAATACTTTGTGCGTCTTTTAGGGAAAACAACTTGAAAGGAAACAACAGTTCAGAAAGATTTAATTGTGATGTGCGCCCGTGCCTTCTCCAGTACCTGTAGAGGAGGGGTCAGCACATTATAACAATACGCTGGTGAGCCCCGTTGGCCCACTCAGCTAAACCAACATTTTATTAATGACAAGCATTTTGAAGATATGAACTTATTATGGACAGGCAACATTCAGAGTAAATCACAATAAATGTAACATGGAATAAACCATGTTTACTTTACCATTGGCAGAATCAAGCTTTCCTGCATAAGATACAAGATAATAATAATATACTTACCGCCCCTGCATAAAATGATCATTAGCATGCATCCTGACTACATGGCCACTGGCACTGTTAAACCATATGGACATTTTTTGCCTTATAGGACTTCAAGGTAATGCAATGACTCCAAAGTAGGTAGCTAGCCCCTAAGGATGCCTCGCAAGACCCGTGCTCCCATTAGCACGCCAATGTTTCCTTCTAGGCCGAATCAGTCCCGGTGCCCCAGTACCGATTCGAGGAAACACACCACCAAACCTTGTGCACAAGTTGTCTATGACCATGCGAATGCGTAACCGACTTGATAAGTATACAGTGCATGGTAATTTTGAAAGTAATATAGACAACTTGTTCAATTTGCAGCATTTCATATTCATAATTCCAGGCATCAATTCAATTTCAATTCAATGTTCAGTTCATTGCCGTAAAATCAATGTTCAATGGACAAGCATAATCTCAATTGTTGTTAATAGTGTAATCGATTCATTCAATGTTCAAGGGACTAGCATTCATTTCAATGTTCAATGTTAAATCTCTAGCTTCTTAGTGGTATTGACTTGTGGCATTAGCAACTTGGTATCGATCAACGGATGTTGCAAGATATTTATTTAGTTGGTATGAAGGAATATGGAGAGAGATAATACCACCACAGAGATCCACACTCACCAAGTTAGAGAATCGCATAGAGAGAGAGAGAGGAACACTTGCACGCTTAGCCTTCTGTCACGCGTCAGTCTGTATTGGCACCAAAAGTTTGGTTAATAATCCGTCTCATTATGTTCTCTTCTCTCAGAATTCTCAAGAATGAATGCTATGCAAATCGATAAAAATGGGCAAGAATCAAATCATCGAAAATCGTTCAGAAAATTATCCATTAAAACCAAGCAACAAAACCAGCAGCAAAACATCCAGAGAAAACTCTTGGACGAATTTCAAGAGAAACCAATCCATTAGTTGGAAAGGTTCTTATGCACTTGTCCGTGATCGATTCGATGCCGACGGTAAGTTTCCCTAATACTCGGTTCCGACCGAGTAAGCCAAGCCACAAGCCTTACATAGTGAACCGCTAGGAGCGGGACACTACATAATATACCACTAAGAAAAAGTTTCGTCCTTGAAACTTAAAGGAAAAGTCCTACCTCAAAATTATCAAACAACGAGAGGTATTTCACCTGCATCTCCTCTTCTATTTCCCACGTCGACTCTTCGACAGCATGGTTCCACCACAGCACGTTGACCAAGGATACTGTCCGATTTCGCAAAACTTTCTCCTTCTTGTCCAAAATTTGGATAGGCTCTTCAGTGTAGGATAGGTCAGCGCTCAGCTGCAACTGATTGAAGTTTACTACGTGACTTGGATCATGCATGTACTTCCGCAGTTGGGATACATGGAAGACATCGCGCACATCAGCCAAAGCCGGAGGAAGTGCAAGTCGATAAGCCACTGAGGCTACCTTCTCTAAAATCTCGAATGGTCCAACGAATCTTTGGCTTAGCTTTCCTTTTATCCCAAACCGCATCACACCTCGCATGGGTGTGACCTTCAAGAAGACATGATCTCCCGCCGTGAATTCTAAAGGTCGTCGATGTACATCCGCATAACTCTTCTGTCCACTTTGAGCAACTCTAAGTCTTTCTCAAATTAAGCGAACCCTCTCGACGGCTTGTTCCACAAGTTCTGGTCCGAGAACTTGCCGTTCATCGACTTTATCCCAGCATATCGGTGATCGACATTTCCGTCCATATAATGCTTCGTACGGGGCCATTTGGATACTTGCCTGATAACTGTTATTATAGGCAAATTCTGCTAATACGAGATGTGCGTCCCAATTTGTCTTCGAGTCGAGCACGCATAATCTCAACATATCCTCAAGATTCTGTTTTACTCTCTCTGTCCGACCATCACTCTGCGGATGGTATGCCATACCGAAGTTCAACTTTGTGCCCATTGCTGAGTGCAGACTTATCCAAAATCGCGACAGGAATCTCCCGTCTCTATCTGACACTATAGAAGTTGGCACCCTATGTAATCGATCGATTTCATTTATGTAGATCTGAGCCAACCGTTCTACTCCCCATATGACTTTTATTGGAATGAAATGTGTCGACTTGGTTAATCTATCCACGACAACCCAAATCGCATTATTTCCCTTCTGAGTTCTTGGCAAGCCGACTATAAAGTCCATACAGATATTATCCCACTTCTACAGTAGAATAGCCAAATTTTGTAGTTCTCTGCCTGGCCGTTGGTGTTCGACCTTCACACGCTGACAATCTAAGCATTGTGACACGAATAGCGCCACATCCTTCTTCATGCCATGCCACCAAAATGTTGTGCGCAGATCCTTATACATTTTCGTGCTTCCCGGATGCAAGGAATACTTCGCAAAATGAGCCTCGGTCCGTATTTCCTTCCTGATATCATAATCCTTAGGGACGCACAATCTCCCTTTGACACGAATAGTGTCATCTTCAACGGTAAAGTCCGACGCCTTTCCTGCTAGAATCAACTCGCGTATCTTCTGCAGAAACGGGTCATCCTTCTAAGCAATCTTAATCCTTCCCTGGAACTCGGCTCTAGTTGCAGCTGAGCCAACTGCACATTCTGCAGATGAATCCTGAATTCGATACCCATCTCTTCAAGATCTTGGAGTACCTCCTTTGCTATTGTTAGTGACCTAACAAATTTTCGACTCAAGGCATCAGCTACCACGTTTCCTTTACCCGGTATGTAAGAAATTGTTAAGTCATAATTTTTTATCAATTCTAACCAACACTGCTGCCTCAAATTCAATTCCTTCTGTGTGAATATGTACTTCATGCTTTTGTGATCCGTGAAGATCTCGCAGGATACACCATAGAGATAGTGTCGCCACAATTTCAATGTGAACACAATCGCCGCCAGTTCTAAGTCATGAGTTGGGTAATTCTTCTCATGTTGTTTGAGTTGTCTCGATGCATAAGATATTGTCTTCCCACGTTGCATGAGAACATATCCCAAACCAAGTCCCGACGCATCACTGTAGATCTGAAATCCCTTAGAGCCTTCCGGAAGTGCTAAAATTGGAGTTGTGACTAGCCGCTGCTTGAGTTCTTGAAAACTACTCTCACAATCGTCAGTCCACTTAAATACGACTCCCTTCTGAGTTAGGCGAGTCAAAGGCGAAGCAATTCTTGAATAGTCTTTCACAAACCTACGGTAGTACCCGACTAAACCAAGGAAACTCCGTATCTCACTAGCTGATGCAGGCTACTTCCAGTCTACAACTGTCTCAATCTTCTTTGGGTCAATGGAAACACCTCCGTCGAAACAACATGTCCTAGGAACGATACGCTGTTCATCCAAAATTCACACTTGCTTAGCTTTGCATATAACTGATTGCCCCGCAGCGTCTGGAGTACTTCTCTCAAGTGTTCGACATGAGTCTCTCAATCTTTTGAGTAGATTAAGATGTCATCGATGAACACAACAACAAACATGTCTAAGAACGGTCGAAACACTCTATTCATTAAATCCATAAAGGCTGCTTGAGCATTGTTCAAGCCGAATAGCATGACCAAAAACTCATAGTGTCCGTATCTCGTACGGAATGCTGACTTAAGGACATCCTCGGGTCTGATCTTCAACTGGTGGTATCCTGAACGAAGATCGATTTTCGAAAACACGGTCGCCCCTTGTAGCTGATCGAACAGATCATCTATCCTTGGTAAGGGGTACTTATTAAGGATGGTTGCCTTATTCAGTTCTCTGTAATTGATGCACAGCCGCGTCGTCCCATCCTTCTTCTTTACAAACAGCACTGGAGCTCCCTATGGAGATACACTTGGGTGAATGTATCCCCGATCTAGCAACTCTTGTAGCTGCACCTTTAGTTCCTTTAATTCTGCCGGAGCTATCCTGTACGGCTCCTTTGATATCGGGCGAGTATTTGGAAATGTATCAATTGTGAATTCAATTTCTCTATCCGGCGACATTCCAGGTATCTCGTCCGGAAACACATCGGGGAACTCTACCATAATCTCGGTCTGATTCGAGCCTACACTCTTCATTCGAGTGTCTTGAACAGAAGCAAGGAATCCTTCACACCCTGAATACAGCATGTGCCTTGCTGTAACTGCCGATATTACCATAGGTCCTTGGAACACCGAACCGTACGAGTAAGAGAACTCCGTTTCTCCGGTAGGCGAAACACAACTCTCTTATCTGCACAGTCGATTGTTGCATGACAGGCGCTGAGCAGTCCATTCCCAAGATGATATCGTACTCTTTAATGTCGAGTACAATTGCGTCCAGAGATAAAGTCACGCCTCCAATTTTAATGTAGACGTTCCTACAAATCAAAGTTGTAGGCATATCTAATCCCGAAGGAGTGCTAACACACAAAGCTATCTTTAGTAGAGTCATACAAAATTTATTTTCCATTGCAAAATCAGACGAGATAAAGCAACGAGTAGCACCAGAATCAAAAAGTACTCTTGCAGGTGTGCCTTTGTACAGCAACATACCTGTTATTACATTCTCTGCGGTCTGGGCCTCTACCTGAGTCAAGGCATAAACCCTTGCTTGCCCACCTTGTTGATTCGGTGTATTTCCAGTTGGAGCTGGCAAGGCTGGTAGCGCTTGGCCATGATGCTGGTTGTTATGTTGGCCTCGGTTCTGATTGTTGTTGTGCCCACGATACTGATTGTTATTATTTCCACGAGGAGGATACTGGTTCTCTCCCCATGTTCTGTATTTAAATGCCTTATGATTCATTCCCCCATATTTGTAACACCCGATACGACAGTCTTTGCGACGATGACAAATTCGATTGCACATGCTACAACGCGGTTCCTAATACGGTCCTTTGTTATTGCCCGTATTCGGACGCTTAGACGCGTTATTTCTTCCTACAGACCAAGGTCATTTCTGATTATTGTTGCCTTGGTTGCTCTGTGTTGTCCCACGACTAGGTGGCTGATGAAATCTCTCCATCTCGAGAGCTGTCTCGTACGCCTCTCGGTAAGACGTACATTTTTGACTTAGCACATCCCGCTGCAGGTCCTTATTCAAGCCTTGCATGAATCTTCCTCTCTTGGCATCGTCATTCGGTACCATGTACCCAGCGAATGCGACCCTCTTCAGAAATTCTGACTCATAGTCATCTACTGACATACTGCCCTGTCGGAGTTCTACGAACTCATTCTCTTTCTGTTGACGGACAGCTGCTGGGATGAATTGTGCCATGAAAGACTGTTTGAAGGTCTCCCAAGATATCTTCATAACCTGACTATTTCTGTAATGTGCCTGTCTCTGCGAAATCCACCATTCCTGGGCCTTGAGGCGAAGTAGTACGTCGGTACACTCCACTCTCTTGCTGCCCTGTATATCCAGCATTCGAAAGTAGCCCTCAAGTGTATTCAAGAAGCCCATCACCTCATCTGGCTCTGCTCTCCCATTAAACTCAGGCGGGTCACAGCTCTTGAATTCAGAGAACTTAAAGCTCGTTCTCTTTCGGGTCGACGTTTCAGGTTTCTATGCCAGCACTTCTACGGTCTCGGTTGCTGCGGCCTTTGCAGAAACATTAGAATCGGTCGTCAGCTTGGCGACAATTTGAGACAGATTATCCACTTGCTTTTGTTGACTTTCCAGCTGCTCTTGAAACTGATATTGAAGCTGCTCTTGAAGCGCGCGATGTTGAGCCTCGCTCTGCTTCCTTTGAGCCTCCAATTGCTTAATCAGTTTCTCCATTGGGTCAGATGATGAATTCGTCTTTGCGCTATCACCTTTAGTCATTCTATAACAAAGAAATAATTCTATTAGCACTCATAAATTATTTATGGGCTTATTGTATGGAATATTATTTTATGCCAGCACTATCGACACTATCAATCGAGAAAATTTGCATCAAGTCTTCCTTTTTGAAAAAATTTTTGAAATCCGAGGAATTGAAACCATGCTCTGATACCAACTTGTCATGCCCCGATTTGGGGAATCGCTCGCTTTGCTTCGATTCACGCTGAATCGATCGTCCTCGCTAAGGCGTGATGCCGTACAAGTCTAGAGTTGCACTTGTACAAGGCTAGAACACACATTTATATCATTTTGAAACATTTGAAAATAAGCCACAGTTGCAGAAACATTAGGACACAATATAGGAAGAAGAAATACTCATTTTATTGATAACTGTAGTCAAAATACAACTTTTCTTGATAATATTTGAAATGCCCTTTCGGCTACATTAATTCATGAAAAGAAGTACAACTGATAGGCTGCCATGAAATAACTTCCCGTTCCATACATCATGCCCCTTTAGTACTTTGAAAATATAAGCAGCCATCTTTGAAAACTTCGCAATAATTTCTGCGTCTTTTAGGGAATACAACTTGAAAGGAAACAGTAGTTCAGAAAGCTTTAATTGCGATGTGCGCCCGTGCCTTCTCCAGTACCTGTAGAGGAGGGGTCAGCACATTATAACAATGCACTGGTGAGCCCCGTTGTCCCACTCAGCTAAACCAATATTTTATTAATGACAAGTATTTTAAAGATATGAACTTATTAGGACAGACAACATTCAGAGTAAATCACGATAAATATGACATGGAATAAACCATGTTTACTTTACCATTGGCCGAATCCAGCTTTCCTGCATATGATACAGGATAATAATAATATACTTACCGCCCCTGCATAAAATGATCATTAGCATGAATCTTGACTACATGGCCACTGGCGCTGTTAAACTATATGGATATTTCTTTACATTATAGGACTTCAAGGTAATGCAATGACTCCAAAGTAGGTAGCTAGCCCCTAAGGATGCCTCACAACACCCGTGCTCCCATTAGCACGCCAATGTTTTCTTCTAGGCCGAATCAGTCCCGGTGCCCCAGTACCGATTCGAGGAAACATACCACCAAACCTCGTGCACAAGTTGTCCATGACCATACGAATGCGTGGCCGACTCGATAAGCATACAGTGCATGGTAATTTTGAAAGTAATATAGACAACTTGTTCAATTCACAGCATTTTATATTCATAATTCCAGGCATCAATTCAATTTCAATTCAATATTCAGTTCATTGCCGTAAAATCAATGTTCAATGGACAAGCATAATCTCAATTGTTGTTAACAGTATAATCCATTCATTCAATGTTCAAGGGACTAGCATTCATTTCAATGTTCAATGTTTAATCTCTAGCTTCTTAGTGGTATTGACATGTGGCATTAGCAACTTGGTATCGATCAACTGATGTTGCAAGATATTTATTTAGTTGGCATGAAGGAATAGCGAGAGGGACAATACCACCACAGAGATCCATACTCACCAAGTTAGAGAATCGCAGAGAGAGAGAAACACTTGCACGCTTAGCCTTCCGTCATGCGTCAGTCTGTATTAGCACCAAAAGTTTGGTTAATAATCCGTCTTGTTATGTTCTCTTCTTTCAGAATTCTCAAGAATGAATGCTATGCAAATCGATAAAAACAGGCAAGAATCAAATCATCGAAAATTGTTCAGAAAAGCATCCATCAAAACTAAGCAACAAAACCAGCAGCAAAACATCCAGAGAAAACTCTTGGACGCATTTCAAGAGAAACCAATCCATTAGTTGAAAAGGTTCTTATGCACTTGTCCATGATCGATTCGATGCCGACGGTAAGTTTCTCCAATACTCGGTTCCGACCGAGTTAGCCAAGCCACAAGCCTTACATAGTGAACCGCTAGGAGCGGGACACTACACAAGTTAAAGCCGAGCAACAGTGACCGGGTGAAGAGATGCAAAACCTTGCCATTCCAGAGTAGAGGTGGGATCATGTCACTATGGACTTTGTTGTTGGCTTGCCGAGGACGCCGCGGGGAAACAATGCCGTCTGGGTCTTCGTCGATCGATTAACCAAGTCAGCACACTTCATAGGCATTAAAGTTACTTGGAGCGTCGACCGCCTTACTCAGATATACCTTGATGAAATAGTTCGGCTGCACGAGGTCCCAGTATATATCATCTCGTATCGGGATGGACGGTTCGTGGCACGCTTCTGGAGTAGTCTTTATTCAGTGTTGGGGACCAAGTTGAAGTTTAGCTCACCTTATCATCCTCAGACTGACGGATAAATAGAGCGGGTGAACCAGATTCTTGAGGACATGTTACAACTCTGTACTATCGACTTGAAGTCAAGCTGGGACGTTCATCTACTGTTAACCGAGTTTGCATACAACAACAGCTACCAGTCCAGCATCCAAATGGTGCTGTATGAAGCTTTGTACGACCGAAAGTGCAGATCGCCCATTTGTTAGAATAAAGTCGGGGAACGACAGATACTTGGCCCGGAACGGGTGATGCAGACTGTGCAGAAGGTCAAGTTGATACGGAAGAGATAGAAAATATCATAAAGTCGACAAAAGAGTTATGCAGATACTCACCGATGCCCCCTCGAGTTCTCAGAAGGCGACCATGTATTCCAGAAAGTAATGCCCATGCGTGGAGTTACCAGATTCGGCACGAAAGGGAAGTTGAGCCCAAGATTTGTTGGTCCGTTCGAGATATTGAAATGAGTCACCCCAGTAGCTTACCAAATCACTTTGCCGTCTGCGTTATCGGATGTACTCAACGTCTTCTACGTCTCACAGTTACAGAAGTATACGCACGATCTGAGCCATGTAGTAGATTTGGGTCAGCTGGATCTGAGGGCGGATTTGTCATATGTCGAAGAACCTGTGCAAATCTTGGATCACAAAGATAAACTTCTCCGCAACCGTGCTATTCCTCACGTTCGTATCCTCTGGAGAAATTATTCGGTCGAGGAGTCGACGTGGGAGCTTGAGTCAGAAATGAAGGAAAAAAATGCCTTCATTGTTCTCGTAGAGGTAGGTTCTATTCTTAAGTTTCGAGGACAAAACTTTTTCTTAGTTGGTTATGGTATAGTACCCCGTCCCTACATCGTGCCCCGTTCTCCGTCCACGGGGTGCACGAGAAAGGAACACTGTCGCTATCGATTCGGTCGGGACCGATAGGTCAGAATCGATCGAATCGGTCGAACGTGAATGGTTGAATTAAGATCCATTCGCCGTTATAGAATGGCTTCTTCAGAACCAAGTCCCATATTCAGCGGGTTGTGCCTTAAGGATTGACTCTGCGGCTGAGTCGGAAGAGACCTTCCGTTGCTCTGTTTTTCACGTCGCTTGCATTGGTTTTGGTTTTGGTTTTCTGAATGCATTTTCGTGAATGTTTTCGATGGTTTTAATGGCTTGCATTTCGAACTCACATTTTCTATCGAACTTCTTGAATAATACAGTGTTCTAATCGGTTGCTTGTACGATTTTAGGTAATCGCGTAGGCGACGACTAGAGCGACCAAAAAGTTCTTTCGCCTCAAGCAAAACTCAAGGTGTGTGGTTGACCCTTCTCTTCTCGACCCCTTCTTAGTTTAATCGATAGTAGTATTGCAGAAGATATGATAAATGCAAAGGCACGGGCACTCTGTAAACTGTAGAAATGCATTAACAAAAGAATGACTCAAATAAAATGTGGATTCTACCTGAGTAAACTAAATAAGTCTAACTCGATCATTGGACAACTTGTCGACAAGGAGAGAGTTTCCTCGAGTGACAACCCGGGGCCACGGGACCGACTCGGCCTAGAAGAAAACACAGTATAGTTGTGCTGGACGATAGCACGGGTTAGGTGGGGACTTTCCGCGGGGCTCGCTACTTGCGTTGAAAGGGCCCCGACTAACAAAGCTATAAGTCCAGGATGGCTTGTGGTGTCAGTGACCAATCACATGTAATATTGCACTTGGTATAAAAATGATAACAATTGACAGGGAAGAACATGGTAAGTCTCATAAGGCGCGAGGCAGTTCGTCGTAGGTAAGTTCCAACGTAATTTACATTATGCTTGTCATATGCTTGTTTGAAATTCATTAGGATGGTTAGAAACATTCATAAACTAAGTCATATAAACTCTTCAACCAAATGAGAGCTTGCAACTTAAATAGCCACACACACGTACAAAGTGTAATGTACTGATCCTCGCTCTCCACGCAGGTACCCTAACCATGAAGGGCGTGCCACTTAAAGCTCAAGGTGGCGCGAACACTTTTGAAGCCTCGTCCGTGTGTTGAAGGCTTGTTTTTGAATCCTTTTGAAGACCCTGTACTCAGTCCAAAAGAAAGAAAGATGACGACTCGACTTCCCTTAGTAGCAGGTGGAAAGCGTTATGTTTTGCTTATAAAAAGGGTTGTAATGTATGGAACGACTATCTCATCAGCGTTCGTTTTGTAAGTTGAGTCATGTTGTAAGCCCGCGCGGCACTAATTGTAAAGGAGTCATGTAAATGAAGTTTTATTAGCAATAAAAAGTTTACTTCTATTTCAAATGTGCCAATCAATTTTCTCTGCGTACTCTAACTTGATGTCGTGTTTCGAATAACCTTATGACTATGCCTCGTGCGATCGCAACTTAGGTTCGTACGACATCATGCCTGGGGGACGACTATCGATTCTACGGAATCGGGACGTGACACTTTCTACTCTTACCTTAGGATCAGTTTTAGGACAGATGCATTGGCCTATTTTGTATCTCGAGACCATTCCGTGCTTGCAACAACGTTAACCTATCAATTCATGTTTGCCTTACGACCCAAAATCAGAGACACAACTTCACGATAAGACTCTATTTCCATGTGATCGTGCTATAAGTCCATTGTGTCGTGCCTCGCAGCTCAGTGTGACTTAACCATATCGCTGCCTCGCGATCCTTGCTACTTTAATCACCAATTGACCCAATCAAGACTTGTAGGCTAAGTGTCACTCGACCGACTTTGTCTTACAACTTAGGACTTGACGCTACATCTTGTGCCGAAGTACGGTGTCTTCGTTGCCGCCAGATCTTAGGCCCAAACATTGTCTTCCAATCGTGCACGCATTCGACTCGACTCATTGATATGGTACACACAATACTCGACTCAATACAAAGGCATACATGCCGCCATGCCGACTCATCTATATGAACTAGTCACTAGCGCCCAACGCTATTATGGACTCCCTTTATAGCTTTTGATTAGACGGACGCCCCTTGCCAGCGCGAGTAGCGAGCTCCGCTGTAATTCCCCGTCTAACCCGTGCGGTCATCCAATACAGCTATGATGTCTACCATCAAAACGGTCCCGTAGGTCGCTTGGGTCACCGTTCGAGAAACTTTTATTTTACCTTGTACAGGTTATCCAATGACCATGCAGACTCGACTCGAACTGATGTCTCACACAGTCATTCTACTCCTACTGTTACCATCTCTTTCTAGGCCAAGTTCAATACTTCTCACATTTGAGACCTCGCCTCGACGACCCATGGTCGCGAGCATTCTTCCTTCTTTCCCTATCATTTCATTCGACTCAGGTGTGACAATTTGAAAGCCCTCCTTCCAACACAATTAAATCAACCGTGGCCCGTACCTTAAAAACAGTAAGTCCGTGACATCGTGCCTTACGCCAATTGATGTTCTGGGTGAAACTATCGTCTAAGACACTTTATACGATGGGCCTTAAGTCGTGAAACTAAGTAATTTTTGATGATCGCAGAATATACGGGACAGTGCTTAAAATGCCTTCGATAGCCTAATAAAACTTAGACTAACTTAATCGCACAACAACTTTACGAGCAAAGGCTGCGTCAAGCCTCGCATCGCAGAAACGTGCCGCGCATGTGTTCGACTTCTGAACGACCAAGTCATTTGGGTGCCTAGACTTATGTCACAAGCCGTGCAACGCAACTTAACTCATGGGGCAAGCCAAGCCTTGGGCGATGGGACCGTGCATGCTTTATGAAGCATTTATACGGGCAACGCCTATGACTTAGGCTAACTCTTAACATTACGGCGAATACCAACTTTCCTTCTCCCAAGCCACGGGACGAAGGATCGAGTGTCATTTTCAAAGTACGCCGTGCACCAACTCCAAGACGACCGTTGGACCTTTCCATATTCTAACTCGACCCATCGAGATTATTCCCTAAGCTATATGGATTCGTCTCTTTTATTATCAAGCCTACTTGTACATGTTGAAAACATGCGATTTATTATATGAAGGCTAAGATGAGGCAAGTTCATCGAAACTACCCCACCTGAGTGAGGAGTCGCCTCGACCAAGTGATGTCTACGAGCAGCCATTGCAAGGCTAAGTCCGAATGCCGTCGGCATTCTGATTCCTCCGATTGACTGAGCGGGACGGGGTACTACAAAGCTCCTTCTCCAATGACTTCCTCTGAGGATGACGAGATGGCCCATGAAGTCATAAAAGCCTTCTACTCCATTCTAAAAGTGAAGCTTTCTGGAGTTTTAAACTGGAATGTCGCCTTTGGGCCTGTAAAGGCTATTGCCGAATGCTAAGTGACGGTCCTTGAAAGCATTGCTGACTATGAGGAGCGGGCTAATGCTCTGAGAAAAGTTATAAATGACTTGGAGGACCGAGTGGCCAAATTTCGAGAAGCCAATCAACGAAGCCCAATATCGCTGTTTCTTGAAGAAGACGAGGCTTTAGTTGCGGCTCTTGAAGAAGAAGAAGCTACTTTCCAAGCAAAAAAGGATGCCTTTGCTAAAGAGATCAGTGAGTTGGCTGATCAATACGAACAGTTCAATGCTACGAGCGAGGCTCGTACTACTTCGAAGAATAAGCTGGCCGTCCAGATCACCGAAAAGTAGAATCACATTGCACAGATCCACAATAAGATTGCCCAAATGGAGGCCAACTTAAGAACAGTTGCATCTGAGCAAGAAGACTATACGGTTCAGGCTACTGTGACTGCCACAACTTTAGACCAATTGAAAGAGCAGCTGGTGAAGTTAGAGGTAGAGCACGCAAAACTGATCCCCTTCAAGGATGAAGCTGCTCGACAGGAAGAAGCGCATTGTCGTGCCACTGTCAAGTCTCAAACTGAGATTACGACTTTAAGGGATAGCATCAATCGGTTGTGTATCCCTTAGGTCTTTCCTTGTAATTTGCTCATTTAGCTGTAAAAACTCTTGTATCTTTTTCCTTTCTCTGCTTCTTAAGAAAAGTTTAATAAAGAATCTTTTGACTTTCTGAACACATGAATATGCTTGTGAAATATCAGAACTAGAGGTAATATGGACGTAGTAGGGATATTTCTGGTGGTTATTTCGCTAGGGAATTTGATGTGGACTTATTATCCGTTTTATATTCAAGATTCTTGAACATAGATAATAAGTTGAAAGAAATTGCTAATAGAGGTAGTATGGACACAATAGCAGAGGATGTTTTATATCTTACCAGAGGTAATATGGACGTGGATGGATATATAACATTAAGTAGGAGTCAGTAAATAATTCAGAGGTAATATGGACGTGATTATCTTTGACGAGTATTTTGCTCAAAGGTTATATGGACATGGCAAAACATTTCTTAATTATCCCACTGGGAAATAATTATCGAAAAACAGTTCAAAGGTAATATGGACGTGACCGTTTTCATAAGATCGAGTTTGGACAGAGTTTAAACGAAGATAATTCCACTGAGGAATCTGTTTAGAGGACCTATTATCCATGGCGTATTCAAGACTCTTGAAATACGAATAATAGTTAGATAATTTTTTGAATCACATAAACATTGCACTGTATATTTACATGATAAAAACAGAGTATCTGTGAACTCTGTATATGAAGGTTACACATAATATTTCTTCAGGAACTTGTCGTTGATCGGCATCATGAGCAAGTCACCATCATGCTTGGTTAGTTGATACACACCGTTAGAATACACCGATTTTATAACGAAAGGACCTTCCCATTTAGGCTAGAATTTTTTTCTTGTGCGTTATGACCATTGGTCTTCTCACTGCTAAGACCAGATCACCAACTTGAAAGAATCTTTCCTTCACCTTCTTACTAAAGGATCTAGAAATGCGTGCTTGGTATAGCTCAATACGCTGTTGAGCTAATCAACATTTTTCGTCTAGCACTACCAACTCTTGTAGTCGCAGACGGTAACTTTCTTCGGCAGTCAACTCACTGGCTAGGGCTACCCGAAGAGATGGAATCTGGATTTCTAGGGGAAGAAATGGTTTACTTCCATAAACCAGAGAGAACGGTGTACTATCTGTTGGAGTCCAAACCGTTGTGCGATAGGCCCAGAGACATTCATCGAGCTTCTCATTCCAAGCGCACTTGTTTAAAGATACGAACTTCTTGAGAAGTTTGACGATAGTCTTATTGAAAGCTTCTGCTAATCCAATAGCTGCTGGTTTGTAAGAGGTAGAGGCTACATTCTGAATTCGATTCTTATCGCAGAACCGATAGAATGCATGGCTCACAAATTGTGGACCATTATCATAGATGATCCTGCGAGGTAGGCTGAAGCGGTAGATGACGTGATGTTTGACAAAACTGATCACATTCGATGCCTTCATTTCGATGAGCGGTATAGCGTCCGCCTATTTAGAGAACTAATCGGTTATAGCTGGGATAAACCGATGTCCCCTGGAAGATGGCAGACTGATTGGACCGATGACATCTATACCCTAGGCTTCAAAAGGATAAAATGCCGCCATTGGATGTAGAAACTTCGAAGGTTGATGAATGAAATCAACATGGAATTGACAAGCCCTACACTTCTTTGTATATTCAATAGCATCTGCTATCATCGTAGGCCAATAATAATCTATTGGTCTGAGAAAATCCTGTAATTTGGGGCCTGGTTGGTGTGCACCACAAATTCTATCGTGAGCCTCACGTAGTGCATGTTTGGCTTCTGTGTCTGATAAATATCGTAACAGTAACCCCATCGTAAGAACGTCGGTACATCATTTTGGTAGCTATAACATAGTAAAATCTGAAAGATCGTCGTTGGTTATTCACTGCTTCCTTCAGGTCATCAGGGAGGATTCCATAGACAACGTAGTCTATGAAAAAAAATCTCCAATCTTTGATGTCGACGTTCGTCTCTACTGCGTAGCTGTGATGAATATGCAAGGCATCTTTCGTACAGAACAACTCTCGACCAGATACTGTGATCGAATGCTGAGTGTTGATAGAAATAGTCAAGGAAGCAGCCAGACCGACTAAAGCATCTTCTTCTATATTCTGTAATCGAGGTACGTGCCCAGAGAAGGTAGAAGCCAACTCAATCATCGTTTTATGATATAGGATGAGATCTTGATGACGAACTTTATAATCCCCTCGAACCTGACTAACTATTGACTTAGAATCACCATAAGCTTTAAGATAGTCAACTTTTAGTTGTTTTGCCAGTTGAAGGCCAATCAGTAGGGCGTTATATTCGACCACATTGTTGGTGCAGGGTTCCACGAGAGAATACGCATGGTGTATAACAAGATGATCGGATGAAACAAGCATGATCCCTACTCCGGCCATAATATTTCCTTTAGGTCCTGTTCTTGATGCACCGTCAAAGAACATTCACCAAATGGGGATTTTTTTTAGTTGCAGTGTTAGGCTCAACCACTTCACCTGGGATTTCATCATAGAGTTTGGAAGATTCTAGCACTGGATGAGCTGCTAAGAAGTCAGCTAATGCTTGGCCTTTTACTGCCTTCCGTGGAACGAACAACATATCGTATGGAGTCAACAACATTGCCCATGTAGCTAAACGGGAATTAAGAGAACCCAGTTTAGTCATGAGTATTCTGAGAGGATTGACTCTAGATATGATATGGATAGTCTGTCCAGACACATAGTGACATGTCTTCTGGATAGCAAATACCAGTGTGAGACATTTTATTTCAACAGGTGTGTATCTGTGTTCAGCACCAACCATCGTGCGGCTGAGGTAGTAGATTGCATGTTCATGACCGCCTTCATTCTTCTGAGCTAATAGGGAAACAAGAGAATGATCCATAGCACGAACATATAACAAGAAAGTCTTTCCGACTATCGGAGCCACCAATACTGGGGGGCTTATGAGATACTTCTTGATGTCGTTAAATGCATGCTATTGTTCAGTCCAGACGAAATATACTTCTTTCTTCATGAGCTGAGTAAACGGTTGACACCTTCCAGAAAGATTTGAAATGAATCGTCTGATGTAGGCTAACCTTCCTTGAAGTCCGTATAGCACTTTGAGATTTCTTGGAGGATGCATATCGAGGATAGCTTTAACCTTCTCCGGGTCAAGATGTATTTGAAGTGATAACAAAACCAAGGAACTTGCCGCTGGAGACTCCCAGAAAACACTTGGTTGGATTCGTCTTGAGTTGGTGTGTATGGATCAGTTCGAACACCGTTCTCAAATCTTGGAGGTGGTTGCCCTTGAGACGACTTTTAACTGCAATATCATCTACATAGCATTCCACTATTTTACGTAAATGATCGCAAAAAATTGTGTTCATAGCTCGTTGGTATGTCGCAACCGTATTTTTTAATCCGAAGGGCATCACCGTATAGCAGTATACCCCTAACGGTGTTCGAAAAGATATGTGTTTCTCATCATCGGAGAACATCTTGATCTGGTTGTAGCCTGAGAACCCATCCATGAAGGACATTCGCTCGAAGCCACAAGTATTGTCGATCATTACGTCGGTGATCGATAAAGGAAACTCATCTTTTGGGCATACAGAGCTCAACTCATGGTAATCGATACAGACTCAAACTTTACCATTCTTTTTCATGACCGGAACAATGTTAGCGACCCAGTTAGGGTATTGTTCTTTATGAATGAAACCACTTGAAATAAGCTTTTTTGAGTTCACTTTCAATGGCTTCCATGATATCTGGTCGGAACTGCCGTTGCTGCTGCTTCATTGGCTTAGCTTTAGACGAGATATTTAGGCAGTACATAGCAAATTTAGGGTCTAAACGTGGCATGTCTTCATAGCTCCATACAAAGACGTCGATATATTCTCTTTTAAGCTGCATAGGAGATTGTCGTTCTTCATTAGACAGACTTTTGCTAATAAAGATTGGTTTAGGAGATGATTCATCTCCTAAATTGACTTGGACGACTTCGTCATCAGTAGGTGGTTCACGTTGTTCGAAACATAACTCCCACCTGGTGTCCATCTTTTGAGCCCATTGTTCAAGCTCAATTGATTAGACATCTTCTTCAATTTGGTCAACTGACACCATGTTAACGTATATAGTTGCTTTGAACATGTCTCCAATGCTGGAGTCTGAATCCCAGAGGCATGAATCAAAAGAATGAGAACAACGATCAACTTCAACGTCTGATCCTTCAGGAGTTGTTGGAGGAGTAACATAACCCAAACCAGCACTATTTTGTTGATAATTGTTCTCGGGTTTGCCGGGAGGAGCAAAGTGACGTATTAGCAATCGTCGTCCTTTACCGTGGTTTAGTCCCTGGTCGCTTTTTAGATCATATCCCATGTTCTGGATGATATTCTTAGCCTGCCAACTATATCGGCAAAGTTGCATTTTACCTGAATCATAGTCAGCTTCAGCGTTGTAATTGGGAGTAGTAAAGTCCAGAACGAACTTTCTTTCACCAATTATTCGACCGAAGATGATTAGTTCTTCACATTTCTTTTTCGCTGGAACGATGAAGTATTGGATATCCATTGGCCAGACTGCTTCCCGCAGTCGGGGTGTCGTGACCGGCATGTAGAGATGTGGTCTTATGCCATGCTCTAAGGCGTATAATGTATCTGCGTACTGGTTTACAGACTGATAGACATCAGAGTAATTCAAAGATAAACCTTTACTCAGAAAATATGCAAGTTTTTCTTCAGGGATAACATTATCTACTGAAGGTACATTATTTTGAGTATTGATATACTCATTAAGGGCATCATTATTCGGGACATGAGTCACATACTTGGTCAAGTTCACTACATAGGGTAACTCTAGGATGGGCTTCAGCAGGTTTCACCCGAGTTGTTTTGCAGAGAGTGATGGTCAATGGTGCGACAATATCAGGACGCTTCTTTTTAACCCAGATTATGAGAGGCTTTGAAGTACTTTTTGGAGTAGTACGTCCTTTGACTCGGATAACCAGGGGACCGTCACTGGCGTATGAATTAACTTCAGCTTCATCGTCAGCTTCGTTGCTGTCATCCTTAGGAGGCTGAGATTGATAGAGTACCGAAGCTCTATAGTAGGCTTCAATACCCTTGAAAGGATCGACATCGACAAACTCTGTCTTCACGACGCCATCACTGTTGACGTACTTAAAGCACTGGTGAAGGGTAGAAGGAACAATCATGTTCTCGTGTATCTACGGACGTCCTAACAAGACGTTATAGGACACATTGGCATCTATTACATAGCGAGCAACCTCTGTCCGGAGATCGCCAATCTGGCACTTGAGACGTATCTTGCCCAAAGGATGTGTAATACCCGGCTCTTCCACACCCCACGTATCCACTTCTCCCCCCATTCTCTCTCTATCACTTATTTCCTCTATTATCTCCTCCCACCACACACCAGCACCCCATGATCCCCTCTCACTTCCTCTCCAATACACACCAACTCTCCATCTCCCCATCCCCATCCTCCTTATTTCCCTACACTCAACAAACCTCCAGGAGCAGCCGACCCCTCGTCGACCCCTGGCTGGCGCGACTGCGGCCGCCCCGCGGACCCCCTTACGCGTGCCTCCGGCCGACCCCTCCACGCCGGACTCCAGCATCCCCGCAAGCCCGACCTTGGCCAGCGCCTCCGTACTAACCCGTACGCCCTCGACATCATATGTGTGTCTCTCCCCTCCACGCCTACGCCCGCGCCACCAGCAGCCCCATCGGTCCGACCGCTGGCCATCCGCGCTAGCAGCGCGCCTACAAGAACGTTCTATGTGACAGCAATAGCCCGTAGCCGTCCTCTGCCACTGCACCAGCACACCGCGGCGCCCCGCCGTCGTACCAGCAGCCTAGGTGCCCCCGCCATCGTATCGGCAGCCACGTGCCTCGTGCGTCCGGTTTTTTGTATTTGTACGTACTTTTGCGTACGTTTCGAGTCCGAGGCCTCCCCTCGGTACTCCATCTTCAAGTTTTGGTAAACTTTCCCCTTTCTGTGTATGTTTTCAGATACTAAATCCCTTAATTGTTCTTTCCGAAATTGACAGAATAAAGCTCTGTCAATTTCGGGATAGATAGACAGAGTGTTAGTAGCTTCCTAATTAAGACAATAGGTTTTGTAATAAATCGCGTTATTAGTTAGGGATAGATTATTCTTTGATTTTAACTATGTCGTATTGTATAATTATGTACATTATGTAGTAAGTTTTAGATTAAAGTTTTTATTAGTAATGGATAAAAAAAAGTATTATTTTCGTATTTAAATCGTTAAATTAGTTAGTAAGTTTTATCGTATTATAGAAAAGGTTTTAATTGATTTTGTAATATTAAAAAAATTAAGTTTTACTAAATAAAGGATTTTTTGTAATGTTTACTATTAAAACATTTTTTTCCTTATTTAAAGATATCTATTTAAAATATCTTCGTATAGTTTATATAAATAAATACTATCTAAATTTCAAGTATTTTCATGTTTTGATACGAATATTTCTATTATAATAATAGCTTACGATAAAAACTGCTATTAATTTGATAATATTCCAAAAATATAATTATTTTCCAAATAGGTTTTTCCAACCTACCAAACTTAGCCTTTAGTGTTGTTCTTTAGAATTAAGCGTAGTTCTAGTTACTAAAATCTGGTACTACGATCTTGTAGTTTATGTTCCCTAAAACCTTGGCAGTTACCCACTTGTTGCTGCCCCACGCCGAGGAACCGTCTACGGCAAGTTTCATATATATTCCATGTCTGTGTTTTTACTTTAATAATTAAATGTATGCATCAGTTGATTTCATAGTATAGTGACACTGATTCACCATGGATCCCTCTCGGACTCAACATCGATTGACGGATTGCTGGATTGCTATAGTGACTTATTGAATCATTGACTCATTGACTCGGGGATTGCTTGGGGGAGTAGTATAACGTCTGTGACCAAAGCCAAAATTCTCGTTTGTCTCTCTCGCGCTAACCTCTACTACACAGGGGGTTGAGCCATACCGTATGCTATTCGTTTCGGCGGAAACGTTAGTATATATATTGCCTCTATCCCAGCCGGTCACAGGCCCTGTTATATACTCAAAACACTAGCATAGCATTACATCATATTTGACATTGAGACCATATTGCTTATTGTCTTTTACTTTTATTTACAAAAATATATAAAGTTTTTTAAACTGTCTCGCATTTTCATTTATTATTAATTTAGAAATACTAGATGTGGAAGAAATATGTTTCTTGTTCACTCCTGACTGAAGACCCAACATTTTTAGGTAATTGCGATGAGGAGGAGCTAGCTTACCGTTCTTTCTACGGGCCTAACTTGGGTTCCATAAATTTGGCTGAACCAGAACCAGGAACCCCATAACCATAGATGTTGGCATAATTTCATTTTCCTTCCTTTGTTTTTGAACAATTGTAATAAATGAATTATGATGTTGTTATCTTGTTATTTTCTATTTCAGACCAGTTCCAGTTTAATAAAAATGTTTTTATTTCCGTTACATATTTGTCTGTTGTGTTTCACTGCTTGATACAGCTTACTGCCGCCGTCTTACAATGGTGCAGGCTGGGCATGATCCGACTGGACCCATTATATTTGGGATCGGGTTGTGACATATTTTTAGTGGTGGCTCATGCAGGTCGTTCTGCAAATTGGTCTAGTCAACTTAGTCTAGACCATGCATGGTGTCCTACAAACTGACTTAGGTCTAGGTATGACTTTAGAAAAACAGACTCTAGAAACAAGTAGAACACCTAGATTATATTCATCATGTTACAATATAGGGTCAAAATTATCTATTAAATATCTATTTTTGCTTGCTTATAATTCTATAGGCTACATTGCTTATGTTTGTACCCAAACCTTTCAGAGGATGGCGAATGGAAAACTTATCCCACCATTAGGCCAATAGTTATTGTGTTTATCTTCATAATTTAGTTGTACTCTTACTTAGTATTGATGATCTAGCATTTAGTCTTTAGATATTAAGGAGATACGCAAAGTATGACTAGAGGAGTAATATCTATAAGTAAGTTGCATGAATGTATGGTCACCAGAAATAGGGTATCATAGTAAATACTAAGGAGATAGTAGCCAGGAAGACACGAACAAAGCTCGAGGATCAGTTGCTGGAAGCTTTTAGTCTAGTAAGATGTTATAGGTACATGACTAATTAGTTGGGCATTTATCAAAGACAAAATTTATGGGATATGAAAACGGGAAAAAAAATATAATATTGAGTTTTCAATTGAAATTTAAGGATAAGGATGATGATATATGTAAAAAAAATTAATACGAAGATATCAGAAGTCATCATGATGGTAATGTAGAGTTGCATGATGAAACCGAGGATTTATAAATGACAGATAATGTTGAATTTAAGGTATAAATTTAATTGGGGATGATGATCGACAAATAAGGATATGAATTTTATCAAATCAGAATTTGGAAATAAGGATTGTGAAATTATAAGTGTTACGAGGGTAAGTGAATGTGATATTATATACTATTGACAAGGAAATAAAGAATAGGGGTGAAATAATATTATCAAGGTTGGTCGAATCCGAGGAATTCAAGGAATGATGTAAGATCAAGAGGAAGGACTGGAATTTAAACTTTGTAAAAAAAAAGGCCCAGGTTTAAAATTTTGGATCAAATATGTTGGAGTTGGTGGAAATAGGAAATCTAAATAGATTATATGGCTGATAATGGGTTAAGAGATTTCATAGATACATCCTTCCAAAATCAGTTAATTTCGAGGAAGATCGAACATGTATTCTAGAATAGTATTCTTCACCAGATATTCTACTTTTTTGTGACTTGTTCCTGTATTAAATTTTGTTAAACCTATTACCATTCCCGTCATACTAGTTTGACCATATTTTTTATGCTTCTTTTGTAAACCTAAGATATAGTTGTGATTAAGAATTTTATAGTAGAATTCTAGATAGATGTGAGAAGACTATGACAAGAGGAGTTATAAATAAGTATCATGGGTGACCAAGGAATAATTTTGACAAATAAAACCTCTCATGGATAAAATAATAGGATTTCGGGAATCAAGAAATTTTGAGGATTTCAACTTTAGAAAGAAATTATATAAGATTACTGAGGTAGGATTTGTCAACATATGGAGTTAAGTTTTGGAAAAATAGAGTTTGGTATTCTTTTGGGTGAAGCCTTAAGTATTTGACGATTTTGAATTTTATGATTAAAGGAAGAGTTATGGAAGATAGAGTAAGACGTAAGTAGAGTTAGTGAGGGAAGTCTTGGATTTGGTAAGGTTCTTCTATGGAGGAAGTGAATTTGGATATATATAAACATAAGAATATAATGATCAAGTAAAGGAACACTTGACGAGGATCAACGTTTATGATCATATGACTACTGTACCCAGAAGGGACGGATATAACCATGGAAGGAATATCACGAGCAATGAAATAATAGGGAATAAACTGTGAGAAATTGAGATAAGACCATTGTCATGTAACATTGGAAAGGAACAATTGGTTTTGTAATTCTACCAAACATTGGAGACTCGTATTAGTTATGGTAAGAATCAATGAGATTTTGTGATATTTTGCTAATGTGTTTGATGAGAACGATTGTTAGGTGCATGGTTAAACATTAAAATTTGATTAGTGATTATAATTTGATCAATTGATTTCACGAACTGGAAATTTTCGAATATAGATCATGGATCAAGTTTAAAAAATTCTATGGATTTACTATGACAAGTGAGGATTGTGGCTTTGATGTAGTCAGTTTGGAAGAATAGCTGACAATTGGAAATTGATGTCTGTACAATAATTTGATCGAAAGAAATACTTGAAATTTGAAATACATTTGGCTTACGAGTTACATACAATGACAGATGAAAATTTAATTTAGATGATTTTTGATACCAAATAGATTTAGCCTTGGCAACTGCCTTAGTTTTCTGTAGATACTGAGAGTTCAGCTAGTTTAGCGAGTTAGAGATTGGTTTTACATGGGGTATTAATAAGATTGTTATCTTATAAGTCATTTTTCCTGTATATCCAATCTTCTGACCGTTGAAATAATGATACGATATTCTTTCTATCCCCTTTGATCATCACTCACTCCTCAATGGTAATATCTTGTCTGATTACATTCCTATCATAGCTATATCATTCTAATCACCATCGATATCCTACTATCATACAACTTGTTCATTTTTCCTGAGTCACAAACCCTTATACCCCATTCCAATTTGTTTTAGAATTTTTAGTCCCTCATCTTAGAAGATTCCATCATTTTCTGTCTTTTCAATAAACGATTGACGTTCGTTTCTTTCTTGTCTTTTCTGTCTCACGAGACCTCATTTGATTTTTCCTATTTTTATGATCATATTTTAATTGTACCTAGATGTTACTCGTGCCTAAAATGATTTTGCTCACAACAATATTCCAACTCTATCTCAGTTCATATCTAGATAATTCTGATCGTGCATATGTTTTATCATTGTACCTAGTGATCATGCCTAGAATCCGATCGTGCTTGATAATTTAATCTGGAATGATTTATAGCAGGGATTTATAGTGTACATGAGTTATGGAATAAAGATGAGATAATTATGAACACTTGTGTTTTGAGTCAAGAAAAGGGATAATTAATGATGTAAATACCAAGCAAATTGATATTGTAGATTAGAGATTGTTAAATGATAAGCATAGAGATGCACTTTAGGAAGATGTACGATGAATCAAAAGATATATAAAGGATGACCAAAATAAGAAATTTTGGACTTAAGGTGTAACTAATTAAGGATGACAATCGTATGAATTAAAGGGTGCAAAAGATTATAAATCAGAAACCAGAGATAAAAGAATAATAAATAATACAATGTTGGGAGATGTAATAAGATATATTATTAAGAGAGAAAAGTTTGGTCAAAATGATACAGTGAAATCAAGATGAAGGATTCGAGTTTAAACAGGATAATTAAATTTTATTGAGAATTCGGGATCAAATAGGTAAATGAGGATTTGGAATTGGTGAAAATGGACGTCTAAATAAATTACAAATTGATCACATATGAGTATAAAAGATAAACCAGAAATGATAAAAATTTTACGGATAATGACAAATTGGAGTATTGAAACGTGATGTTGTATTTTAAATATGATATTGGGTCACTGAGGCTTGATACTAGAGTATTAAGACAAGATGGTGTGTACCAAATTATAATATTTTGGTCAGGAACGAATAAGATGTAAAAGAACGTGATTGGAACACATGTACTGGTATGACATAGAGTTAAATTTTTATTAGCAGGATGAAGGAAGTACAAAATATATTATATGATTATGACGGTTATTGACAATTCAAGGATAAAAGCAGATATTTGTCCTCATGGACTAGAGTGACCATTTTTCTAAGGAGAAAGAATGTTGTTTGAGAATAGTGGTTAGATTGATTAAGATATTGACTACATAAATTTACTATGGTACAGTTAGCATAGTTAGACATGACGCTGTTGAGGAAGAATATCCTTACTGATTTGAGGCATGATAGTACCCCCGGCCCTTAGCCTTGAAATTTTGAGGACGGAATTTTCTAAGGAGGTAAGGTTGTAACACATGGCTCTCCCACACCCCACGTATCCACTTCTCCCCTATTCTCTCTCCATCACTCATTTCCCCCCTATTATCTCCTTCCACCACATACCAGCACCCCATGATCCCTCTCCCTTCCTCTCCAATACACACCAACACTCCATCTCCCCATCCCCATCCTCTTTATTTCCTTACACTCAATAAACCTCCAGGAGCAGCCGACCCCTCGTCGACCGCTGGCTGGCGCCACTGCGGCCGCCCCGCGGACCCCCTTACGCGCGCCTCCGGCCCACCCCTCCATGCCGGACTCCCGCATCCCCGTAAGCCCGACCCTCGGCCAGCGCCTACGTACTGACCCGCGCGCCTTTGACAGCACATATGCGTCGCTCCACTCCACGCGTACGCCCGCACAACAAGCGGCACCGTCGGTCCGTCCGCCGGCCATCCGCACTAGCAGCGCGCGTACAAGCCCGTTCCGTGTGACTGTAACAGCCCGCAGCCGCCCCCAGCCATTGTATCAACACCCCGTGGTGCCCCGCCGCACCAGCACCCCTAGGTGCCCCTGCCGCCGTGCCGGCCGCCCCGCACCTCGCGCGTCTCATTTCCCGCATTCGTACGTGCTTTCTCGCTTACGTTTCGAGTTCGAGGCCTCCCCTCGGTACTCCGTCATCAAGTTTTGGTAAACTTTCCCCTTTCTGTGTATGTTTTCAGATACTAAAACCCTTACCAGTTCCGACCGGAATTGACAGGATAAAGCTTTGTCAATTCCTGGATAGATAGACAAAGTGTTAGCAGCTTCCTAATTAAGACAATAGGTTTTGTAATAAATTGCGTTATTAGTTAGGGATAGATTATTCTTTGATTTTAACTATGTCATATTGTATAATTATGTACATTATATAGTAAGTTTTAGATAAATGTTTTTATTAGTAATGGATAAAAATAAGTATTATTTTCGTAATTAAATCGTTAATCGATTTTGTAATATTAAAAAAATAGTAAGTTTTACTAAATAAAGGATTTTCGTAATGTTTACTATTAAAACATTTTTTCCTTATTTAAAGATATCTATTTAAAATATCTTCGTATAGTTTATATAAATAAATACTATTTAAATTTCAAGTATTTTCAATTTTTGATACGAATATTTCTATTATAATAATAGCTTACGATAAAAACCGCTATTACTTTGATAATTTTCCAAAAATATAATTATTTTCCAAATAGGTTTTTCCAACCTACCAGACTTAGCCTTTAGTGTTGTTCTTTAGAATTAAGCGTAATTCTAGTTACTAAAATTTGGTACTACGATCTTGTCGTTTCTGTTCCCTAAAACCTTAGCAGTTACCCACTTGTTGCTGCCTCACGCCGAGGAACCGTCTGAGGCAAGTTTCATATCTATTCCATGTCACTACCATATTTCTAGTTTGAGGGTATTTTTGTCATTTTTAAGGTTATTTGAATTTATTATAATTTATTTGAATTTATGGGAATTTTTAGGATTTACTTTGGAATTATTTGAATGATGGTTGACTAGGTTGACTTTGACTAGCATTGACTTTGGTAGACTAACCTAGAAGCTAACCCTAGTTATGTTTGAACTTGGTTAGGTCATGTAACCCTAGTTAGACTAGAGTTAACCCATGGTTAGTCATTAGACTCAAGTTAACCATAGAATAGATAAGTCATAAGTCATGACTCATGGTTTTGGGATCAATAGAAATCACATAGCCTAAACTTATGAAACAAAGCCCAAAGCCCATTAGCTATTGCCAAACCCTAACCCTAACTTAGTTGGCCGGCCACACTAGCCTAGGGATTCCCACCCTATAAGTAGTCTCTTCCATTTAGGGCTAGCCTCTTTTAGGAAAGATCAAGTTTAAAGAAGAGGTATTTTCCCAACTTCATTAATTCATAGAAAATCCATTTTAATTCCTTTTTCTTTCAAACCAATTGAATTAGGTTCTAATTCACCTATGCTTGCAGTTTGTGTTGGGAAATCACAGTTTGTGGACAATTTGGAAGGATTGGCTAGCAAGGAGAAACCCCCCTAATTGAGAGTTTTCTTGCATTTGGACACCAATAGGTAAAACCATCTAAACACCATTAAATTCCACTTTTCTTTGCATATTTAGAAAGCCCTAGGTCTACCCTAACTGTAGGTTTAGCTAACCCTAGGTTTCGTGTCCATTTCGTGTCCTAAATGGACACGTATCAGTCCCTACATGTATGTGTTTGATGAAATGCCCCAAAGGGCATTTCGATTTGATTTTTGATTATTTTTTAATATGAATCTAGATCTAGATCTTGTTTGTGGGATTCCACTTGACTGAGTTGATTTCTGGTCGTTTTGTGTCGTGTTTTGCTCACTGGACACGGCCGCACACGAAGGGTTTCCGTGCCCTGCTACTCGAGGTGATTTTCTCCTCGGACACGGCGACTCGACATGAATCACTTGACACGTGGCTAGGGGCATTGACTGACACCACGTGTGTCAAGTCTCATGTGTTCTCGTGTCGTGTCGAGCGAGCACGAGCTCGTGCACTGATTTTGTAGTACACGCGCACAGTTCGTTTTTGGGTTCGGATACGGCTTGATAAGTCGGACACGACGATACGTGGGTCTGATTCAGGGTGCTAGGCCCCTAGTCCTACCCTAGGCGAACCCACATGTGTGATCACGAGATCTAATTCGTGTCGTGTCGTGTCCTAGACTCTCTGGAACACGTGTACGACACTGCTTGCACTGCATTGTGTCCTGGTTTTGATTTGGGGTTTTAATTTGCTGGACACGTTTGTGTCCACTTGGGTGGAGACAAATAACATGTAAGACACGTACACTAATAGTGTTTACATTACCAACCACTAATTTCACGTATTAGTTTGTTTTATGTATCAATTTCCATTTACCCTAAAATTCTGATACCAAGTCCATATTTCAGTATTTCCAGATTTGGAAATCGAAATTGAATTGATTATTTTAGCCCATTTTATTGGTGTTAATCACTGTTAAGTCCCTAATATAGTCCTCCTATATGAAATCTACTTGTGTGTGAATTTTGGGTGATTTTTGGTGGGAAATTGGTTTCGAAATGGGGTTGAAGTTTCAACTACAAAACTGAACTGAAATGATGAATGAATTAGTTTACTTTCCTTTCCTTTCACTATTTACTGAACTGTTTTTAATGAGAAGTCTCATATTTCATTGGGTTGTTGATTTGAGTGATATATGGGGCTGAAAACATGGAATATGAATTTGTTTCCTTTCTTTCCTTCACTACTCACTGATTTTTCCTAATGTACTCACTGTTTTCCTATGACAGTGTACACTTTACTGTTTTAACATGTGCCCCCTCACATTGACTCCTCTCACACACACATACACACACACCCTATGCTCGCAGGCCACTTTTCCTTTGGCATTCACTCACTTGTCAACATACACACACTCCTCCTATCCCTCTATCCTTCTATCTCTCTATGTATATTTATGCATGTATATATGTAATATATGTATATCTATATATGTAGTATATGTATGTATGTATCTAGTATAGATACTTGTGAATAGTATGTAAATATGCATCTATGTATTTATGTGTATGTATATATATATGTATGTACCTATAATGTGATGTATAAGTATAGGTATATAGGTATAATATGGTTTCCTAAATGTGTGTGTATTAGCCTAGGACTATAGCCTATGGATGCAATGTGTGATGTTAGTATAGTCTAGTATAGCAGTGTTTTGACCAATATAGACTTGTTAGGACTTGGAATGATTGTTAAACCTAGTTTAACATAACCTAGACTTGTTTAGACCTAGAATAACTAGTTTGACCTAGTTTGACCATAGCTTACCTAGTTTGACTTCTAGGGTTGACCAAGAGTTGACTTTGGCCTAGATTGACCTAGATTCTTTTAGTATGCATTGAATTGCATCTTGTTATCATTTTAGACTTGTTGTGACTGGTGCTGTTCTGATTAGGAGACAAATACCTCTCCTCGGATAGTACATTTCATCCGGACACTCAGATACCAGGCGAGTACATTCTTCGATCATTTTATATCATGTTTAGAATTATTTTTCTACTTTAAATTACTTTACTTGATACTGTCACGTTGGTCACACGGATTAGTACTATATGGATCCCTTCTTGAGATGTTATCCTTCAGGGAGCATCGGAAACTACATGTTCTGTGCGTTTCACTTACATTGTGTATCACTATGCTTCATGGTTCATTGATCACTTGTGACATATACTCTCATGATCACAGAGTCTCCCTGAATCTCCCATTTATGGGCATTCCTAGAATCACCCATTTATGGGCATACCATGTATCACCCCTTGTGGGCCATTGCATGGAATCATAACATAACCTGGCTGGATCCTTGTGTATTGATTGGGGGTACGGGGGAGTAGAAGTAGACATGTGAATAATATCTAAGTAGTGTAGCATCAGAATTCTTTCCGTAGTGTAGCATCAGAATCTCCTATGCCATTCACATGTTTATATTGTACTCTGACTCACTAGCCACAATTAGTTCTTTACTTATAGTAGATATTTCTATTACAGTTCTCTCTCTCTGTTTACATACTGTACTTCTTTCAGTTCCTGTATCTTACTTTACTGCATGATTATATTTTCTAACCTGCTATGAACTGTTGAGATGTATTGTGCTCGCTCCTGTCCTGACTGGACCTGTTGAAAATATTACAGAGGACGAGGAGGAGGCCTGTGTGGATACCTTCCACGGGGCAGCCCTAGACGACACCTATGAGCTGGACCCTCAGGAGGAGCCAGCTCTAGCTGATGACTTTACCCCTACTTCCTAGACTAGCTTAGTTAGGCTTTATGTTACTTATGTTGTCTTGAGACTAGTTTAGTTAGGCTTTATTTCTGTCTTTGAGATCTGGATTGTATATATTCTTTCATATTCAGTAGTTGAGACTTGTATTTCTGGATATTTACTGAGATGTTATCTTAGACACTTAGACTCTCCTGATCATCTGTATTTTCTTTGAGTTCTATATCATAGCGTGCTTCTTCTTCCCTAGTTGTGATTGAGTTTACTTTCTGCTATGTCACCCCCATTCGGGGAGTATAAACTGCTTAGCATTATATTGTTAGATGTTGTGACCTAGGACAGCGTTCTACCGCCGACACTGCGGCGTAGGCTGGACGTACCCACTTCTCGTGCCCTTACTCTAGGGTGCGGGTCGTGACACGTTTTTAGTGGTGGCCCATGCAGGTCTAGAATAGAAGTATAGTGGTATTCGAACCAGAGTATCACTGCAGCCTGCAGTAGGATATAGGACATTAGTTTTCAAGGTACTCAATCACATTAGGAAAAACTCTATTATTGCCATCTAAATCCTTACTGTCAATTGATTATTTTGAATTTTTAACTGTCGCCTTTGTTATATCGCTTCTTTCTCAGAAATTGATACTCTTGTTGGTCCGTCTTCTGGATGGTGGAGACGCGGTCGCAGCGTACCATTCATGGGGATGTTGTAGAGGGGACTGCTACCTCTCAGCCAGTTCAGCAGGGACAGGAGACTGCAGCTCCTGCCACCTCTGCTCGTATTGGGACTTCAGCAGCAGCAGCAGGGGGTATGCCTCCACCAGCTCGGAGGCAGGACCCAGTCATCCTAGAGATGCCTTTCCAGCAGCCGCCGTCTACAAGATACGTGGATGCGGCACAGATGTTCGCCAACTTCCAGCAGTTTATGGACCGGCAGCAGGTCCGACAGGACAGGGACATGGAGTTGGCCCTTACGACAGTCGCAGCTCGACCAATGGTTTAGCAGCCGAGGACACCGGGGATAGCGCAGTTCCAGAAGATGAGCCCCAGAGACTTCCTGGGGACGGAGGGGATTATATATGCTGATGAGTGGATCCATGTCACGGCCGAGAACTAGAACACTGGAGAGCGGGGGCAGACATAGCCAGCTACGTATAATGAAATGGGATCCACTCCACTATACGGTCACGACTGTCTAGATATATGAGGGTTTATCTATAAGCCATCAGTCTCTTAAGTTCAAAAACAAGCCTAGTGTCTCAATCACAAACAAGTAAGTAAATGTCACAATATGTAAGATCACCAAATATACAATAGTAAGGCGTCCCAAACATTACATATTCAGCTGATCATGAAGCTAGTCGTTACAAAATGTGAGGACTAGCAAGAGTTTCAGTCATACATGATCAACCCTAGGTTGCCAACCATGTTACAGCCCGTAGGCAGACAGTAAGTAAAGGTGCAATACGAGCTAACACGTGCTCGTCGGCTAAACGCCTTAAAAGAATAATCTTTACAATAAAGTGGGGGGACAAAAAGAAACCCATTCGTTGCCAGGATTCTGTCTAGTGGTCACCATGTGGCTGGAAGGTCGGTAGATCCTCTGGTGCTGCTCCGGTATCTGGCCATACAAAACCAGCTGGGTCAGATCCCAGAAAGAGCAAGTGCCACAAAGGAAGCTTCACTTAGGAACTAAAACCAGCAATTAGCACAAGAATATAATTACATAATAAAAGACAATAATTAAGGAAAAGCATGACAGGTGATATACGATGAGATAACCATAGGACTATTCAGATAACCAGGTTACAACCCGTAAACCAAACAAGGACCGGGGTTGTAATCCTTCGTCTGAACAGAACTTGGATTCTCCAACCATTTATCGACAAGATAATATAAGAAAATCAGGTCGTGCAACAATCTGGTACAGGATTAAGACAAGCCTAGACTGATTATTCCCCATTCAACAATCACGGCCAAGCAATAAGTACGGCTTGATACTTTAACTAACTAGGGTTATCACAGGCCTAGTTACAAACAAGATGCAGTGAGATTATTCCACAGCCACAAGTCCTGCAGACCATCCAGGTTACCCAGGTCGAATATTAGGGGGTTGAATTCAAGTGGGTACATCATCCAGGAAACGCATGTACCCTTAAGTGACTTAGAGGGTGCAACACATGACAGTGTGCTGGAAATGTGCCCTACTCGACGGCAGGCTACAGATCCCAAGAGCGCCCAGGTAACGGGATTGCCTGTAGCTGGGAAATCTCTTCATGACTACTGTGTTAATCTAGTTATTAGCCTTAGTCCATTTCAGTAGGTACCCCTAACCGTGGTACTCAGGGGTCCCATCCTAAGCATATGCAAGACAAGACTGGTTCATTGCACAAGCACAATCGTCCACGGTGTCCAAGATTATCTATGCTGCTCATGTCATGTCGGAGCCGTCGCAACAACTTATCAAGATATATCATGTCAGGTTACTTGTCAGGAGTGCGCCACGGCAGGCCACTATCATGCATTATCATGTTGTGCCCATGTATCATGTCAGGTTCATGTATCATGTCATGTTTATGCCACAATTATCCCACATTATACTAATGATCAAGAGAAACAACATGGATAAGGTAACAAGAATTGTCATGGCAAAACAAGTGGTACAAGAGATAAAAGGGGTGCCAGGGACAACATGCAACAGCAAACAACATACGCCAGGAAAACAGCATGCGCCAGCAAATAGCATGCGCCAGGAAAACAGCATGCGCCAGCAAACAGCATGCGCCAGCAAACAGTATGCGCCAGGAAAATAGCATGCGCCAGAAAAATAGCATACGCCCAAAAAACAACATGCGCCAGCAAACAGCATGCGCCAGGAAAATAGCATGCGCCAGCAAACAACATGCGCCAGCAAACAACATGCGCCATGACAGCATGCGCCAGGAAATAGCATGCACTAGGAAACAACATGTGCCAGGACATCATGCGCCCGGAAAAAGCATGTGCCAGCAAACAGCATGCGCCAGCAAACAGCATGCGCCAGGACAGCATGAAACAGGAAACATCATGCGCCAGAAAATAGCATGCACCAGGACAGCATGGGCCAGGAAATAGCATACGCCAGGAAACAGCATGCGCCAAGAAACAGCATGTGCCAGGACAGCATGCGCCAGGAAACAGCATGCGCTAGGAAACAACATGCGCCAGGACAGCATGCGCCAGGACAGCATGCGCCAGAAAACAGCATGCGCCAGGACAGCATACGCTAGAACAGCATGCGCCAGGAAATAGCATGCGCCAGGACAGCATGTGCCAGCAAAACAGCATGCGCCAGCAAACAGCATATGCCAGGAAAATAGCACTACTCATCTTCTCCAATCAGCCTCTAATGGCCATGAAAACCCATGAACCAAAAAGACCATAAATCACTCAAAATAAGTCAAAATCAGGACTTCTAATAGTCTAAATTAGGTAGAATCAAATTTCCTACAACATGAAAGCATCAAAACTTGAAAACAAGAAGGTTTGATAGATCAAAACCATGAAATTCCAAAAATAGCTAAAACCTAGATCTACAAGAAAATATACAAAAAAATACAAAATGATAAGAACTAAAGTGGAATAGAAAGTTGCATAGAAGAGTTTAGAACAATAAAAATGGTGGGTTCCTTCATAAAGCAACTTGCACTTACCTAGGCTAGGGTTCTCTTGGTTGGTGGAGAGTAAATGAAGAAGATGAAGAAGGAAATAATGATGAGAGAGAAAAGGAAGGGGTTATAAATAAGGAGGGTGGTGGTAGGTAGGAGTGTTCACCTTTGGTTCATGATGAACCAAGGCAAACCAAGCCAATCCGAACCAACTCAAGAATAAACCAATCAATGAAATGCTAGAATAAATCAAGCAGGGAGACATGCAATATGGGTCAAATTACATATACGTATACCAAGATACGCAATACGAACCACAGGCATTACAACTCTACCCACCTTAAAAGAATTCCGTCCTCAGAATTTAATCAAGAGGCTAAAAATGTAAGGACAAGCTATACTAATCACAGGCAAGCTATAGCTAAGCAATCAATCATGCAATCATGTATGTAAGCAAGGAAATCGAAGGCACGAGAAAGAGGAAAGATATCCTGCTAGGAACCTCTCTGCCGGTTCTGAATCTGAGCTTGGACCAGGGCATACTGTTGGTGTCCCTGCTGCTGGAATACTTGGGTCTGAGGCGGCAATAGCCTCGGAGGATGGTACTGCTGCTGCACTGGTGCTGGTGCTGGTCCCCTTACCGAGGGACTAGTCTGGGCCGATGAAGAACTGGCACTATTCGGACAGGACCCTATCTTGTGGTCCGGTGCTCCACAAGCCAAACATAATCCCTGAGCTCTGCGACACTCCGAAACAACGTGTCCTGGCTTCCCACAATGAGTGCAGCCCATTGCGGAAGATTGCTTCTGATTCTGTTGCTGAGGGGGCGTCGGAGTCGAATACTGAAACGACGTAACCGAATCCGCCCTTCGGGGAACTCCAATAGTCAAAGCCCTAGCTGCCGGGGCTGGTGCTGAAGACTGGGTCATCTGGCCGTGAGATCGCTTCCGACCTCCGGTCCTATCCACAATCCTCTGGGCGGTATACTCGTGCCTCCTAGCTGCTCTCAATACTGTATCGAAGGTCTGATGCTCAAACTGCTCCACTGCCAGCAAAATCTCGAGATGGAGCCACTGCTGGAACCACTGGGCTCTATCATACTTGGTTGCCACCAAGGTGGGAGCAAACCGACTAAGTTTGGAAAACTCGGTCGCATATCCGTCGACCGTCCTGCCCATCTGCTTCAAATTGGTGAACTTGGTCTGTAGATGGTACCGAGCCACCGCATCGAAGTACTTGGTCTGGAATCTCTCACGGAATACCGCCCAAGTAATGGGTGCCACTAGTCCCACGGCCTGCGCCGCCCACCAGCTGCGGGCCAAATCCAACAACTGCATGCGCACTACGGCCACCTTCTCGTTCTCTGGGGTCCTGGTTGCTTCTAGAATCACCTCTGTTTCCTAAAGCCATGTATCTACAGTGATAGCATCTTCACTGCCGTCGAAGAATGGTAGGTTCAGGCGCTTGAAACTGTTCGCTGTACTGTTCCCATGACGACCGCCTCTGTTCAGAGCATCTTCCACTGCCTAGTGCAAGGCATCTCCTCTACGATCCTGGGAAGCTAATAAGGTCCTGATGAGACCCACCATAGTACCATCATCAGGCACTGCAGGCTGAACTGGTGGCTCTAGACCCTCAGTAGGCACAACTCTGGAAGCTACTCCTGAATGCTGAGCTTGATCTCCGGGTTGCTGCTGGTCCACGGGAGGTGCTCTGCCTTGCTGATCGGCAGGGCCAAGTACAATGCCGCTGAAGAAGACGACATGGGGAACAATAAGGAAGGACCAAGACAAATCAACGATACAAGCATATGATCAGATCAAGAATTCAGGGATTCAGAGGATACAAACAGAGATCAAGGGCGAGTACTGATTGAGACATCTATTCGGTAAACCCTCACATATCTTGATTTACAAGACCTACATGGGCCACCACTTAAACCATGTTACGCCCCAGAACCAGAACAGTAGAGAGCGGGGGCAGACATAGCCAGCTACGTATAATGAAATGGGATCCACTCCACTATACGGTCACGACTGTCTAGATATATGAGGGTTTATCTATAAGCCATCAGTCTCTTAAGTTCAAGAACAAGCCTAGTGTCTCAATCACAAACAAGTAAGTAAATATCACAAGATGTAAGATCACCAAATATACAATAGTAAGGCGTCCCAAACATTACATATTCAGCTGATCATGAAGCTAGTCGTTATAAAATGTGAGGACTAGCAAGAGTTTCAGTCATACATGATCAACCCTAGGTTGCCAACCATGTTACAGCCCGTAGGCAGACAGTAAGTAAAGGTGCAATACGAGCTAACACGTGCTCGCCGGCTAAACGCCTCAAAAGAATAATTTTTACAATAAAGTGGGGGGACAAAAAGAAACCCACTCGTTGCCAGGATTTCGTCTAGTGGTCACCATGTGGCTGGAAGGTCGGTAGATCCTCTGGTGCTGCTCCGGTATCTGGCCATATAAAACCAGCTGGGTCAGATCCCAGAAAGAGCAAGTGCCACAAAGGAAGCTTCACTTAGGAACTAAAACCAGCAATTAGCACAAGAATATAATTACATAATAAAAGACAATAATTAAGGAAAAGCATGACAGGTGATATACGATGAGATAACCATGGGTCTATTCAGATAACCAGGTTACAACCCGTAAACCAAACAAGGACCGGGGTTGTAACCCCTCGTCTGAACAGAACTTGGTTTCTTCCACCATTTATCGACAAGATAATATAAGAAAATTAGGTCGTGCAACAATCTGGTACCGAATCAAGACCAGACTAGACTGATTATTCCCCATTCAACAATCACGGCCAAGCAATCAGTACGGCTTGATACTTTAACTAACTAGGGTTATTACAGGCCTAGTTACTAACAAGATGCAGTAAGATTATTCCACAGCCACAAGCCCTGCAGACCATCCAGGTTACCCAGGTCGAATATTAGGGGGTTGAATTCAAGTGGGTACATCGTCCAGGAAATGCATGTACCTTTAAGTGACTTAGAGGGTGCAACACATGACAGTGTGCTGGAAATGTGCCCTACTCGACGGCAGGCTACAGATCCCAAGAGCGCCCAGGTAACGGGATTGCCTGTAGATAGGAAATCTCTTCATGACTACTGTGTTAATCAAGTTATTAGCCTTAGTCCATTTCAGTAGGTACCCCTGACCGTGGTACTCAGGGGTCCCATCCTAAGCATGATGCAAGACAAGACTGGTTCATTGCACAAGCATAATCGCCCACGGTGTCCAAGATTATCTATGCTAGTCATGTCATGTCAAGGAGCCGTCGCAACAGCTTATGAAGATATATCATGTCAGGTTACTTGTCAGGAGTGCGCCACGGTGGACCACTATCATGTATTATCATGTTGTGCCCATGTATCATGTCAGGTTCATGTATCATGTCGTGTTCATGCCACAATTATCCTACATTACACTAAGGATCAAGAGAAACAACATGGATAAGGTAACAAGAATTGTCATGGCAAAACAAGTGGTACAAGAGATAAAAGGGGTGCCAGGGACAGCATGCAACAGCAAACCGCATGCGCCAGGAAAACAGCATGCGCCAGCAAACAGCATGCGCTAGGAAAATAACATGCGCCAGCAAACAGCATGCGCCAGCAAACAGCATACGCCAGGAAAATAGCATGCGCCAGGAAAACAGCATGCACGAGGAAAACAATATGTGCCTGCAAACAGCATGTGCCAGGAAAACAGCATGCGCCAGCAAACAGCATGCGCCAGCAAACGTCATGTGCCACGACAGCATGCGTCAGGAAACAGCATGCGCCAGGAAATAGCTGTAGGACCGTTGAGCATCTCTAGAGGGGGGGTGAATAGAGTGTGTGCGTGTGCAGCGGAAAATAATCACCAATTAAAATATTAAGCAGTTATATATTATGGCAGATAAAAAAGGCAGTAAATAAAATACGGTAAAATAAGAGTCAAGAATTCAAACTCAGTGACACAGCGATGTATACTGGTATTCCTCTGAGAGGACTAATCCAGTCTCGAGTACTCTTGCTCGATGTTAATCCACTATGGCACAAGCTTTAACTGAGTGCTTGCAACTCTTACAACACCGTGCTTGGCGACAAGTGCACGACCGACTTCACAACACCGTGCTTGGTGACGAGCGCACGACCAGCTCCACAACACCGTGCTTGGTGACGAGCGCACGACCGACTCCAGAAGGCAATTGGAAAACTGAAACGTTTTCTGAATACAACCTTCGATACAACTCTTCAATACCAAACTCTAGATTAAACAGAAACTGTACTGGCTTGGCTAAGAGTCGTAAAGGCTTAGATATGAAAGTAAAAGCTCAGAATACTTTAGATAGAGAAGAGAAGAGATGAAATTGGATTGTTGAAATGAATGGAAATCTTAACTCTATTTATAGTATTTTTGAGGAACCGAACTCGGGCAGAGTTCGGATGCTAGGATTTCGCATACGAACGTTGGATGCAAATTTAGTGGGAACTAAAATTCAAATAACCCAGACCGAACTCGGGCCGAACTCGGACCGAACTCTGTCAGAGTTCTGTCAGAGTTCTGCTGGTTCAGAACAGTAAGGAATAAACCAAATTTGCATAGGTTTTGGGCCTTTTGGAATTGTGGATTTTTGGGATACGTAGGTAGGCTTATTTTTGTTTGTAGACTGAGAAAAACCTAAGCCAGTACCGATCCGATCAATCTCACATTTTTCCTAGACTCAATAAAAGGAAAAATACAGAATAAATATGAAAACCAATAGCCCTTTTGATGACGTCTTTTCTCCCGATGCGAGGCCCCGGATAGGTCGTTGGGCAGTTCTGAGAATCTCCTTGTATAACGCCGTCTTTGGCCCATCAATAATTCTCCATTGCATGTGTTCTGCTTTGTCAAGGCTTGATCATGCTTACTGCATGTCTACAAATATATGTTAGACGAAACAAAACAATATGATGTAGTATGATACAAGCATAGCAATATGATATAGTAAACATAAGGACAATGCTATGTTTAAGTAGCAACATGATAGTAATTACATGAATATTAGTGACATCACTAGTTAAACTTAATTGATTAGCCATATTCAAAAACATGATATAATCATTGGGCTAACAACAGCATGCGTCAGGACAGCATGCGCCAGGAAACAGCATGCGCCAGCAAACAGCATGTACCCGCAAATAACATGCGCCAGGGGCGCCAGAAAACAGCATGCGCCAGGATAGCATGCGCCAAGAAACAACATGCACCGAGAAACAGCATGCGCCAGGACAGCATGCGCCAGGAAACAACATGCGCCAGGACAGCATGCGCCAGAACAGCATGCGCCAGGAAACAGCATGCGCCAGGACAGCATGTGCCAGAACAGCATGCGCCAGAAAACAGCATGCGCCAGGACAACATGCGCCAGCAAAACAGCATTCGCCAGCAAACAGCATGGCAACAGTATTTTTGCCAGCAAACAGCATGTGCTTGGAAAATAGCACTGCTCATCTTCTCCAATCAGCCTCTAATGGCCATGAAAACCCATGAACCAAAAAGACCATAAATCACTCAAAATAAGTCAAAATCAGGACTTCTAATAGTCTAAATTGGGTAGAATCAAATTTCCTACAACATGGAACCATCAAAACTTGAAAACAAGAAGGTTTGATAGATCAAAACCATAAAATTCTGAAAATGGCTAAAACCTAGATCTACAAGAAAATATACAAGAAAATGTAAAATGATAAGAACTAAAGTGGAATAGAAAGTTGCATAGAAGAGTTTAGAACAATAAAAATGGTGGGTTCCTTCATGAAGCAAGTTGCACTTGCTTAGGCTAGGGTTCTCTTGGTTGGGGGAGAGTAAATAAAGAAGATAAAGAAGGAAATAATGATGAGAGAGAAAAGGAAGGGGTTATAAATAAGGAGGGTGGTGGTAGGTAGGAGGGTTCACCTTTGGTTCATGATGAACCAAGGCAAACCAAGCCAAGCCGAACCAACTCAATAATAAACCAATCAATAAAATACTAGAATAAATCAAGCAGGGAGACATGCAATACGGGTCAAATTACGTATACGTATACCAAGATACGCAATATGAACCACATGCATTACAATCGAGAATATAGAGAAGATCTTTCGCCTGGCCCGCATACCGGCAGATCTCCAGATAGAGGCAGCAGCTTGCCGGATGCGAGATCTTGTTCGCACCTGGTATCAGTCAGACCTTAGGGTGGGGGTAGCTGGACAGACCTAGGAGGAGTTTAAGGGCTTCTTCAAGAAGAAGTTCTTTTCAGATTCAGCGCTCTGAGCCTTGGAATCGCAGTTCGAGAGCTTAGTTCAGGAGAGCCTGTCAGTAGAGGAGTGTAGCTCCCCTTTCCGAAATTTTGAAATATTGTTATTTTATTTATTTTGATTTAAATGGTAATTTTAGATTTTTGTAAATAATTATTTAGTTAATTATTACGGTAGATGATTTTAATCATGATTAAATTTGAAGTATAAGGTGACTAGAAATCGTGTCACTGATAATGTATTGGCGTGCCTAGAATAGTGTATTAGCCATGCCAGGGAAGACCGAGCCATAGTGACGTCCTAACTGAGAAAACCAGGCCAAGTTGCGACTTAACCCGTGCCGAAGGTTTGTATTTATTATTTAATTATATTATTGAAGTGTATGGAACCCGGTTGTACCAAACCTTTCCAGATTGGGCCCAAGTCAAATTCAAGTCTATGTAGGCATATAGTGGAACCAAATACGGCCTTGCAGACATATTTGGTAAATGCGAATATTTCGTATATATTTTAGGAATTGGAAATTAATTTCTAAATATTTGTTATGGATAGAATATAAGTATTATTAATATTAAATAGCATATAGAATATTGTACGAATTCTGGAGCCAAATAAATGGGGTGGATGGTGAGTTCATCGCGATATATTATTGGTTTAATTTCAATGCTATTAGGATTATTATTATTAATATTGTTGACGTTATTATTAGAACAATATTACGTTACTATTATTGGTTATGATTATTTTATATAAATAAATACTATTGAATATGTGTTCATATTTATGTAGGTAGGCCCAACCCTAGGAATAATTGCTATTGGGATTTAATTAGATTTTATGGAGATTGTATATAAGGATATATGTATATTGATATATATATATATATATATATATATATATATATATATATATATATATATATATATATATATATATATATATATATAAATATATGAGTATGTGTATATATATAGACATATATAATATTATGAATACATATATGTGTGTGTATATATATATATATATATATATATATTATGAATATTATATTGTAATGATGAGTACATATATGTGTGTATATATATATAGACGTATATAATATTATGAATACATATATGTGTGTGTATATATATATATATATATATATATATATATATATATATATATATATATATTGTAATGATGAGTAGATGTATACATATATAAATATATATATAAAGGAATATACGTACGTGTATATACGAATAGATATACAAGTGCATACGTATATGTATATATAGAAATATACATAAATATACGTGTGTGTATACAGGTATTTACATATATATATAGATTTATATATATAATAAAATAGAATAGAAAAAGAAAAAGAATAAGAAGTGAAACAGTAGCAGCCCAGGAATCCCAGCCCAGCCAACCACGTGGGCCCCAGGCCTAAGCCCCCAGCCCATCTCAGCAAGTAAACCAAACAGAATAGAACCCCCCCTCCCCCCCCGCGCGTTCGGATTAAGACTTAGGCTATATATACGCGAGGGAAGGGGAATTCACGAAAACCCTACTCGACGCCGCCGCCACCTCAAGGGCGCGCGCCCCAGCCACCCTCGACACGCGGGCACAGGAGACCAGGCACCACCGGAGGCCGGCCGCTCTGTCATGTGAAACGGAGAAGAGCCGCGCACACAAGCAGGACTGGTAGCAGCAGTTGTGACCAAGCAACTTCGCCGCGCGATTACACGGCGACCGATTTATCGTTTCGCGATCTTCCTCCTCGGGTACGAAGTCTATATGTACGTATTTAAATCCCTTTAACTGCTTTGCATATATATGACCTGGATTGCCCTAGAAACCGACTCAAAAATGGTAAAAAACTGTCCCGAAACAGGAAAGGATTCAATCCCAGATACCCAACTTGGAAGGCGATTTCTCGCCAAACCATAGACCAATTCGAAAATCTATTTGAAGGCAATTATTGACAACATATAGGACTTCGCAACCTATTTCGTATTTCTAAATTTTATTAATTACATGCAGAGAAAACAGTTTTCAAAGTTGAGAAATTATCTACGTAAAACAGTTTAGAAATTATGAAAAACCCTTCCACACGACGTGCGTCCCGCCATTCCGGGCGACATAGTCGCGAACCAAAAGCATCAAAAGCTGTGTAACGGCTTCGTGGTCGTGTGGGCTTTAACGGAATTCAAATTGGTCGCGTGTGCGCGACGAATTTGATGCGTATCCGTCAAAATTTACTGTATCGTGCACTTTGCAAATTTCCCAATTACTTTGTGCACGCTCGTCAGATCGAGATGAAACTTGCGCCAACAGGACCATATCATTTTTTGGGTCCTGTATGCCAAGTTTGGTCCAATTCTGAGACAGTTGAATCCGGCACCATTTTGCGGGCCCCACGGTCCGACTCAACGGACAATTTTGTGCACGGCCCGCCGGAATCCAACTCTGGACATACGGTTTGGTTCGTATTAGAAAACTGGATCTGTAGACATATAGTTTGACGACTTTAGAGACCGTTGACTCTGGCACGCTTTTCGGTGCAAAGCGGGTCCAACGACGGATATCGTTTTTGCCCGAAATTACCGTTTTGCCCCTGTGTCCAGAATTGGACTTAAGGACAGGCAAGCCTAGCCAATTTGACTATTCTGAGAACATTGGTACTATTTATTTCAGCATCCGGGGACTTCTACATGTGTTGACTGATTGTGGCTCATTGAGTGGTATGGTATTATTGGTTTCTCCAGCTAAGGACGTCAGGCAAGTGCACTTTCTGATTGCTTTCCGATTCATAGTAGTCTTTTCATTTCATGTCTATACATATATCTTGCTGCTTGTTGACACGCTCATTACACGGAGTAGTCGGGAGGGGAAATATCTTAGTAAATATGTGAAATACCCAGAACTATCCCATGAGTCTATTCTTGAATAATAGCCGCTGCACACGACACGTGCAGTGTGCCGGATTTACCCCCTAGCCGTTCACATGTCAAAACAGATATTTCACACCACCTAGATAGATGTCTTTTATTAGTTTTTTCTTGTTTACTTCTCTATCGTGCTATGTCATCAGTTTTCTTACTAGCTTTCATATTCCATATGCTATTTTCATGTCTTGTTAATTCTATTGTGTTTTGCATTGCCGTCGGTTTGTGTACTTATTCCATTCCTGACTGAAAACCAATATTTTTTAGGTTTAGTCGCGATCACTGTTAGCATTGTGAAGGCTTGGGTATGCTGAAGTCAACATAGAAATAGAAAGCAATTATATCAATTCCGTTAATTGTAAAATCTTGTATCTCTTTTAATTTTCAATGATGTAAATGTTGTAAAAAATTTAGAATTGTGAATGAGCAGCAAATGTTGTTTCTGGAGCATTTATTTCTTGCGGGCTTGACAGCGTTCTACCGCCGACTCTGCGGCGTAGGCTGGCGTGGACACGTCTCGTATCTGAAAAGCGGGTGCCGGTCGTGAAAATTTTTTGTGGTGGCCCATGCAGGTCAGTTTTCGCAAAAGATTACGAACTCACGGTAGTACCATATTAGTCGTACTGCTGCGAGCCTGCGCCCAGGAAATGCTCATTCACAACTAGGATAAAAATAATTTAGGAAATGACTAGGACTAGGAGTCCCTTGTTCAAATTGACTGTTGGGTAGTTAAGATTATTAGATAGGCCATGCAATTTAGATAGCTTGCTAGATCCCTATATGTACACTGTTACCTTTGACATGACAATGTGATCCAATGTGGATATATTATTTGCTTGGTAAGTTAGACTTGCCTAGAATTAAGGCATTAATTTTAATGAACTGTTTAATATTCTTTTGCGGTATTAGATATAGATCTTATATCATAAGTTAGAATTGTCTGTTTTAAATACTATGTTGCCGTAGGAAATTAGTTAAATTTTTTGATTCTGTTATTTGCATACGAATCTCAAAGTAGATTTTATTTGAGATTTTTTCTCAACCATAGGAATGCATATGAAATAGATACTAGAATGTTCGTATTTCTTTCGTCTTTAATTATTTTCTCCATGTTAAGTCATTATTATAAATGTAGTGACTGATAGGACAAATACCTACGCTTTATTTTAGTCAACCTGTTTGAATCTCTAGAAGCTCATGAATTTTACGGGTATAGTTAGAGAAATATTAGCTAACCCCTAAAGTTTAGACAGCAGCGCACTGTCATCAATTAGCTGAGAGTGGAGATGGGGGTTCACTGCAGCCAGCAGCGCACTGGCGAGGCACAACCCATAGAAATAAAACCATTTTGAGGATCATAGGTTATAGAACATTGCTAAAACTATGTTCTCTTGACCTCTTTAGATCTTAGATTCCCTTGTGTCAATATAGAGTAGAGTACCTGATAGCATATCGCCTCTGAATCACGGAACCAAGAATTTGCCACAGCCAGATTATATGGGCGAGGCATAATTCTCGGTAAAATGATTTCAGACGTGATCACAAGATTAGGATACTATAGAGGATAGGAGATGCCCTGTATGTCCCTTAGGACCCAAAGCCAATACTAGTGGAAGCTCTATAAGTCGGTAGCATGTCTCTCAATTTAGCATTATGTGATCCTTGTGACCTATTAAAAAGGTAAGCGACTGACACTAATAGGTTTACGGAGAATATGAAATTCAGAAGTCCTTAACCCATTAGCCGACCAAGGTCTTATGGATAGAAGATAGTAGGGTGCCTATAAATAAGAATTATAGGAACGAAATCGTAAAGCACAATACTCTAGAGGGGGGTGAATAGAGTTGGCAGCGAAATAATGCTAATTAAAAAATGTTAGCACCAAGATCACAGAATAATAATCACAACTAAATAAAGTAAAGGCAGAGATAAGAAAGAAAACGCAAAGACAGCGATGTATACTGGTTTCCCTCTGTTGAGGACTAATCCAGTCGGTAGAACTCTTGCTACCAGTTGAATCCACTATTGGCAAACCGCAAGTTTTCTTACGAAGTCCTTGCAACTTCTACAACGCGAGCTTTGATACGAAGAACTCGTCCAACTTCAATTGTGAAGAGGTATTCTTCAATCAAGCTTCTGATTACAATCTCTCAGAAACTTCTAGACCGTACCGTACTGGCAAATCGACTAGAGGATTGTAATTGGCTTAGGATCTGAAATTTAAAGCTCAAGAAAACTCTTTGGAAGACTGAAAGCTTTAGATAGAGAGAAGATTGAAAGTGAATGAGTGAGTTAAAATGATCGAAATCCTTCTCTATTTATAGGAGTTCCAAAGACAGAATTCTGGCAGAATTCGGGCAGAACTCTATGAGAAAATCTCGAACAAATCCGCAACTGCAGGAGGACCAAGTTCAGAAGATTCAAAAATCAAACGGCCACCAACCGAACTCTGGCCGAACTCTGGCCGAGTTCTGTCAAGGTTAGGTTAGGTTTTAAAAATTAGTTTTTGGGGATTTTTGAAAACCTTTTTGAAGCTTTTGTTTAAATGAATGTTTTTCAAAACAAAGGACATTTTAAAAGTATTTTGAAAACATTTTGGAATAGCCTATTTGCCAGTACGACTCGGTGTACAACGTATTCCTAGACTCAATAAAATGAAAAATATATTGCTCAAAGGAAATACAGACTCGAACAGGCAAACATAGCTTCGGTCTTGAACTGTGTAGATAGCTGTTCTTGTTCATGTCCAAGAGTCCGATACATCTTGACTAGCTTCATATATCGAGACAGAGTTTGATCAATTATTAAAATCAGTTTGACCATATGACCAAATGGGCCAACAATCTCCCCCATTTTGATAATTGACAAACTATGAATAATATAACATTTAAAGTTGGAATAAAATCAAAAATTGTTCATGTCCTGTATTTTCTCAAAAGAATGTTAGATCTTTATTTTTCTCCTCCGTTGTCACTTAGCAAAATAATTGCAAAAGAGTAAAAACTTCCCCGCAATCAATGCATAAATAACAAACAGTGAAGAAATACAAAAAATAATCATGATAAATGATATAAATAGTAAAGAAAATTTGAATAACATCACAGGCATGTATTTGTACTCAGGCAGTTTATAATAAACAAAGAATTATATCACAGGCAGTTTATAATAGAGAAGCAGATAAAGATGCTAAGTAAATAAACTGATGTGAATCATAAACTACGAATCTCATAAAGATGCAGATAAAGATGTTCAAAAGAAAATAAATCCAGTACAAGTTCTCAAAAAGAAATACTGATAATAAAGTCTAAAATAGAAAAACTTGGAATGTCGGAGCATTTCCAAGTATACAGTAGATAATGTCTAAGTCTCAAAAAGCAACATATCACAACTCCTCATCATTATCATCATCGTCATCGTCAGCATGACCAGCATGTCCAGAAGGACCAGCTGCAGAGGTACCCGCACCAGAAGGGTGAGGAGGAGCGCCAGTGTAAAACTCACCGACATAATCACGAGGAGGAGCACGGTCAGAATGGTACCAATCATATGCGTTACCGGGCTGAAAGTAGGCATGAACAGCCTCATCCTCACAGCGGTAACTAGAGAAAGCTGGATCTCTAGGAATGGAACTGGCAGAATATCCAGTCTGGGCGAAACGAAGATCAGCTAAGGAATTTTCAATCGCCTGATAACGGGTGACGTCACGGAACTCACGTTCGCGAGCCATGTCCGTCATCGAGACGTGCAAATCTGAAAGGTGCTGGTGTATGCCCTGAAATATCATAGCATACTGCTGAGGAGGTGGAGGAGGTGGAGCAGTAGCAGGAGTAGTAGGTGGAGCAGATGCAGTCATACTGCGACGAGATAACTTGAGAACCTTGGGCTCAGGGTCTTGAGCACAAGTAGATAAATCAATGTCGAAACGCTAGAAGATGCGTGAAAGAATCATCGCATAAGAGATATTTCTATCTCTTGCACGACAACGTCCCATCATCTGAATAATGGTCTTAGGGGCAGAAAATGGAATCCTCTTAAGAATGTGATACGTAGCAGATAATTCCAGAGACGTGACATCATCCTTCGAAGTAGACTTCGGAAGGAGAGTAGAGTAAATGATACGGTGAATTTCATAATTAAACAAGTTCAAGTTGTTTGCCTTGAACTTTCCAGAGCGAACTCTATCAGGTGCACAGAGTTCCGCTTTGAAACTAGTAAGTGTCGTGCCTTCGGGGAAATCAAATTCAGTGATATCAACAAGCGGTTCACCTTCGTTGGGAATACCAAGGATCTCCGCTAAGAGGACATCATTGAAATTGATATCTAATCCTCCAACACGAGTGCTTACATCAAACGTGTTTAATATGATATTGCAGTAAAACAGTCTAATGACATTAGCTGCTACGGGAAAACAGAGTTTAACAAAATGCTGTAACCCTAATGCCTCAAAGAAATGGCGGTGATCTGGAAATACAGTCCACTTGATGGGAGCGCCTGTGCATATGGATCTCATGGAAAAATCTCCATACCACAGTTGGGCTTGGTCTAGGGTTTGAAAGTAAAACCCGTCGAACGTGCCATCGCTAGATTGGACTGGCGAAAAGAAGGAATCGGTGGGTGGATTCGAAGATGAACCTTCCTCACTAGGGTTAGTTGTCTTCTTCCTCTAGAAGGGGTTAAATCCCTTAGGTGTCATTTGTGCAATAAAAGTAAATAGCATGAAATTAAACGGAGGGGAAATAAGGAGTTATACCTCCCGAGAATTGAGTATGTTGTAGAGAATGACAAACTCCGCACGAATCCAAAGTTTGGATTGATTTCACCACTTGGATTGGAAGAGAAGGGGTGGTGAAGAACTAGGGTTTGGGGGTTCTCTCGTGCGGCTGCTGTTGCTGTTGATGTGGTTTGGAAGCAATAAGGAAGAAAGGCTCTCGGGTTCTGGTTATATAACTTGATACCTTCAACTGAACTCGGGCCGAATTCTGGCCGAATTCGCCTGGGTTTGGTTTGGAACACTTTCTTTTTCATTGGCTCATTTCAAATATTTAATTCAAAGATTAGTAATTTCAACCTTCAATTAACATAATTAATATTATTTTATAAATTAAATATCATTATACAGCGACTGTTTCAGATTAGCTGTAGGAGTACTGTCCCAGCTGGCGGAGGTTCACCGGGGAACTCTTAAGTACCGCTTCGCTTCAACCGTAGTTGTGGTGACAGACAGACTCTTTATTGGCTTGTCTCTAACACAGTTTTTGCGTATTGAAATATAATCATAAAACAAAATTAATTAATATTATTAACGTCTAAAATTCTTAATTCTCGACGTAAATAATTGAAATGATCTTCTGCTAGAGGTTTTGTGAAAATGTCAGCTAATTGATTCTCAGTATCTATGTATACAAGGTCAATATCTCTATTTTGATGATGATCTCTAAGAAAATGATGTCTAATCTCGATATGTTTAGTACGAGAATGACATACGGGATCCTTAGTCAAATTAATAGTGCTCATGTTATCACAGAAAATGGAAATATGTGTATAAAATAAATCATAGTCTTCCAGGGTTTGTTTCATCCACAAAATCTGAGCACAACAACGTCCTGCGACGATATACTCAGCCTTTGTTGTTGATAGGGCTACAAAATTTTGCTTTTTACTAAACCATGAGACTAAAGCCTTGCCTAAGAAATGACATGTGCCACTGGTACTTTTTCTATCAACTTTGCATCCAGCAAAATCTGCATCCGAATAACCAATAAGGTCAAAGGACTTAGTTTCGGGATACCATAAGCCAACAGAAGAAGTGCCCTTAAGGTATCGAAAGATACGCTTAACTGCGCACAGATGTGATTCCTTTGGATTAGCTTGAAAACGTGCACACAGGCAAACACTAAACATAATATCTGGACGACTAGCAGTTAAATAAAGTAAACTACCGATCATACCTCGATACTTACGTGTGTCGACTGGCTTGCCTTGTTCATCAATATCATGCTTTGTTGAAGTTTCCATCGGAGTGCCAATAGGTTTGACATTGTCCAGATCAAACTTCTTTAGCAAATCTTTTATGTACTTGGCTTGATTTATGAACGTCCCATTGTCAGTTTATTTGATTTGCAGTCCGAGAAAGAATTTTAGCTCTCCCATCATGCTTATCTCAAACTCATTCTGCATACACTTAGAAAATTCTTGAGACAGAGATCCATCAGTAGATCCAAATATGATATCTTTAACATAGACTTGTCTTAAAAGAAGCTTACCATTAAAGGACTAAATAAAAAGTATAGAGTCAACCTTACCTTTTGAAAAACCGTTGTCAAGTATAAAAGAGCTTAGATGATCATACCAAGCACGAGGGGCTTGTTTCAAACCGTACAAAGCTTTCTTCAACTTGAAAACTTGATCAGGGTTTTTAAAATCTGTGAAACCTCGAGGTTGTGCTACAAAAACTTCTTCTTTTATAAAACCATTTAAAAATGCACTCTTGACATCCATTTGAAATAATTTGAAATTATGAAAACATGCAAATGGACATAACATGCGAATGGATTCTAATCTCGCAACTGGGGCATAAGTCTCATCATAGTCGATACCTTCTTCCTGATTGTATCCTTGAGCTACGAGTCGAGCCTTATTACGAGTCACTAAACCATTCTCATTAAGTTTATTTCGGAATACCCAACGGGTGCCAATGACCGGATGATCAATTGGCTTGGGAACAAGTTCCCAAACTTGATTCCGTTCAAATTGGTTTAATTCCTCTTGCATAGTATATATCCAAAAATTATCACTACATGCTTCATCAATAGTTTTTGGTTCAAGCTGTGAAATAAATGCAACACTAGAAACAATATCTCTACTGGATGTACGAGTACTTACACCTTTGGTAATGTCACCAATTACCAAATCCTTTGGATGATTAGCCGTAAATTTTAATCTTTTCAGCAGACTCTGAAGGTAGCTGGTTCCTGGATCTTCTCTAGGAGGATCAGCTAGTGCTGAGCTTGGTTGAGAATCAGCTGTTGTTGAGCTTGGTACAGATGGATCTTCGTCATTGTCATCGATAGTCATTTGATTCAATTCATCAAAGGTGACGTTGATTGATTCTTCGATGATCATGGTTCGTTTGTTGAAGACTCTGTATCCTTTGCTCTTGGTCGCATAACCTAAAAATATACCTTCATCGGTCTTTTCGTCAAACTTTCCTAAATTGTCTTTTGTATTAAGAATAAAGTATTTACAACCAAATATTCTAAAATAAGAAACTGATGGAATTCTATCAAACCATAACTTAAATGGAGTCTTCTTCGATTTGGGTCGAATTAGAACTCTATTGAGAACAAAACAAGCTGTATTGACAGCTTCAGCCCAGAAATATTTGGGTAGACTAAACTGGTTTAACATCACTCTGGCCATTTCGGATAGAGTTCTGTTCTTACGTTACACAACTCCATTTTGTTATGGAGTCCTAGGGCAGGAGAACTCGTGTATAAAACCGTGTGTGTCATAAAATTGCTCAAACTCTGTATTCTCGAATTCGCCTCCATGATCGCTTCTTATACGAGTGATCATGTAACCTTTTTCATTCTGTACTTTCTTACAAAAGGCGACAAATTCGGATAATGGATCATTCTTGCGTGTCAAGAAGTATACCCACGTGTATCTAGAGAAATCATCTACAATCACAAAAGCATAAAGTTTACCTCCGATGCTAGCAACTCTGCTAGGACCAAATAAGTCCATATGAAGCAATTGTAGAGGTCTAGTAGTACATACTGCGTTTACTGACTTGAATGTGGATCTGGTAGCTTTGTTCTTTTCACATTGACTGTATACCGAATCCTTCTTGAATGTAATGTCCGGTAAACTGCGTACTAGCTTCTTTGTGGATAATCTTGAGATTGTGTCCATATTTGCGTGACCGAGTCTCATATGCCACAAATGACTCTCATCGTTTTTAGCCATTAAGCATCTACCTGAAATGTTAGTTTCTTCCAACAAATAGAAAATATATATGTTGTCTTCCCTGATACCTTCAAAGATAGTACTACCAGTTGAGCTATCAACTATAGTACATTTATCTTTGCCAAAGTTGATGCCATAACCATGATCAGCTAAATGACTTATGCTGAGTAGCTTATGTTTCAACTCGGTAACCAGACAGACATCCTTAATTACAGGATAGGGAGACTTACCAACATCACTGATACCAATAATATACCCTTTCAAGTTATTACCGAAGGAAATGTAACCTTCATTCTTCTTCTTCGACAGTGTTGCAAATAATGTAGCGTCACCGGTCATATGCCGTGAACAACCGCTGTCGAGGATCCATTTGCTTTTAGCATGTGAAGGGTGTTCCACCTACAAAACAATTTGCAGATGAAACTTTTGGTACCCATTTCTTGTAGGGTCCTGAAATATTAGCTTTTGGTATCCAAGCATAAATATTTAAATCAACAAGCTTTCTGATTCTACATGCAGGTGAAATATGACCAATGAGGCCACAATAATGACATTGTGCATGTCGAGTGTTGAAAGCTGAGTGGTGTGCATGGTTGGTAGGTTTAGGTTTTCTAGTATAGAAGAAAGCATACCTATAATCCTGTTTGGGCTTAACCTTTTTGGGTAAAGGTTTGATAGGGTTAGGTCTGACAGTGTTTGGGTTGGGAATGTTCCAATTTTTCGGTAAGTGACACGTGTTATGGAAGGAAGCAGCAGGCTCAGACTGTTTTCCTAACCTAATTTCCAATCTTTTGGAAGTGTCATACAACTTAGTATAATTAGAAGTGAGTGTTTCCATTCTGATTTGTGCACATTGAAGACTTTTCTTCTCTTTAGAAAGTTCTTCTTTGAGTTGGTCAATAACTTTGTCTTTCTCTTCAGATGACTTGGTAGTCTCGTGTAATAAGAGCTTGATAGAAGAAAGCTCACCAGACTCACTAACATTATTTCTAACCTCAGCTAGTAGGTCGGTAAGTCTACCTATTTTACCTTTGTACTCTTTGAGTACCTTCTTAGAGGTCTGATATTTACTATGCAGTTTCCTGTAATCACTTATCAGTTCACTGAAGGCATCTCCTAATTGCTCAAAGGTGAAGTCATCATAAGTATCAACTACAGGTTCAGTAGGTACCTGATCGGATGCCAAAAGCATACGTTTGCAGCGTCTTCTGATTATTCGTCTTCTGAGTCGCTGGCTTCACTTTCATGCCATATGCTGGTATTGGCATACTTCCGTGATGTCGATCTCTTCAGGTTCCCTTTTTCATACCTGTTGTTCTTCTTGCTTGATGATGAGTTTGTAGGACAATCCTTCTTCATGTGTCCCTTCTTCTTGCAGCCATAGCAGACAGCATCATCTTGATACCAGTTGTTACTGCTGTTGTTTTCTTTGGCTCTCTTCTCATGTCTCATGAATCTCTTAAATTTCCTTGCTATGAGTGCCTAATCTTCAGCATCAGATTCACTGCTGTCTGAGTCACCTTCTGCAGCTTTTCTGTGCTGAGCCTTGAAAGCGATCGTCTTTTCCTTTGGTGCAGGCTCTTCAAAATCTTGTAGCTCCAGTTCATGAGTGAGTAGCTTACCCATGAGTACTTTGAGGGACATAGTGGTGAGGTCGTTCCCTTCAATAATTGCAGTAGCCTTTGGAATCCAGTTCTTTGTGAGTGCTCGCAGGAGTTTGCGAATCTTTTCATGGTTACTGTACTCTTTGCCTAGGGAGGACAAAGGATTTAAAATATCCAGGAATCTTTCGAACATCTGAGTAACTGTTTCATTGGGCTTCATCTTGAACACCTCATACTCTTGAGTAAGTCTGCTGACTTTTGATTCTTTGACTTGAGTCGTGCCTTCATGTGTGACTTCAAGTAGCTTCCACACTTCATTAGCCGTTGTGCAGATAGACACCCTGTTAAATTCAGTTCTGTCTAAAGCACAAAATAGAGTGTTAATAGAATGTGCGTCAAGACAGGCCTTTTTCTTTTCTTCCTCTGTATATCTGTTATGGGGTTTCTCAACTAAAACTCCATCAATACTTATACGAGGTGGCTTTTGATAGCCATCAATAACAATAGACCATAAATCAAAGTCAAGTGATTTCAAGAAGAAACTCATCCGTATTTTCCAATAGGTATAGTTTGTACCATCAAACAGTGGAGGTCTGTTTGTGGCCTGGCCTTCACTTGTGAATTTTACAGTTGCCGTGTGTTGTGCTGTGATCTATATAATAATTAATTAAATGAATAAATAATTACAATGTTACCTTGCTTTACCTGTAACACCTGCTCTAATACCAATTGTAGGAACGAAATCGTAAAGCACAATACTCTAGAGGGGGAGTGAATAGAGTTGGCAGCGGAATAATGCTAATTAAAAAATATTAGCAGCAAGATCACAGAATAATAATCACAACTAAATAAAGTAAAGGCAGAGATAAGAAAGCAAACGCAAAGACAACGATGTATACTGGTTTTCCTCTGTTGAGGACTAATCCAGTCGGTAGAACTCTTGCTACCAGTTGAATCCACTATTGGCAAACCGCAAGTTTTCTTACGAAGTCCTTGCAACTTCTACAACGCGAGCTTTGATACGAAGAACTCGTCCAACTTCAATTGTGAAGAGGTATTCTTCAATCAAGCCTTCTGATTACAATCTCTCATAAACTTCTAGACCGTACCGCACTGGGAAATCGACTAGAGGATTGTAATTGGCTTGGGATCTGAAATTTAAAGCTCAAGAAAACTCTTTGGAAGACTGAAAGCTTTAGATAGAGAGAAGATTGAAAGTGAATGAGTGAGTTAAAATGATCGAAATCCTTCTCTATTTATAGGAGTTCCAAAGACAGAATTCTGGCAGAATTCGGGCAGAATTCGGGCAGAACTCTATGAGAAAATCTTGGTCAAATCCGCAACTGCAGGAGGACCAAGTTCAGAAGATTCAAAAATCAAACGGCCACCAACCGAACTCTGGCCGAGTTCTGTCAGGGTTAGGTTAGGTTTTAAAAATTAGTTTTTGGGAATTTTTGAAAACCTTTTTGAAAACCTTTTTGAAGCTTTTGTTTAAATGAATGTTTTTCAAAATAAAGGACATTTTAAAAGTATTTTGAAAACATTTTGGAATAGCCTATTTGCCAGTACGACTCGGTGTACAACGTATTCCTAGACTCAATAAAATGAAAAATACATTGCTCAAAGGAAATACAGACTCGAACAGGCAAACATAGCTTCGGTCTTGAACTGTGTAGATAGATGTTCTTGTTCATGTCCAAGAGTCCGATGCATCTTGACTAGCTTCATATATCGAGACAGAGTTTGATCAATTATTAAAATCAGTTTGACCATATGACCAAATGGGCCAACAAGAACACCAGGTAAGGTTTTGATTATCTCAAAACTCGAACTACTATCTCCTCCTTCCAAAAATCTTGCGTACTTGTATTTCAATTATCTTGACCAATACTGCTATTACAGCCTAGTTTTGCAAGCTTACTCTTTTATCGAGCTTGATTTAAGACATATGTTTATTGGGGACGCCCGCTAACATATTGTCTAATCAGAATCATTGTATCACGGTCGGATCAACCATGATGCATTTGGTTCGCTTCTCATCTAATTACCCTACGTGAACTGAGATGTCTCCAGGATCTCATCCGCGACTGCTTTGACAATTTCTCTTGAATTATACATTCGCCTTTGAATCGCATAATTGTGTTCAGTGACATCTCCCTTGAACCCTTCATTGATTTTGTCTTTCATTGATTGGAAAGACGAAAGCTCGAGATTGATAGGTAGATACATAGTATCCCCATGACTATGATAGTTGTATATGCAAGTGTAGCTACCATCGGCCAGCCCTGTGACAGAAACCTTGCCACCATATCCTAGCCTCTAAGGTGGGTTGACTGTAAGCATTCAAAAAATTTGGTATATACGAGGATTACCGATTGATTTGAATAATTTTCCACTAGGATGATAATTAGAGCCCCATGGACTCCCACTTTCCATTGAGATCATTTTATGTTCCCGGTCGTGTCATTAATATTCGGAGCACGAGACTAGCTGTTACCTTCCAACAAATTTCATATGCAAGATCTAGACGAGTCCACTTTCATCTAGGTATATCATATCCCACTCAAACCTGTCCCCTTGTACTCTATTTTTGTGCTGCGACTTTCAGGATAAAAGGACTAGCTATAACTCTTACCATAGTACCTACCCGGTATAATTTTCGACTTCCATTAGAACCTTAACTTCGATTCAATTCTTGCGATCCAATATATGGTAGTGATCTACTCGAAGCCCACTATACACTTGCCACTAGTATGCCACCCAATTGAGACCTCATGTGCTACTTAAACACAAAGGTCACGGAAGGTGCATTTTTGGGCTTTATAAACCTAGCTAACCGACCTGACGGGCAACTAGCTCAACCCTTGGATAGAAACCTATTCTAGGATACCCTAATCTAGTAGGAAGAGCTTTATCATTGGGATCTTATCTAATCCATATAGATTGAAATCCAAGGTTCATATACCCAACAATTGATGTCCAATTGAGGAACCCATTAAGACCCAGTAACACTCATCCATGCATACCACCATATTTGGACTATAGAACTGAACTATTTGAAATCATTCTCGATTATTCTCCCTTGCCTTCCTGTACTCTTGATTCTCGTCCCTTCCTATTTCAGGGTGACGAATAATCGTGTTGTCTAGGGTTCATCAAGTTATTGTAATATTGCTTGATTATTAAATAATTGATTGTTTATAGATACGAGGATTATATATACCATATGCCTAGATAATTGTTGGTAGGATTGTTAGCACTAGTTGGAAGATTTTAAAATTTTAGTGTGAGGAGTAGTGTGACCAAAGGTGGGTAGAAGTCCGGGCGACTATTTGGCTAGGAGAAGAATACAAACTAATTTTTTTTTGAGGAATTAAAATTTGAGAAGATTGTGGTAATAGTAGATTTATTCCTTGACTTTTATTTTTAATTTTAGGCATGGTTATGAGTTAGAATTTCGAGGACGAAATTATTTTAAGGTGGGTAGATTTGTAGCTCCCCTTCCCGAAATTTTGAAATATTGTTATTTTATTTATTTTGATTTAAATGGTAATTTTAGATTTTTGTAAATAATTATTTAGTTAATTATTACGGTAGATGATTTTAATCATGATTAAATTTAAAGTACAAGGTGACTAGAAATCGTGGCACTGATAGTGCATTGGCGTGCCTAGACTAGTGTATTAGCCATGCCAGGAAAGACCGAGCCATAATGACGTCCTAACTGAGAAAACCAGGCCAAGTTGCGACTTAACCCGTGCCGAAGGTTTTATTTATTATTTAATTATATTATTGAAGTGTATGGAACCCGGTTGTACCAAACCTTTCCAGATTGGGCCCAAGTCAAATTTAAGTCCATGTAGGCATATAGTGGAACCAAATACGGCCTTGCAGACATGTTTGGTAAATGCGAATATTTTGTATATATTTTAGGAATTGAAAATTAATTTCTAAATATTTTTTATGGATAGAATATAAGTATTATTAATTTTAAATAGCATATAGAATATTGTACGGATTCTGGAGCCAAATAAATGGGGTGGATGGTGAGTTCATCGCGATATATTATTGGTTTAATTTAAATGCTATTAGGATTATTATTATTAATATTGTTGACGTTATTATTAGAACAATATTACGTTACTATTATTGGTTATGATTATTTTATATAAATAAATACTATTGAATATGTGTTCATATTTATGAAGGTAGGCCCTATCCTAGGAATAATTGCTATTGGGATTTAATTGGATTTTATGGAGATTGTATATAAGGATATATGTATATTGATATGCATATGTGTATATATATATATATATATATATATATATATATATATATATATATATATATATATATATATATATAAATATATAAATATATATAAAAATATATAAATATATAAAAAATATATATATATATAAATATATATATATATATATATATATATATATATATATATATATATATATATATATATATTGTAATGATGAGTAGATGTATACATATATAAATATATATATAAAGGATTATACGTACGTGTATATACGAATAGATATACAAGTGCATACGTATATGTATATATAGAAATATACATAAATATACGTGTGTGTATACAGGTATATACATACATACATATATATATATATATATATATATATATATATATATATATATATATATAGATTTATATATATAAAAAAATATAGATTTATATATATAATAAAATAGAATAGAAAACGAAAAAGAATAAGAAGTGAAACAGTAGCAGCCCAGGAATCCCAGCCCAGCCAACCACGTGGGCCCCAGGCCTAAGCCCCCAGCCCATCTCAGCAAGTAAACCAAACAGAACAGAACCCCCCCGCGTATTCGGATTAAGACTTAGGCTATATATACGCGAGGGAAGGGGAATTCACGAAAACCCTACTCGACGCCGCCACCACCTCAAGGGGGCGCGCCCCAGCCACCCTCGACACGCGAGCACCGGCGGCCAGGCACCGCCGGAGGCCGGCCGCTCTGCCGCGCGAAACGGAGAACAACCGCGCGCACAAGCAGGACTGGTAGCAGCAGTTGCGACCAAGCAACTTTGCCGCACGATTACACGGCGACCGATTTATCGTTTCGCGATCTTTCTCCTCGGGTACGAAGTCTATATGTACGTATTTAAATCCCTTTAACTGCTTTGCATATATATGCCCTGGATTGCCCTAGAAACCGACTCAAAAATGGCAAAAAACTGTCCCGAAACAGGACAAGATTCAATCCCAGATACCCAACTTGGAAGGCGATTTCTCGCCAAACCATAGACCAATTAGAAAATCTATTTGAAGGCAATTGTTGACAACATATAGGACTTCGCAACCTATTTCGTATTTCTGAATTTCATTAATTACATGTAGAGAAAATAGTTTTCAAAGTTGAGAAATTATCTACGTAAAACAGTTTAGAAATTATGAAAAACCCTTCCACACGACGTGCGTCCCGCCATTTCGGGTGACATGGTCGCGAACCGAAAGAATCGAAAGCTGCGTAATGGCTTCGTGGTCGTGTGGGCTTTGACGTAATTCAAATTGGTCGCGTGTGCGCGACGAATTTGATGCGTATCCGTCGAAATTCACCATATCGTGCACTTTGTAAATTTCCCAATTACTTTGTGCACGCTCGTCAGATCGAGATGAAACTTGCGCCAACAGGACCGTATCATTTTTCTGGTCCTGTATTCCAAGTTTGGTCCAATTCTGAGACAGTTGAATCCTGCACCGTTTTGCGGGCCCCACGGTCCGACTCAACGGGCGATTTTGTGCACGGTCTGCCGAAATCCAACTCTGGACATATGGTTGGGTTCATATCGGAAAACTGGATCTGTAGACATGTAGTTTGACGACTTTAGATACCGTTGAATCTGGCACGCTTTTCGGTGGAAAGCGGGTCCAAAGACGGACATCGTTTTTGCCCAAAATTACTATTTTGCCCCTGTGTCCAGAATTGGACTTAAGGACAGGCAATCCTATCTAATTTGACTATTCTGAGAACGTTGGTACTATTTATTTCAGCATCCGGAGAATTCTACATGTGTTGACTGATTGTGGCTCATTGAGTGGTATGGTATTATTGGTTTCTCCAGCTAAGGACCTCAGGCAAGTGCACTTTCTGATTGCTTTCCGATTCATAGTAGTCTTTTTATTTCATGTCTATACATATATCTTGCTGCTTGTTGACACGCTCGTCACACGGAGTAGTCGGGAGGGGAAATATCTTAGTAAACATGTGAACTACCCAGAACTATCCCATGAGTCTATTCTTGAATAATAGCCGTTGCACACGACACGTACAGTGTGCCGGATTTACCCCCTAGCCGTTCATATGTCGAAACAGATATTTCACACCACCTAGATAGATGTCTTTTATTAGTTTTTCCTTGTTTACTTCTCTATCGTGCTATGTCATCAGTTTTCTTACTAGCTTTCATATTCCATATGCTATTTTCATGTCTTGTTAATTCTATTGTGTTTTGCATTGCCGTCGGTTTGTGTACTTGTTCCATTCCTGAATGGAAACCAACATTTTTCAGGTTTAGCCGCGATTACTGTTAGCATTGGGAAGGCTTGGGTATGCTGAAGTCAACCTAAAAATAGAAAACAATTGTATCAATTCCATTAATTGTAAAATCTTGTATTTTTTTTATTTTTAAATGATATAAATGTTGTAAAAAATTTAGAATTGTGAATGCGCAGCAAATGTTGTTTCTGGAGCATTTATTTCTTGCGGGCTTGACAGCATTCTACCGTCGACTCTGTGGCGTAGGCTGGCTTGGACACGTCTCGTATCCGAAAAGCGGGTGCGGGTCGTGACATGGAGTATGCTGGGGAGTTCGGCCGCCTCGGCAGATTCGTAGAGGGCTTGAGCGAGACGGCGAAGGCCCAGAGGTTCCGGAAGGGTCTAGTCAAGGAAGTCAAGTCCTTGACCAAGGGCAACAGGGATGCCACTTTCGAGGAGATATTGACGGGAGCTTTATTGGCTGAGGATGATCTTGAGCTTAGGCTCAAGAGGGGGCGAGACCCTGTTGGGGGCAGCAGCAGCGGAGGCCAGGCCAAGAGGCCTCACTTTCAGCACCAGCAGCCGAGGCAGTTCCAGCCGCAGCCGTTCCAGCAGGGACAGCAGCAGCAGTCGAGACAGCACCAGCAGGGCCAGAGACAGGTTACCACTTGTGCTTACTGTAAGAAGCCCCGACATGTCTTCAATGAGTGCCGAAAGAGGTTGGGCCAGTGCCTAGTGTGTGGTTCAGCAGAACACCAGATGAGGGAGTATCACATGGGATGAGCTGCTCAGGGAGCAGCAGTCAGAGCTCCAGCAGGCCAGGAGAGGGGACCAGCCCTACCGACACAGCAGCAGAGACTTGTTCAGCATCAGCAGCAGGCTAGGGGAGGCCAGCAGGGACGAGCTTTAGACATGGCGGTCGGAGATACAGAGGTGATAGGAGAGCTGATCGCAGGTTCGATTATTCTCGACTCCAGTCCAGCTTTTGTATTATTCGATTCTGGTGCTTCGCATAGCTTCATATCAGTATCATTTGTGATTAAACACGGTATCATAGCTGAATCGTTGCCTAGGACTTACAAGATCACGACCGGGGGTGGCATTATCGTCGTGAGTGATGTTTGTAAGGGTCGGAGTGTTATTCTGGGAGGCCGTGAGTTGGAGGTGAGCCTGCTCGTAATGCCATTGCCGAACTACGATATAGTACTCGGTATGGATTGGTTGAGCAGGCACCATGCCAGCATTGATTGCAAAGGGGGTAGAGTTCTCTTCAGAGTGCCGGGGAGCCAGAGTTCGAGTACTCCAGACGTCAGGCGGAGTAGAGCAGCGGAGTTTTCTGCGGACTCTCGGTTGAGGAGCAGACGATTCCACACCCCTTGATAGCAGAGTATATGGATGTTTTTCTAGAGGAGTTACCTGGATTGCTGCTAGACAGAGACATTGAGTTCTCGATAGACTTGGTTCCAGGAGCGGAACCCATCTCTTAGTACGTCTATCGAGTAAACAACAGTGAGTTGGTGGAGCTAAAGAAGCAACTGGATGAGCTGCAGGACAAGGGCTTCATCCGTTCGAGTTTGTCGCCATGGGGTGCACCAGTATTGTTTGTGCCGAAGAAGGATGGGTCAGTACGGATGTGTATTGACTACAGGGCACTCAACAACTCACGATCAAGAACAGATACCCACTGCCGCAGATCGACGATCTTTTTGACTAGTTGAGCGGAGCTCGGGTATTTTCTAAGATTGATCTGAGGTCAGGATATCACCAGGTGAAGGTGAAGAGGGAGGATATTCCGAAGACCGCTTTCAGGATGCGGTACGGGCAGTTTGAGTTTTTGGTGATGCCGTTTGGGCTAACCAATGCACCAGCAGTGTTTATGAACCTAATGAACAAGGTGTTCTACTAGTACCTGGATCAGTTTGTGGTGGTGTTCATTGACGACATCTTGGTATATTCTAAGACTGAGTAGGAGCACGAGGAGCATTTGTGGATAGTGTTGGAGACTCTCAGGAAGGAGCAGCTTTATGGGAAGCTCTCCAAGTATGAGTTCTTCTTGGACCGGGTTGACTTTTTGGGGCATGTGGTGACTGGAGATGGTATCTCAGTTGACCCCAAGAAGATCGTAGCAGTTGAGGCATGGACAGAGCCGACTTCAGTGGCAGAGATCAGGAGCTTCCTGGGGCTGGCAGGATATTATAGAAGATTTGTGCAGGATTTTTCTCGTATTGCAGAGCCGTTGACTCGGTTGACCCGGAAGGATGCTGAGTATATTTGGTCAGAGGAGTGTCAGACAGCTTTTGATGAGTTGAATAAGCGGCTTACGACAGCTCCGATTCTGGCATTGCCTTCAGGATCAGGGGGATTCATTATTTATAGTGACACTTCAGTGAAGGGGCTGGGTTGTGTCTTACAGCAGCATGGGAAGGTGATTGCCTATGCTTCCAGGAAATTATGTCCCCATGGGAAGAACTACCCTACCCACGACCTGGAGCTGACAGCAGTGATTTTTGCTCTGAAGTTGTGGAAGCACTATCTGTATGGAGAGAGGGTTGAGATTTTTACAGATCACAAGAGCTTAAAGTATGTGTTCACTAAGAAGGAGCAGAACATGAGGCAGCGCAGATGGCTAGAGTTGATGAAAGACTTCGATATATCACTTCAGTATCATCCAGCGAAGGCCAACGTGGTTGCCGATGCCTTGAGTAGGTATCCGACGGCTATGTGTTTGACTATGGATAGGCACTTGCTTGCAGACTTGGACAGCCTTGGGATTGAGGTGATTGTGCCCGGAGTGCAGATGCAGATGTGGGGCATGCAGATACAGTCGGACTTTATGGAGAGGATCAAGGCGACACAGTTTGAGGACGTTGCTCTGCGGTATCTTCGAGAGCAGGTTCGAGCAGGATTGGTGGAGGGCGAGTTTTCTCTTGCAGAGGATGGTGCCTTGTGGTACGGTTCTAGGTTATGTGTGCCCAGCGAAGATCTCAGGGAGCAGGTTATGCAGGAGGCCCACAGATCTCAGTACTCTATATACCCTGGTGCCAACAAGATGTACCGAGATCTGAGGAAGCATGTTTGGTGGTACGGGATGAAGCGGGAGGTAGCTCGCTTCGTAGCTAGGTGCTTGGTCTGTCCGCAGGTCAAGGCAGAGAGACAGAGGCCCGGTGGATTATTGCAGCCATTGCCCATTCCCGAGTGGAAGTGGGAGCATATCTCTATGGATTTCGTATCTAGATTGTCGCGTACACCAGAAGGGAAAGACGTAGTTTGGGTCATCGTTGACAGGTTGACTAAATTGGCCCACTTCTTGCCATTCAAGGTGGGTATGTCTACAGAAAGGCTTGCAAAGATGTATATGCGACAGATAGTCAGAATTCACGGGGTTCCGGTCAGCATCGTCTCAGATCGGGATAGTCGCTTTACTTTCCATTTTTGGAGGAGTCTGCAGACCAGCTTGGGCACTCAGCTCAAGTTTAGTACTGCATACCACCCCCAGACGGACGGACAGTCAGAGAGGACTATTCAGACACTTGAGGATATGCTACAGACGTGCGTCTTGGACTTTGGATGTTCCTGGGAGGATTATCGACATTTGATGGAGTTTGCTTACAACAACAGTTTCCAGGCCAGCATTGAGATGTCACCTTTCGAGGCTCTGTACGGGCGTAGGTGTCCTACACCTTTATCTTGGGATGATGTTGGTGAGCGAGCTTTATTGGGACCAGAGATGGTTGTTGACACAGCTGAGAAGGTGAAGCTCATCAGGGACAGACTTCGCGTGGCGCAGGACAGACATCGGTACTGGGCCGATAGCCACCGGGGGCCGTTGGAGTTTGAGGTACAGATTAGAGTAGGATTAGATTTAGGTTTGTTTGTTTGTGTTTTATTGATCATGTTTGTTTATCATAATTAAATTGAGACCTTCCTTGTGATTAGGTTGGAGACCAGGTTTTCTTAAGGATATCTCCGACTCGTGGTATGATACGTTTTGGTGGAGGTGGGAAGCGTAGCCCGCGCTTCATCGGCGCTTTCGTTATCAGCGGAAGAGTCGGTGATGTGGCATACAGGCTAGACTTGCCACCTGCACTAGTAGGGGTCCACAATGTATTCTATGTATCACAGTTGAGACGGTATGTGGCTGACCCTAGCCATGTGCTCGATCATTCAGAGATTGAGGTTGGGCCTTCTCTCAACTATCCAGAGCAGCCAGTGGAGATACTGGATCGACGGGAGAAGGTTCTGAGGAACCAGGTGATACCCTTGGTACGCGTCGCGTGGAGGCATCATTCTCCAGAAGAGTCTACCTGGGAGCGGGAGGATGAGATGCGCGAGCGGTACCCATATCTTTTTGGACCGTGAGGTATACTTTCTATCCTTCTCATCTATTGCATTTCGCCTTTCAATTTCGAGGACGAAATTCTTTTAAGGAGGGTAGATTTGTCACTACCACATTTCTAGTTTGAGGGTATTCTTGTCATTTTTAAGGTTATTTGAATTTATTATAATTTATTTGAATTTATGGGAATTTTAGGATTTATTTTGGAATTATTTGAATAATGGTTGACTAGGTTGACTTTGACTAGCATTGACTTTAGTAGACTAACCTAGAAGCTAACCCTAGTTGTGTTTGGACTTGGTTAGGTCATATAACCCTATTTAGACTAGAGTTAACCCATGGTTAGTCATTAGACTCAAGTTAACCATAGAATAGATAAGTCATAAGTCATGACTCATGGTTTTGGGATCAATAGAAATCAGATAGCCTTAACTTATGAAACAAAGCCCAAAGCCCATTAGCAATTGCCAAACCCTAACCCTAACTTAGTTGGCCGGCCACACTAGCCTAGGGATTCCTACCCTATAAGTAGTCTCTTCCATTTAGGGCTAGCCTCTTTTAGGAAAGATCAAGTTTAAAGAAGAGGTATTTTCCCAACTTCATTAATTCATAGAGAATCCATTTTAATTCTTTTTTCTTTCAAACCAATTGCATTAGGTTCTAATTCACCTATACTTGCTGTTTGTGTTGGGAAATCTCAGTTTATGGATAATTTGGAAGGATTGGCTAGCAAGGAGAAACCCCCCTAATTGAGAGTTTTCTTGCATTTGGACACCAATAGGTAAAACTATCTAAACACCATTAAATTCCAGTTTTCTTTGCATATTTGGAAAGCCCTAGGTCTACCCTAACTGTAGGTATAGCTAAACCTAGGTTTCGTGTCCATTTCGTGTCCTAAATGGACACGTATCAGTCCCTACATGTATGTGTTTGATGAAATGCCCCAAAGGGCATTTCGATTTGATTTTTGGATTATTTTTGAATAGGAATCTAGATCTAGATCTTGTTTGTGGGATTCCACTTAACTGAGTTGATTTCTGGTAGTTTTGTGTCGTGATTTGCTCACTGGACACGGCCGCACACGAAGGGTTTCCGTGTCCTGCTACTCGGGGTGATTTTCTTCTCGGACACACGACTCGACACGAATCACTTGACACGTGGCTAGGGGCATTGACTGACATCACGTGTGTCAAGTCTCATGTGTCCCCGTGTCATATCGAGCGAGTACGAGCTCGTGCACTGAATTTGTAGTACACGTGCCCAGTTCATTTTTGGGTTCGGATACGGCTTGATAAGTCGGACACGACGACACGTGGGTCCGATTCAGGGTGCTAGCCCCTAGTCCTACCCTAGGTGAACCCACATGTGTGATCACGAGATCTAATTCGTGTCGTGTCGTATACTACATGGTACGACATGGTGATCAGGACATATATAGTCCCTGCAGCCATTCGACTGGCGAGGCAGAAACTATGTAGCCGTAGATAAGTTGACTGTCCTCCGACCCTCATCCCTCGGCAATGATGATACGACAACCTATCACTATATCTTATATAGTAGTAGATGATGTCTTAGTATTATATTATGTGAGTTCATCTTGATTCTGTTACGTTCTTCAAATACTATATACGATAAGATCATATACTACACCATATGTACAGAACATAGATGATTCACACTAATGTATGCTAGAATAAATTTTGGGTTGTGTATTCTGAGCCATCCGTTCTCACACTTGAAGATAAATTTTCAGTATAACGACGGATATTAGGTTACTCTTCAGTATAATTGATGTCTTTTCTTGGATAATTGGTGTGCATTAAATTCGTATGTGCATATTTCGTCTATGTGATTTTTGGATATATACCTACGCTGGGTTATAAGCGATGATCTGATATACAAAGGAGGTGCTGCCAAAATTTTTGTAGACATTTGGATACATTGTATGTTCAGATATTTTTTTTATGTTTGGATAATTTAATGTTGGATATTGGATATATTGTGTTGGTAATATTTTGTTGGATATTGGATACGTTGGATATTGGTGTCGGATATGGATATTTTGCATATGGATATATGGTGTTGGATATTGGATACGTTGGATATTCGTGTTGGATATGGATATATGGTGTTGTATATGGATATTTTGCATGTTTGATATTGTGTTGGATGTGTTGTATAAACAGGAAAGAGTCTGTTTGCAGTATTTTTTTTTCAAAAATTAGAAGTTAGCGACGGACTGGGGACCACTCAGCGACGGATAGTCCGTCGCTAACTGGAGAAACTGAGTTTAGCGACGGAGTGGCGACGTAAAAACCATCGCTACCTGGAGCATTTCAATAAAGCGACGGATTGGCGACGGACGATCCATCGCTAACTGTAGGAATTTAATGTATCGATAGATTGGCGACGTAATATCCGTCGCTACCTGGAGAATTTTACATTGAGCGACGGTTTAGCGACGGAATGTCCGTCGACCTAGTTCTGTTTGATGTCCATAAATTTTGCAGTTAGCGACGGATGTTTTGTCGCTAATACGACGCTAATCCGTCGTACACCTCGGCGGATTAGCGACGGCATAACGACGACCTGCAGTATGGGAAAATCTCTGATACGCTTTTACCGACACATTTACGACGGATTAGCGACGGATATTGCGTATCAGAAAATCACTGATACGGTTTTGCTGACTCTTTAGCGACGGAGTTTTCCGTCGCTAACCCTATATCCTGATACATGTTTTGAGGAAAGCTAGTCGGTAATCCGTCGCTATATATATTTAAATGCGCCGACGGTATGCCGTCGCTAAGTCGTCGCTGAGCGACGGAGTAGCGACGGATATGATTTAGCGACGAGGTTATTCCCGACGGCTGTTTTACCAAAATATCCGTCGGTAATCCGTCGGTATTTATTTTTGGCGACGGCCTACCGACGGATAAGGCCGTCGGTAAATCCATGTATTTTGGTAGTGTGTGCACGACACTGCTTGCACTGCACTGTGTCCTGGTTTTGATTTGGGGTTTAAATTTGTCTGGACACGTTTGTGTCCACTTGGGTGGACACAAATAACATGTAAGACACGTACACTAATAGTGTTTACATTACCAACCACTAATTTCATATATTAGTTTGTTCTACGTATCAATTTCCATTTACCCTAAAATTCTGATACCAAGTCCATATTTCAGTATTTCTAGGTTTTGAAATCAAAATTGAATTGATTATTTTAGCCCATTTGATTGTTGTTAATCACTGTTAAGTCCCTAATATAGTCCTCATATATGAAATCTAGTTGTGTGTGAATTTTGGCTAATTTTTGGTTGGGAATTAGTTTCGAAATGGGGTTGAAGTTTCAACTACAAAACTGAACTGAAATGATGAATGAATTAGTTTCCTTACCTTTCCTTTCACTGTTTACTGAACTGTTTTTAATGAGAAGTCTCATATTTCATTGGGTTGTTGATTTGGAGTGATATATGGGGCTGAAAACATGGAATATGAATTTGTTTCCTTTCTTTCCTTCACTACTCACTGATTTTTCCTAATGTACTCACTGTTTTCCTATGACAGTGTACACTTCACTGTTTTAACATGTGCCCCCTCACATTGACTCCTCTCACACACATATACACACACACCCTATGCTCAAATGCCACTTTTCCTTTGGCATTCACTCACTTGTCAACATATACACACTCCTCCTATCTCTCTATCCTTCTATCTCCCTATGTATATTTATGCATGTATATATGTAATATATGTATATCTATATATGTAGTATATGTATGTATCTAGTATATGTATGTATCTAGTATAGATACTTGTGAATAGTATGTAAATATGGATCTATGTATTTATGTGTATGTATATATATATATATATATATATATATATATATATATATATATATATATATATATATATATATATATATGTACCTATAATGTAATGTATAAGTATAGGTATATAGGTATAATATGGTTTCCTAAATGTGTGTGTATTAGCCTAGGACTATAGCCTATGGATGCAATGTGTGATGTTAGTATAGTCTAGTATAGTAGTGCTTTGACCAATATAGACTTGTTAGGACTTAGAATGATTGTTAAACCTAGTTTAACATAACCTAGACTTGTTTAGACCTAGAATAACTAGTTTGACCTAGTTTGACCATAGTTGACCTAGTTTGACTTCTAGGGTTGACCAAAGTTGACCAAGAGTTGACTTTGTCCTAGATTGACCTAGATTCTTTTAGTATGCATTGAATTGCATCTTGCTATCATTTTAGACTTGTTGTGACTTGTGCTGTTCTGATTACGAGCCAGACACCTCTCCTCGGACAGTACATTTCATCCGGACACTCAGATACCAGGCGAGTACATTCTCTGATCATTTTATATCATGTTTAGAATTATTTTCCTGCTTTAAATTACTTTACTTGATACTGTCACATTGGTCACACGGATTAGTACTATATGGATCCCTTCTTGAGATGTTATCCTTCAGGGAGCATCGGATACTACATGTTCTGTGCGTTTCACTTACATTGTGTATCACTATGCTTCATGGTTCATTGATCACTTGTGACATGTATGTTTGCCATTGATTATAAAAGAACAGAACAGTTATATCGGAGGACTAGACTTTTACTTTGTAATACAAACTCGCTTGTATAAAGAAAGCCTAGGGACGAAAACCTAGGTACAGCAATCTAAGTATAATTGTTTAGTTTTTTCTGGGGGGTGACGATAGTGGCTCGGGAAAGCGACGGCATCTCTGCCTTACTCCTTGGACGATCGGACGTAGCCTTGGCTCTGGTGAAGAAATGCTCTTGGACGTGTGGGGAGACTCCCTTGCGCCTTTGGTTGCTAGATCTATGGATGTCTCTGTAGTGCTCTCTCCCTCTTTTCGCTCTCTTTTCCCCTTTCTCGCAAGGGAATGGCACCTTGCTATTTATTGGAGGGGGGTGTGATCATTATGGTTTGCAAATGATTGCCACCTTCAGAAGTCGGCGGTTAAGGATCAATTAATCTGGGCCATTCATCTTGAATATAATAAATTTGGGCAATTAATATGATTGCATCAAATCTCTTTGGACAATAAATATTGATTGCCATGAATATTCATGATTTGTGATAGCCTGCCACGTGTCCAATTTATTTGATTCGATTTGATCTGGGCAATTATGACGATCGCAACAAATCTGATTTTGTTAGGATTTGTTAGCACCCATAATTACAGGGAAGATAAGACTGCCACGTGTCTCAATTGTCGTAAAGAGCGCCACATGTCTCAACTGGACCGTCCTGGCAGAGCCGCATATGGAGCATGTAGCCGCATGAGGATGGGCAACCGCGTGCAGACGGGCAGCCGCATGGGGATAGGTAGCCGCATGAAGATGGGCAGCCGCATGGGGATGGGCAGCTGCATGCAGATGGGCAGCCGCATGGGGATGGGCAGCCGCATGCAGATGGGTAGCCGCATAAATATAGCGGCCGTATGGAGTGGCCTCGAGACTTGATGGATTTTGCCAGCTGTAAGGAGATTTTTTCCTCTTTCCTAGGATCACGCCATTATTTCAGAGTCATTATTACATCCTTATGTCAGAGCTGTCATAGCTATTATTTTTTTAGAGCAGCCGTCAAGGCATTAAATGCAGCCGAATGTAGAGAAGAATTGTTGAAGGCCACGTGGCTTCTTTCTGGGCCGCATGGAACTATCCGAGCCGCATGGACCCTTGAGCCGCATGGACTCCTGAGCCGCATGGACTTCTGAGCCGCATGGCAATCCTGAGCCGCATGAGGATCCTTCTGTCGGAGCCGTATAGGCCTTTCTTTATTCTTTTCCATGCTTCTATAAGACCCCCTTCAAAGTTTTTAATTTGCAAAATTAAAATACTTTGAATAAGAAGCATGGCCATGTAAAAAATCTTTGGGCCGCATAGGATATTCTGGCCGCATGGATGTCTCAGCCGCATGGCCTCCTCAGCCGCATGGCCATCTGAGCCGCATGGGCTTTCCAGCCGCGTGGGCTACTTGGTCGCATAGGCTCCTTGCCACGTCTTCATGCCACGTGTGCAAATCTTTGCATTGATTGCCTTTGATTTGAGCCGTCTTTTGGGGGGAGTCCCAAGAGTTTAGCCTTGAATTGTAGTGCCCCGCTCCGCGAAGGCACTAGATAGACAGAAAGATCGGATTGCTGGCTCTGTAACAGAAGACGATTGATCTGGGTGAGTGGACGAAGTCTCATTTGCTGATTCGCTTACGTCTAATAAGAATCTGAGTTTTTGATTGAATGCTTTGTTAATAACAAGATAGTAAATCATCGAGTATGCTTTAAGAGAATTCACATGTTGCCTTGCTAAGAAATGAATGTTGCCTTGATAAAAAGAACCTTGTCATGCTAATAACAAGACGGTAACCAGTATGTATGCTTATAAGAGATTTCACATGTTGTTATGCTAAGAACCAGAAAAAGAAATCATCTGCATTCTAATAAGAAGACTTGTTGCCTGCTAATAAGAACCGATATGATGCTTGTCATGCTTGATTGGACAAGAGAAGACAAATGAATCGAATTGAATGCTTGATCGTTGCTTGTCCTTCAAATATGCTTTGAATGCTAGATATGTACAGACGAACTTTTATATGTTGTAAAAGAAGAGAATTATGTAGGAGCTTCGGCTCTGAGATCACATAAAAGAAAGAAGGCAGAGTCATAGCTCTGTTGTTACAAAGAGAGAAGATAGAGTCATAGCTCTGTTGTTACAAAGATTGATATAGAGAAAGATGAACCATTGCCCCTCAAAGAGTTTATCTGCTAGATGTTGTATTCATGCATTGGTCTCGGACAACTTGTATACAAGGTCACTAGATCTCTCGACGGTTTCCAGGGAACTGGGAGCTGATCGACCTATAAGAGATTATCTAGACACTACGAGGTGCAAGGGCCTCGGGTGTTGCATCAATGTCCTTAGCGATGAGCTGAACCCAAGAGTCACAGCGGCTAATCATGGGTTTCCCATGGACCATCATATAGATAAGTGTAGATTGGTGCAGAGCTGAACCTGAGAGTCACAGCTGCCAATCGGTCTATATGTGTCTATCATATGTTTTGCTAAGAGCTAACGATGTAGAGATGAACAGGGAATAATGTGGGTTTTATCATGTTTATGCTAATCCTTGTCTTGTGCAGGAATGGACCGTCAGCTATGGTAAGAGTCACTGAAAAGTGATATACATGTGTTGCTTAAGTTCCTATATAAATGCTTGCAAAGATTAACCTTAGCCACGAATGATATGTCCCACTAAAGAAAAGATAATGTATCATGCTTGTCATTGTCCCTAACAGTTGCTTGAATAGAGAAATGAATATGCTCATGAAACACGCTGTGCACTGCACATGAAATGAATAGTCATCGTACTTGAAATCAAAAGAGTCCCTTATATGCTTGAAATGAAATGAAACAAATATTGGCTTTTCAAAGATGTTTTCAAAAGAGATGTATACTGACTCTATATGCATGGAATGAACATAGGTAAAGACTAGCAAGATCACATCACAAGAAGCGTTTTCTCACTAAATGAACAGTGATCGTTTCAGACAAATATAGCTCTTTGTTCACAATTCACCAGTATGCTGATATACTGACCCACCATAAGTCTGCATGCAGGTGCACTATGCATCGAGAAGGATAGTCCGAAGCGATAGCCCGAGCCTCATCCTCAAGAACCAGAAATCAAAAGAGATGCCAAGAGATGACATTTGTTGCAAGAGTTGGTTTTGTATATAAAGGGATGTAATGTATGGGAATGGGATCATTGTAATCTGTAAAGTTTTGAGAGAATGTAACATTGTATCAGAGAGAATCGAGAGCTTGTAATCTGTTCAAATGAAATCAATAAAGAGAAATGTTCTTGTTACCATTGTGTTCAATGCATGTATTCTGAAATATGTTCGCTGCTGCTTCAATTATCTGTGATACGTTCCGCTGCGTATTGCCAACCTTGTCTATCTTATCTTGCTTCAGGTCTCGGCCTTGTACAAGCGCAACTTAGGTTGCACGGCATCACGCCTTAGCGAGGACGAACGGTCTCTCAGAGTCCGAAGCGTGGATAAAAGGACTATACGGGATCGGGGCGTGACTGAATGGTATCAGAGCAACACGATCCTCTGGCCAATTGTTGATTCGATTGAATTCGTACATATTCTTCTGATCGAAATTCCTTTGCCTACTCGATAGCAATAATGAGATGAACGTTCCATACAATAAGTCCGTAAATATTTTTATGATGCCGACATATGTTTTATCGATTTGAATGATTGAGATTGAAATGCTTGATTGAACAAGAGTTTTGATATGATCTGAATTATGATTTTATGGATTGACGATAGCAAAGGATGAGGACTATCACTGCTAAGGATATCGTAAGTTTCTCCTTAAGTTTCGAGGACAAAACTTCTTTTCGGTGGGTAACTATGTAGTGCCCCGCTCCGCGAAGGCACTAGATAGACAGAAAGATCGGATTGTTGGCTCTGCAACAGAAGACGATTGATCTGGGTGAGTGGACGAAGTCTCATTTACTGATTCGCTTACGCCTAATAAGAATCTGAGTTTTTGATTGAATGCTTTGTTAATAACAAGATAGTAAATCATCGAGTATGCTTTAAGAGAATTCACATGTTGCCTTGCTAAGAAATGAATGTTGCCATGATAAAAAGAACCTTGTCATGCTAATAATAAGACGATAACCAGTATGTATGCTTATAAGAGATTTCACATGTTGTTATGCTAAGAACCAGAAAAAGAAATCATCTGCATGCTAATAAGAAGACTTATTGCCTGCTAATAAGAACCGATATGATGCTTGTCATGCTTGATTGGATAAGAGAAGACAAATGAATCGAATTGAATGCTTGATCATTGCTTGTCCTTCAAATATGCTTTGAATGCTAGACATGTACAGACGAATTTGTATATGTTGTAAAAGAAAAGAATTATGTAGGATCTTCGGCTCTGAGATCACAGAAAAGAAAGAAGGCAGAGTCATAGCTCTGTTATTACAAAGAGAGAAGACAGTCATAGATCTGTTGTTACTGTTGGCCCGTTGGTCATATGGTCAACCTGATTTTAATAATTGATCAAACTCTGTCTGGATATACGAAGCTAGTCCGGACATCTCGGATTCTTGGACATGATCAAGAATGGCTATCCACTGAATTCAAGACTGAAGATCTGTTTGCCTACTCGAGTCTGTAATTCCTTATGCAATGTATTTTTCATTTTAATTGAGTCTAGGAATATGTTGTACACTGAGTCATACTGGCAAATAGGCTATCCCTTAAATGAGTTCAAAATGTTTTTAAAATGACCTCTCAAAAAGTTTACAAAAAGATTTTCAAAAAGGTTTTCAAAAATCACCAAAAAGCTTTTTCAAAAACCCTAACTAAACCCTGACTTAACCCTGACAGAACTCGGACCGAGTTCGGCCAGAGTTCGGCCAGAGTTCGGTTGGTGGCCGTTGTGATTTTGAATCCTTGGAACTTGGTCCTCCTGCAGTTGCAGATTTGACTGAGATTTGCTCAAAGAGTTCTGCCCGAATTCTGCCCGAATTCTGTCAGAAGTCTGCCTTTGGAACACCTATAAATAGAGAAGGATTTCGATCATTTCAACTCACTCATTCACTTTCAATCTTCTCTCTATCTAAAGCTTTCAGTCTTCCAAAGAGTTTTCTAGAGCTTTCAATTTAAGATGCCAAGCCAGTTACAATCCTCTAGTCAATTTACCAGTGCGGTACGGTCTAGAAGTTTCTGAGAGATTGTAATCAGAAGGCATGATTGAAGAATACCTCTTCACATTTGAAGTTGGACGAGTTCTTCGTATCAAAGCTCGCGTTATAGAAGTTGCAAGGACTTCGTAAGAAAACTTAGCAAGAGTTCTACCGACTGGATTAGTCCTCAACAGAGGAATACCAGTATACATCATTGTCTTTGCATTTGCTCTCTTAACTTTGCCTTTACATTATTTTAGTTGTGATTAATATTCTGTGATTGTGCTGCTAACATTTTTAATTAGCATTATTCCGCTGCCAACTCTATTCACCCCCCTCTAGAGTATTACGCTTTACTATTTCGTTCCTACAATTGGTATCAGAGCGGGTGTTACAGGTAAAGCAATGGTAACAGTGCAATTATTTATTATTTTTAATTAACTGTTATATAGATCACAGCACAATACATGGCAACTGTGAAATTTACAAGTGAAGGCCAGGCCACAAACAGACCCCCACTGTTTGATGGTACGAATTATACATATTGGAAAACACGGATGAGTTTCTTCATGAAATCCCTTGACTTTGATTTATGGTCTATTGTTCTTGATGGCTATCAAAAGCCACATCGTATAAATGTTGATGGAGTTTTAGTTGAAAAACCTCATAGCAGATATACAAAGGAAGAAAAGAAAAGGGCCAGTCTTGACGCACGTGCCTTTAATGCTCTTTTTTGTGCTTTAGACAGAACTGAATTTAACAGGGTGTCTATCTGCACAACGGCTAATAAAGTATGGAAGTTACTTGAAGTCACACATGAAGGCACGACTCAAGTCAAAGAATCTAAAGTCAGCAGACTTACTCAAGAGTACGAGGCGTTCAAGATGAAGCCCAACGAAACAGTTACACAAATGTTTGAGAGGTTCTTGGATATTATAAATCCTTTGTCCTCCCTAGGCAAAGATTACAGTAACCATGAAAAGATTCGCAAACTCCTGCGAGCTCTCACCAAGAACTGGATTCCAAAGGCTACTGCAATCATTGAAGGAAACGATCTCACAACTATGTCCCTCGAAGTACTCATGGGTAAGCTACTCATTCATGAACTGGAGCTACAAGATTTTGAAGAGCCTGCAGCAAAGGAGAAGACGATCGCTTTCAAGGCTCAACACAGAAAAGCTGCTGAAGGTTACTCAGACAGCAGTAGATCTGACGTTGAAGATCAAGCACTCTTAGCAAGGAAGTTCAAAAGATTCATGAGACATGAGAAGAGAGTCAAAGAAAACAACAGCAACAACTGGTATCAAGAAGATGCTGTCTGCTATGGTTGCAAGAAGAAGGGACACATGAAGAAGGATTGTCCCACAAACTCATCATCAAACAAGAAGAGCAACAGGTATGAAAAAGGGAACCTGAAGAGATCAACATCACGGAAGTATGCCAACACCAGCATATGGCATGAAAATGAAGCCAGCGACTCAGAAGACGAACAATCAGAAGATGCTACAAACGTATGCTTTATGGCATCTGATCAGGTACCTACTGAACCTGTAGTTGATACTTATGATGACTTCATCTTTGAGCAATTAGGAGATGCCTTCAGCGACCTAATGACTGATTACAGGAAACTGCGTAGCAAGTATCAGACCTCTAAGAAGGTACTGAAAGAGTATAAAGGTAAAATAGGTAGACTTACCGACCTACTAGCTGAGGTTAGAAATAATGTTAGTAAGTCTGGTGAGCTTTCTTCAACAAAGCTCTTATTACACGAGACTACCAAGTCATCTGAAGAGAAAGACAAAATTATTGACCAACTCAAGGAAGAACTTTCTATAGAGAAGAAAAGTCTTCGATGTGCACAAATCAGAATGGAAACACTTACTTCTGATTATACTAAGTTGTATGACACTTCCAAAAGATTGGAAATTAGGTTAGGAAAACAGCCTGAGCCTGCTGCTTCCTACCCTAACACGTGTCACTTACCGAAAAATCGGAACATTCCCAAGCCAAACACTGTCAGACCTAACCCTATCAAACCTTTACCCCAAAAGGTTAAGCCCAAACAGGATTATAGGCATGCTTTCTTCTATACTAGAAAACCCAAACCTACCAACCATGCACACCACTCAGCTTTCAACACTCGACATGCATAATGTCATTATTGTGGCCTCATTGGTCATATTTCATCTGCATGTAGAATGAGAAAGCTTGTTGATTTAAATATTTATGCCTGGATACCAAAAGCTAACAATTCAGGACCCTACAAGAAATGGGTACCAAAAGTTTCATCTGTAAACTGTTTTGTAGGTGGAACACCCTTCACATGCTAGAAGCAAATGGATCCTCGACAGCGGTTGTTCACGGCATATGACCGGTGACGCTATATTATTTGCAACACTGTCGAAGAAAAAGAAGGAAGGCTATGTCTCCTTCGGTAATAACTTGAAATGGTATATTATTGGTATCGGTGATGTTGGTAAGTCTCCCTATCCTGTAATTAAGGATGTCTGTCTGGTTACCGAGTTGAAACATAATCTACTCAGCATAAGTCACCTAGCTGATCATGGTTATGGAATCAACTTTGGCAAAGACAAATGTACTATAGTTGACAGCTCAACTGGTAGTACTATCTTTGAAGGTATCAGGGAAAACAATATATATGTTTTCTATTTGTTAGAAGAAACTAACATTTCAGGTAGATGCTTAATGGCCAAGAGTGATGAGAGTCATCTGTGGCATATGAGACTCGGTCACGCTAATATGGATACAATATCAATATTATCCACAAAGAAGCTAGTACGCGGTTTACCGGACATTACATTCAAGAAGGATTCGGTATGCAGTCAATGTGAAAAGAACAAAGCTACCAGATCCATATTCAAATCAGTAAACGTATTATGTACTACTAGACCTATACAATTGCTTCATATAGACTTATTTGGTCCTAGCAGAGTTGCTAGCCTCGGAGGTAAACTTTATGCTTTTGTAATTGTAGATGATTTCTCTAGATACATGTGGGTATACTTCTTGACACGCAAGAATGATGCATTATCTGAATTTGTCGCCTTTTGCAAGAAAGTTTAGAATGAAAAAGGTTACATGATCACTCGTATTAGAAGCGATCATGGTGGCGAATTCGAAAATGCAGAGTTTGAGCATTTTTGTGACACACACGGTTTTATACACGGGTTCTCCTGCCCTAGGACTCCACAACAAAATGGAGTTGTGGAACGTAAGAACAGAACTCTAACCGAAATGGCCAGGGTGATGTTAAACCAGTTTAGTCTACCCAAATATTTCTGGGCTGAAGCTGTCAATACAGCTTGCTTTGTTCTCAATAGAGTTCTAATTCGACCCAAATCGAAGAAGACTCCATTTGAGTTATGGTTTGATAGAATTCCTTCAGTTTCATACTTTAGAATATTTGGCTGTAAATGTTTTATTCTTAATACAAAAGACAACTTGGGAAAATTAGATGAAAAGGCCGATGAAGGTATATTTTTAGGTTATGCGGTCAAGAGCAAAGGATACAGCGTCTTCAACAAACGAACAATGATCATCGAAGAATCAATCAACGTCACCTTTGATGAAATGAATCAAATGACTGTCGATGACAGTGATGAAGATCTGCCTGCATCAAGCTCAACATCCGCTGATCCTCAACCAAGCTCTGCTCTAGCTGAACCTCCTAGAGAAGATCCAGGAACCAGCTACCTTCAGAATCTACCGAAAAGGTTGAAATTTACAGCTGATCATCCAAAAGATTTGGTAATTGGTGATATTACCAAAGGAGTAAGTACTCGTACATCCAGTAGAGATATTGTTTCTAGTGTTGCATTTATTTCACAGCTAGAACCCAAAACTATTGATGAAGCATGTAGTGATAGTTTTTGGATAGATGCTATGCAAGAGGAATTAAACCAATTTGAACGGAATCAAGTTTGGGAACTTGTTTCCAAGCCTATTGATCATCTGGTCATTGGCACCCGTTGGGTATTCCGAAATAAACTAAATGAGAATGGTTTAGTGACTCGTAATAAGGCTCGACTCGTAGCTCAAGGATACAATCAGGAAGAAGGTATCGACTACGATGAGACTTTTGCCCCAGTTGCGAGATTAGAATCCATTCACATGTTATGTGCATTTGCATGTTTTCATGATTTCAAACTATTTCAAATGGATGTCAAGAGTGCTTTTTTAAATGGCTTTATAAAAGAAGAAGTTTTTGTAGCACAACCTCCAGGTTTCACGGATTTCAAAAACCCTGATCATGTTTTCAAGTTGAAGAAAGCCTTATACGGTTTAAAACAAGCCCCTCGTGCTTGGTATGATCGTCTAAGCTCTTTTCTACTTGACAACGACTTTTCAAAAGGCAAGGTTGACACTATACTGTTTATTAAGTCTTTTAATGGCAAACCTCTTTTAATTCAAATCTATGTTGATGATATTATATTTGGATCTACTGATGAATCTCTGTGTCAAGAATTTTCTAAGTGTATGCAAAATGAGTTTGAGATGAGCATGATGGAAGAGCTGAAATTCTTTCTCGGATTGTAAATCAAACAAACTGATAATGGGACATTCATAAATCAAGCCAAGTACACAAAAGACTTGCTAAAGAAGTTCAATCTGGACAATGTCAAACCTATTGGCACTCCAATGACAACTTCAACAAAGCTTGATTCAGATGAACAAGGCAAGCCAGTCGACACACGTAAGTATCGAGGTATGATTGGTAGTTTACTTTATTTAACTGCTAGTCGTCCAGATATAATGTTTAGTGTTTGCCTGTGTGCACGTTTTCAAGCTAACCCAAAGGAATCACATCTGTCTGTAGTTAAGCGTATCTTTCGATACCTTAAGGGAACTTCTTCTGTTTGGCTTGTGGTATCCCAAAACTAAGTCCTTTGACCTTATTGGTTATTCGGATGCAGATTTTGCTGGATGCAAAGTTGATAAAAAAATTACAAGTGGTACATGTTATTTCTTAGGCAAGGCTTTAGTCTCATGGTTTAGTAAAAAGCAAAATTCTGTAGCCCTATCAACAACAGAGGCTGAGTACATCGCCGCAGGACGTTGTTGTGCTCAGATTTTATGGATGAAACAAACCCTAGAAGACTATGATTTATTTTACACACATATTCCCATTTTCTGTGATAACACGAGCACTATTAATTTGACTAAGAATCCAGTATGTCACTCTCGTACTAAACATATCGAGATTCGACATCATTTTCTTAGAGATCATCATCAAAATGGAGATATAAACCTTGTGTACATAGATACTGAAAATCAACTAGCTGACATCTTCACTAAACCTCTAGCGGAAGATCGTTTCAATTATTTACGTCGAGAATTAGGAATTTTGGACGTCAATAATATTAATTAATTTTGTTTTATGATTATATATCATTATGCAAAAACTGTGTTAGAGACAAGCCAATAAAGAGTCTGTCCGTCACCACAACTACGGTTGAAGCGAAGCGGTACTTAAGAGTTCCCCGGTGAACCTCCGCCAGCTGGGACAGTACTCCTACAGCTAATCTGAGACAGTCGCTGTGTAACGACATTTAATTCATAAAATAATATTAATTATGTTAATTGATGGCTAAAATAACTAATCTTTGAATTAAATATTTGAAATGAGACAATGAAAAAGAATGGCAAAAATCAACTATAAAGAACCCTAGGCGAATTCGGCCAGAGCTCTGACCGAATTCGGCCCGAGTTCGGTTGAGGGTGTCAGGTTATATATACAGAACCCGAGAAGCCCTTCTTCTTCATTGCTTCTAAACCACATCATAACAGCAGCAGCAGCCGCGAAGGAGCCCCGAACCCTATGTAACTCCCATATTCTGAATACGTATTTTGTCAAGCTTGCATGTATTTCAGACCTGTATTTTATTTTCTTGAATTTTGGCCTGTACTTGTAATTGACTTGACTTACGGATTTTGGTTCTCGTAATTGGGTTTTTACCTGACTTGGTTCATTTTGTGGAGAAGGATTGGTTTGATTTGATTTGGTTTGGTTTAGCATGCATTGGACCACAATTGGTTATCCTCTACCTTCATTCCACCACAACCCACCCTCTTTATTATCCCCACCTAACACTCTCTCTCCTCATTACTTCCCTCCGTTAATTTCTTCTTCTTCTTCCTCTACACAACACCATCACCCATAGGCAAGTGCACCTTGCCACCACATGAGAACCACTTTTTATTTGTTCATTAGCTAGATTAGGCCATGGTGACCAACATTAGGGCTTGATATTTTGTGATTTGGAGTCTTCATTGTTCTAGATCTAGGTTTTAACTATTTTCGGATTTACATGGTTTTGATCTATTTTGGTTGGATTTTTGTGGATTTTGATGCTTCCATGTGGAAAAGAATTCAATTTTACTCAAGTTAGACCTTTGAAAATCTAGATTTGGCTTTGATTTGACAAAGATATGAAGAATGGAATTTTTGGGTGTTCTTGGTGTTCTTCTCGGCCTGGAGTAGCAGCCTGCAGCCTGCGCTCTTTAGCGCAGTGCTGGACTTCGCATCCCCTCTCTCGGCCTGCGCTCTTTAGCGCAGCGCCGACCGCACAGCTTGCCCCTTAGCAAACTGCGCTCAACCCGAGTGCGCATGGATTCATGCGCAGTCTGCTCATGCGCAGTCCGTTCATGCACAGTCTGCTCATGCGCAGTCCGCTCCTGCACAGTCCTTCCCTGCACAACTTGGACCCTGTACCATCCATCCCTGCGCAACCTGATCCAGCACAATCCATCTGCTGCGCCATCCATCCCCGCATACTTCACTCATGCGCAATCTGACCCCTGCGCCAACCAACTCAGCGCAAGCCGACTTCTGCGCCGCTCACTCCTGCGCAGTTGGCCCCTGGCACACTTGACTCCTGCGCAACCCGACCCCAGGGACCCTTGCGCAATCTGTTCAATCATGGAGATTTGGTTTTATTTTTCCTTAAGCTTGGCTCTTCTATAGCCCTGTATATTGATATTTTATTAGATATTTTACGCCCATTTTATATCCTTATGCCTTTTGTCATGAACTTGATTTTACTTAATATGTTTGGAATGACTATTGTACATGGCATGGTATGACAAAGAACTAGCATAACACGACAGTGACCCGTAGTGGTGCACTCCTGACATGACCAACCTGACATGATAGTGGCCCGTCGTGGCGCACTCCTGACAAGTACCCTGACATGATTTATCTTGATGCTATTGCGACGGCTAACTTGACTCGTATAATCAACTTGACACCGTGGGTGTTCCTGCTTGCTTGCTTGTGCAATCCACTTGTCTTGTCTTGTATCATGTCTAGGACGTGACTCCCTGGTTCCCACGGTCAGGGATTCATACTGAATATGGATTAGGCTAATGACTAGATCAAACTATAGTTCATGGAGAATTTCCAGTCACAGGCAATCTCGTTATCTGGGCGCTCTTAATTGGACTTGTAGCTTGCCGACGAGTAGAGCACATTTCCAGCGCACTGTCATGTGTTGCACCCTCTAAGGCACCTAAGGGTATATCGTCTCCGGGGCGATGTACCCAACCATACTCTCAACCCGCGGAAGGATAACTGGATGGTCTACAGGGCTTGGAACTGGGAAATTCTCATTGCATCTTGTTAGTAATTAAGGCTTGTGATAACCCTAGTTAGTTAAGTAGTAAGCCGTAGTACTTGCTTGGCCGCTTGTGAATGGATGGAGTCCAGCCTTGTCTAAGTCTTGTCTAGTCCCTGTACCTGGCTACTCTTGTACATGCTTGTTTTACTTATCTGTAACAATAAATGCGTAGAGACAGAGTGCTGTTCAGGCGAATGGTTACAACCTCGGTCCTTGTCTGGTTTAAGGGTTATAACCTGGCTCCCGGAATGGTCCCACGTCACTAGTCGTTTATTGTCCTGTTGCACTCTTTATTTACTTGTACCTTCTTCCATTTCTTTTCTTATGTTCTGATATGCTGGCTTTTGTTCTTATTTCGTGGCCTCCCTTGTGGCACTTGCTCTTTCTGGGGTTTGACCCAGCTGGTTTTGTGTGGCCAGATTTTGGAGCAGCTCTCGAGGATCTTTCGAACCTCCAGCCCGATGGTGGCGACTAGAAGGAACCCGGGCTACGAGTGGGTTTTCTATTTTGTTTTGCTCACTCTATTGTAAAGTTATTCTTTTGAGGCGTTTAGCCGACGAGCACCTGTTAGCTCGATGCACTTTACTTACTGTCTGCCTACGGGCTGTAAACATGATTAACAAATCCTAGGGTTGATCATATATGACTTAACTCTTGCTAGTCCTAGCATTTTGTATGACTAGCTTCATGATCAGCTGATATGTAATATTTGGGACGCCTTTTATTGTATATTTGGTGGTCAAACATCTTGTAACTATATTACTTGCTTGAGATTGAGACAATAGGCTTGACCCTAAGAGACCGTTGGCTTGTAGTAAACCCTCATATCTAGACAGCCGTGACCGTATAGTTGAGATGCATTCTATTTCAATATACGTAGCTGGCTATGTACGCCCCCGCTCTCCAGTATTCTGGTTCTGGGGCGTGACACCCTAGCTTTTCACCACCCTCCTTCTTCCAATCCAAGTGGTGAAATCAATCCAAAATTTAGATTCGTGCGGAGTTCGTCGTTCTCTTCGACTTACTTTGATTTCGGAAGGTATAACTCCATCTTTGTCCACTTTTCTATTAGTGCATTTTTAATTCAATTTGCACAAATGGCTTCCAAATTCAATCCTTCAAAGAGGAAGAAGACGACCCCTAGTGAGGAAGGGTCATCTTCGCATCCGCATACGGATTCCCTCTTCTCGCCGGTCCAAACGAGCGACGGTGCGTTCGACAGGTTTTTCTTCCAAACCCTAGACCAAGCCCTACTGTGGTATGGAGACTTCTCCATGAGATCCATATGCACAGGCGCTCCAGTCAAATGGACTGTACTTCCTGATCATCGTCATTTCTTTGAGGCATTAGGGTTACATCTTTTTGTAAAAATCTGCTTCCCTATAGCAACTAATGCCATTAGATTATTTTATTGCAATCTCATATTAGACACTTTTGATGTGAGCACTCGTGTTGGAGGTATTGATATCAATTTTGATGATAACCTCTTAGCGGAGATCCTTGGTATCCCTAACGAAGGTGAACCGCTAGTCGACATCACTGAATTTGATTACCCCGAAGGCACAACACTCGCAAGTTTCAAAGCGGAACTCTGTGCACCTGATAGAGTACGCTCTGGAAAGTTCAAGGCTAACAACCTGAACTTGTTTAACTATGAATTGCATCGCATCATCTATTCCACTATCCTTCCAAAATCCACTTTAAAGGATGATGTGACTTCTCTTGAGCTGTCCGCCATCTACCACATTCTTAAGGGGATTCCATTTTCTGCCCCTAAGACCATGATTCGGTCGTTGTCGTACAAGAGATAGAAATCTCTCTTGGCGATGATTCTCCCACGCATCTTTCAGCGCTTCGATATCGATCTGTCGACTTGTACTCAGGACCCTGAGCCCAAGTTTCTTCAGTTATCTCGTCGTAGCATGACTGCTACAGCTCCACATCCTGCTCCTTCTGCTGCACCTCCTCCACCACCTCATCAGTATGCCATGACATTTGAGGGCATACATCAGCATTTATCTGCTTTGCACGTCTCGATGAGTGACATGGCTCGCGAACGTGAGTTCCGCGACGTGACCCGTTATCAGGCACTTGCAAATTCCTTAGCTGATCTTCGTTTCGCCCAGACTGGTCATTCAGCCGGTTCCATCCCTAGAGATCCAGCTTTCTATGGTTACCGCTGTGAGGATGAGGCTGTTCATGCCTACTTCCAGCCCGGTTACGCCTATGATTGGTACCGTCCTGATCGTGCTCCACCTCATGACTTTGTTGGTGAGTTCTATGCTGGCGCCCCACCTCATCCTTCTGGCGCTGGTACCTCTGGTGCTGGTACTTCAGGACATGCTGGTCGTGCTGATGATGATGATGAGGAGATGTGACTATATGATTTTGAGTGATATTTTATTGTACACTTGGAAATGCTCCGACATTCCAAGTTTTTATCAGTACTTTTTGATTATTATCAGCACTTTTTAGTTTGCTTCAGTACTCATTTATTTTCATGGACATGTTTATTTTGCCTCAGTTTATGGCATTCCAGTTTATTTCATCACTATGTTTCAGTTTCAGTTTATGATAGCACTATCTCTTTATATTGCTTCATTCTTTATAACTGCCTGTGAAATTATATGCCAGTGATGATTTTCTTTAATACATGCCTGTGATATTTCTCTTTTATTTCTGTCTTATTTCTTTTATATGTGTTTTCTCACTATTTGTTACTTATGCATTGATTACGGGAGAGCTTTATCTTTTGCAATTATTTTGCTAAGTGACAAAGGGGGAGAAAATTAAAAGATCTAACATTTTTTATAGATAATACAGGATATGAACAATTCTACTTTTTGATATTTTGAACAAGCTTAATGTTATATCATTCATAGTTTGTCAATTATCAAAATGGGGGAGATTGTTGGCCCATTGGTCATATGGTCAACCTGATTTTAATAATTGATCAAACTCTGTCTGGATATACGAAGCTAGCCGGGACATCTCGGATTCTTGGAAATGATCAAGAATGGCTATCCACTAAATTCAAGACCGAAGATCTGTTTGCCTACTCGAGTCCGTAATTCCTTATGCAATGTATTTTTTATTTTATTTGAGTCTAGGAATATATTGTACACCGAGTCGTACTGGCAAATAGGCTATCCCTTAAATGAGTTCAAAATGTTTTTAAAATGACCTCTCAAAAAGGTTTACAAAAATGTTTTCAAAAAGATTTTAAAAAATCACCAAAAAGCTTTTTCAAAAACCCTAACTAAACCCTGACTTAACCCTGACAGAACTCGGACCGAGTTCGGCCAGAGTTCGGTTGGTGGCCGTTGTGATTTTGAATCCTTGGAACTTGGTCCTCCTGCGGTTGCGGATTTGACCGAGATTTGCTCAAAGAGTTCTGCCCGAATTCTGCCCGAATTCTGTCAGAAGTCTGCATTTGGAACACCTATAAATAGAGAAGGATTTCGATCATTTCAACTCACTCATTCACTTTCAATCTTCTCTCTATCTAAAGCTTTCAGTCTTCCAAAGAGTTTTCTAGAGCTTTCAATTTCAGATCCCAAGCCAGTTACGATCCTCTAGTCAATTTGCCAGTGCGGTACGGTCTAGAAGTTTCTGAGAGATTGTAATCAGAAGGCTTGATTGAAGAATACCTCTTCACATTTGAAGCTGGACGAGTTCTTCGTATCAAATCTCGTATTGTAGAAGTTGCAAGGACTTCGTAAGAAAACTTGCGGCTTTTCCAATAGTGGATTCAATTGGTAGCAAGAGTTCTACCGACTGGATTAGTCCTCAACAGAGGGATACCAGTATACATCGCTGTCTTTGCGTTTGCTCTCTTAACTTTGTCTTTACATTATTTTAGCTGTGATTAATATTCTGTGATTGTGCTGCTAACATTTTTAATTAGCATTATTCCGCTGCCAACTCTATTCACCCCCCCTCTAGAGTATTACGCTTTACTATTTCATTCCTACAGTTACAAAGATTGATATAGAGAAAGATGGACCATTGCCCCTCAAAGAGTTTATTTGCTAGATGTTGTATTCATGCATTGGTCTCGGACAACTTGTATACAAGGTCACTAGATCTCTCGACGATTTCCAGGGCACTGGCGGCTGATCGGCCTAGGAGAGATTATCTAGACACTACGAGGTGCAAGGGCCTCGGGTGTTGCATCAATGTCCTTAGCGACGAGCTGAACCCAAGAGTCACAGCGGCTAATCATGGGTTTTCCATGGACCATCATATAGATAAGTGTGGATTGGTGCAAAGCTGAACCAGAGAGTCACAGCTGCCAATCGGTCTGTATGTGTCTATCATATGTTTTGCTAAGAGCTAACGTTGCAGAGACGAACAGAGAATAATATGGGTTTTATCATGTTTATGCTAATCCTTGTCTTGTGCAGGGATGGACCGTCGGCTATGGTTAGAGTCACTGAAAAGTGATATACATGTGTTGCTTAAGTTCCTATATAAATGCTTGCAAAGATTAACCTTTTCCATGAATGATATGTCCCACTAAAGAAAAGATAATGTATCATGCTTGTCATTGTCCCTAACAGTTGCTTGAATAGAGAAATAAATATGCTCATGAAACACGTTGTGCACTACACATGAAATGAATAGTCATCGTGCTTGAAATCAAAAGAGTCCCTTATATGCTTGAAATGAAATGAAACAAATGTTGGCTTTTCAAAGATGTTTTCAAAAGAGATGTAAACTGACTCTATATGCATGGGATGAACATAGGTTAAGACTAGCAAGATCACATCACAAGAAGCGTTTTCTCACTAAATGAACAGTGATCATTTCAGACAAATGTAGCTCTTTGTTCACAATTCACCAGTATGCTGATATACTGACCCACCATCAGTCTGCATGCAGGTGCACTATGCATCGAGAAGGATAGTCCAAAGCAATAGCATGAGCCTCATCCTCAAGAGCCAAAAATCAGAAGAGATGTCAAGAGATGACATTTGTTGCAAGAGTTGGTTTTGTATATAAAGGGATGTAATGTATGGGAACGGGATCATTGTAATCTGTAAAGTTCTGAGAGAATGTAACATTGTATCAGAGAGAATTGAGAGCTTGTAATCTGTTCAAATAAAATCAATAAACAGAAATGTTCTTGTTACCATTGTGTTCAATGCATGTATTCTGAAATATGTCCGCTGCTGCTTCAATTATCTGCGATACATTCCGCTGCGTATTGCCAACCTTGTCTATCTTGTCTTGCTTCAGGTCTCGGCCTTGTGCAAGCGCAACTTAGGCTTGCACGGCATCATGCCTTAGCAAGGACGAACGGTCTCTCAGAGTCCGAAACGAGGACGAAAGGACTCTGCGGGATCGGGGCGTGACTGAATAGTCCGATCGCCTTGATAACCGAAGAGTCGGTTACACTGCACATGGATCGATGCGTTGGTCTATGGGCTACGCCTATAAATAGAAGCATATTTTGGGATGAAGAGACTTCTTTATCCTTTCTCTGTCTTCGATTCTTCTTGTCCTAGTTTTTTTGTCTTCATCTTCCTTCTCTGATCATTAGCAATGGCTCCCAAGTCCTCCAAGGTTGCGACGAAGGCTGCGGCGAAGGATAAGGGCGTGGCCTCGACGTCGGCTACGGCACCCAAAGCTCATTCCGACGTTCATCCTGCCGTTAAGGGTAAGGATTTGGGAAAGGCATATGCTTCGAAGCCCTAACAAAGTCGGCTCTGTTGAATGCTTTATGCACAAGCATTTAATACGAACTGTTCAAATTGTATGGGCCGCATACATGTCCCATAACTGAGCCGCATGGACGTATACCCCATGTCCGAGCCGCATGGGTGTTGTCTAGTGGCCACCCAGGCGCTTCACAAACTGGACCGCATGATGACCCTTCTAACAGAGCCGCATGAGTTCCTCTCAATCAGGACCGCATAAGTTCGTCTGAATTGGGTCGCATGAGGTTCTGACCATCTCCTAACTTTGTTTTTTTTTATCTTTGATTCTTGCAGCAACCCTGCCGAAGGCTGAGATCATTATGAAGGAAGAGTTGTTGCTCCCTTTCAAGCAAGAGTCATCGCTTGTTAAGGAGGAGGTAATGCCAAAAACAGAGGAACAGAAAGGAGAGCTGGCGCCCCTTGCTGTAAAGGAGGAGCCCCAGTCTGACAGCGGTAGTGCTGGGAGTCCTGACTTTCCTGCTTCGGAAGAGGATTTTGCTCAAGTATATCCTTCATATGCAAAATGGTTGAGGGATTGGTATATGCGCCCCCGCAACTAAGATTCGTGGGCTTTGACAAATGTCCGTCTTTTATCTTGATATTCCTGTATGTCTTTAGCTGTAGTTTGTGTTTTGCTCCTTTTGGACATCAATGTAATCTGTTTCCTTCTTGTATGAATGAAATAATAAAGAACTTTTCTGGCTTGCTCATGAGATGTAGTCATGTGAATGTAACTGATTTTAAACAGAATATATTAGCTCTATTCTTTGCTTGTAGTAGTTGCCCCAATGGGAGACTTTTTGTGGACCTATTATCCTTGGCGTACCCTGGTTCTGGATACGGATAATAAGTTGGGAGAGAACCAACATACTTACTCAGAGGTAATTAGGACATGGCAAGCATGAGGGTTTCTTCGATGGAGCCTTCCTACTCAGAGGTAATGAGGACGTGGTAGGAGTGGGCTCCATGAAGGGGTACATAGAACGACTCAGAGGTAATGAGGACATAGAAGTTCTATGTAGAGGGGTGATTTATTTTTGGCGGAAGTGGGACGACTCAGAGGTAACATCGACGTGGTCGTTTTGGGAATTTTGTGGATCTGTTACCCTTTTTGTGCACTGAGAGTACGGGTAGTGGATCATGAGGGAGGAGCTCTTTCAGAAGAATAAGTTCAGAGGTATGGTCATACATGACTTACTACCTAAAAGAGTGACCGGAATGTAAGTTCAGAGGCACCTGCGGGTACATAACTCAGCAATCTGGGATATTTGGAGGAAGAATGTGGGTTCAGGGGTACCAGAGGGTACATAACTCAGCAATCTAGGATTTGGAGAATGTGAGTTCAGCGGTACCGGAGGGTACATAACTCGATAATCTGGGATTTGGAGAATGTGAGTTCAGCGGTACCGGAGGGTACATGACTCAATAATCTGGGATTTTGTGAATGTGAGTTCAGCGGTACCGGAGGGTACATGACTCAATAATCTGGGATTTTATGAATGTGAGTTCAGCGGTACCGGAGGGTACATGAATCAATAATCTGGGAGTTCAGCGGTACCTGAGGGTACATAACTCAATAATATAGAATTGGAGAATGTGAGTTCAGCGATATCGGAGGGTACATAACTCAATAATCTAGAATTTGGAGAATGTCGTTTAGATATAATATTTCTTCAGGAACTTGTCGTTGACGGGCAACATGAGCAAATCTCCATTTTGTTTCGCGAGGCGGTAAGCACCGTTGGAGAATACAGCCTCAATGATAAATGCCCCTTTCCACTTTGGCTGGAATTTGCCGACGGTTTTGTGAGTCATAACCATCGGCCTCCGAACTGCCAGAACGAGATCGCCCACTTGGAATGTTCTGATTTTAACCTTCTTATTGAAGGCTCCGGAAATGCGTGCTTGGTATAGCGCGATTCGTTGCTGAGCCAAGAGGCACTTTTCATCTAAGGCCTCCAACTCTTGTAGCCGACGATGGTAGTTATCGTCTATCGTCAATTGGTAAGTGAGAGCGACGCGGAGCAAGGGTATTTGAGTCTCCAATGGGAGAACTGCCTCACTCCCGTACACCAGGGAGAATGGTGTGTTTCCAGTGGCTTTTCGGACTGTAGTACGGTACGCCCATAAGCATTCACCAAGCTTCTCATTCCAATCGCATTTATTGGATGATACGAACTTTTTGAGCAACTTGATGATGGTTTTGTTTAATGCTTCTGCCAACCCATTCGCTGCTGGATTGTATGGCGTTGAAGCAATATTCTTGATTCGATATTTGTTGCAGAATCAATAGAAGGCGTGGCTTGCGAACTGCGGGCCATTATCGTGGATGATCCTTCGGGGCAGTCCAAAGCGATAGATGACGTGATGCTTGAGGAAGCTGATCACGTTTGAAGTCTTCACTTCTGCAAGCGGAACAGCTTTCACCCATTTGGAGAAGTAATCTGTGATGGCGAGTATGAAGAGATGTCCTCGTGACGAAGGTAGAATGATTGGACCGATGATGTCCATTCCCCATGCTTCGAATGGCCAGAACGCCACTGTCGGATGTAGAAACTCGGATGGATGGTGGTTGAAATCCGCGTGGACTTGACAGGCTTTGTACTTTCATGCATAGTCTATCACATCTGCTACCATCGTAGGCCAGTAGTAGCCCATTCGACGAAGACGGTCTTGCAATTTTGGGCCAGGCTGATGGGCCCCACAGACACCGTCATGAGCTTCGCGTACGGCTTCTTTGGCTTCTGCGTTTGACATACATCGAAGCAATAATCCAACATAGGATCGGCGATATAGCATTTTTGTCTCTATATCGTAGAAGAATCTGAGAGTACGCCTTCTGATAGAGGTGGCTTCCTTTGGGTTCTCGTGCATGATGTCGTAGACTACAAAGTCTATGAATGGTTGTCTCCAGTCTGGTACTTCGTTGATCGTATGAGCAGAATAACTCGCCACGAATTGAACGTTGTTCTTGGGACAGACCAGTTTATGGCCTATCACGTCCACCAAATAATATGTCACGACCCGCACCCTAGAGTTAGGGCACTAGACGTGGGTACGTCCAGCCTACGCCGCAGTGTCGGCGGTAGAACGCTGTCCTTGGTCTCATGCATCTAACAGTATAAGGCTAAACAGTTTATACTCCCCGAATAGGGGTGACATAGCAGATACAGACTCAATCACATCTAAGGTAGAGCATGATAAGGATAGATAAAACATGAAATCCAAAAGAGGTACAACAGAGAGAAATCTAAGTGTCTAAGATACACAAATCCAGAAATACATCTCAAATCTCCAAACTCAGATACAATAATCCATAAAGTAAATACAACTCCAGACAATTGAAATAACTATCTAAACAACCTCTAATGTGTCTCCTCTAGGCTAGCAGGCAACCTCCAAGCTATCTGTAAAATTTATCAACAGGTCCAGTCAGGACGGGAACGAGCACATATCTCTAAAACAGTTCATAGCAGGTTAGGAGTATAAATCATGCAATAGAGTAAAATATAGGAAGTGCTGAATAGGAAGTACGAGTAAACAGGAGATATTTTGTAACTGAAAGTAAATACATGATAGTAGAGACTGTAAGTGGCTACGTGATTTAGAGCACAATATGGTTATGTAAACAGCTTAGGGGCACATGAATACAACTAAGGAAGCACATGAATACAGCTAAGAAGCACATGAATACAGTTACTGGGGATAATATTCACATAACCAATTCTACTTACCCCGCCCCAATCAATACACAAGGATCCATTCGAGTTACGTTATAGGCACATGAATACAGCTAAAGATACGTGAACTCATGTAATGAGTAGTACATGAGGCACATGATAGCACATGAAAGCACATGAAGCACATGAAAGCACATGAGAGCATGTAAATACATGAACTAGTACGAGTACAAGGAGTACCTGATGCACATAATAAAGTACATGAACATAAAATACCCGATGCACCCGTAGAGGGATAACATCTCAGGAAAGGATCCATATAGTACTAATCCGTGAAGATACGTGTCAGCATCAAGTAGAGTAATCTAGAGCAAGAAAATAATCCAGGTAAGTATGAAAAGATCAGAGAATGTACTCGCCTCGATTGGTTGGAGTCGACGTGCGCGACACGAACGTGTCGACACAAGGTAGGTACACTGCTATGCTCTACAGAGGGTCCCAGACGACGACACGGGCAGTCCCAATGAGTCCAGAGTAGACCAAATAGCCTAATTTGGTATATAAAAGTCTAAAATCAGGGTTCAGCGCGATTATCAATACAAGAAAGAAATTCAAAATTTAAAAGATGAAAAATGACTATTTTAGTTCGTGATTAAAAGGTGATTGATTAATAAAAAAAAGAGTTTAAGAAATAGTCAAAAATTAATACTCATAGCTAATTTTGAATTAGTAATAAAATCCACAAAAGTACGATAAAGTTTTCATAATGATTTTATTGGAAAACAGATATACACATAACTAAGTAACTTATTATTTTTTTTAAGAAATTAGGGCAAATAAAAGATAAGCTAATGATTCTAGATATGGCCCATAGTACAAGTATATTTTTAAAACAGGCTTTAGGTCAAAAAATATTTAAAAGGTATATATTTGTATATGTGGGCTAAGGCCCAAAATAATTCTAATTAAAACTTTTGTTGGCCATAAAGTCCAACCCAAGAATTTAAATAGCCTGAGGCCAACCAAAACAAATATAGGCCCATTTATAACCAAAGCCAAATTATTATTATTATAATCAAAATAACAGAGCCTGGCCCAAGGTTCAAAGGCCCGGCCCAAATAGTTCCTGCTAACAACAGACCTTTAGTCTAAATTAACAACCAATCCATCCTAATTAATATTATTTAAAAACTATAACTAATATAAACATATAAATCATAATTAATATAAAAATATAAATTATAACCAATATAATTTATAAATAATATAACATATAACTATATTAATAAACATTAAGAAAAGGGGGTGTAGTTTCTGATCCCGATTTCACCAAAAAATTAGGGCTCACATCGGGGGAGCGGAGGCGGACTGCGCCGGCGGAGCGGCTTGTCTGGTCGGAGCGCGGCGGAGCGCCGGGAAGGCGAGGAAGGGCTGGGCCAGGGGGGTTCCAGGGAGCGGCGGGAAGGCGAGGAAGAGCTCGCGCGGCGGCGCGAGCGGAGGCGGTCGCCGGTCTTAGTCAGAGGCGGAGGCTCGGGGACGCACGGATGGGCGGCAGTACCCCAGCGGCGGTGGACGGGTCAGGTCCTCTCTCTCCCTCTCTTTCTCTAATGGTGGTGGGGATGTTGTGTTGGTGGCGGTGGTGGCACGTTGTGATGGCGGCGGTGGTGGCGCGTTGTGATGGCGGTGGCCGGGTGGTGGATCTGATAGTGAACGGTGGTTCGGGTGGCGTAGAGGAAGGGTGGTGGACGATGGTGTTTTGGTCGTGGCGGCGGTTCTGATGGTGAATGGTGGTGGTATTCCTGAATGGGGCGGTCGGGTGGTGGTTAATGGTGTTGGTGGCGGTGGTTGATGGTGTTGGTGGCGGTGGTTGATGGTGAACGGTGGCGGTGAAGGGTGATTCTGGTGGTGGCGGCAGTTCTGATGGTGAACGGTGGTAGTGTCTATCCGTGGTGGTGGCGGTCGGTTGTATCTCCGGCGATAGCCGGAGACGCAGGGGTTGGGTGATGGCTGAGTCATAGAGGCAGGAAGGATGGGAAATGGCGGCTGCCCCTATTCCCTAGGAATGTGTGTAGGAAATTTAGGGTTTGGGAAAATGTGATATTTATAGGAAAAATGGGGGAAAATCCTAAAAATGTAAAATGTAATAGGAAAATAGGAAAAAATAGTGGAAACTAACATACTAACTGCTAACCACTAACATTTTACTATCTGTCGATAATTAGTTGTCACCCCCAGTTTTCAAATTTGGGGTATTTTCGTCATTTTCAAGTTTTATAAATTTTTAGGAATTTTATTTGATTTTATATGATTTTTAGGGATTTGTTTGAGTTGGTTTGAATTTTATCCAATTTGGACTTAAGTTGGAGACCCGGGTAGCCTGGACCCTAGCGGTACCCACATACTAGCTGGACTTGGCCCACATACTATCCTAATTAGGCTAGAAACCATAAACCCTTTTTCCATAGCTTAATTAGTCATTTTAGAGGCTAATTTAATTAGTTAGAGTTAAACCGAAACGAACCGAACCAAACCGAATTCAATTAGAACCAAACTAAGCCTAATGGGTTGGGGGCTTAGTGGATCCCCAACCCAAACCCACCAAGCCATGGCCGGCCAAGTGAAGTCCCCCCCCCTCTTTCTTCTACACTAATTAAACACTCTCTCTTTCTCAAATTTCTTTCTTCTTCCCAACTCCTCCTTCTCAAGAGCCCAACCTATTCTAGGTATGTAATTTCTCCCCTATTTATTACTCTTTTCCATTTATTGCTTTCACAATAAGTGTAGAGAAGAGGATTCTCTACACTTTGCCTATAGAAAATTATAGGTTTCCTAATAATATAGGTTAAGAATTTATTATGGTTTAATCCTTTTTGAGAGTGGTATATATATATTGTATATGTATGTATCAATGCTTAGAGTTGTGCATTAGAACTTATAGTTGTGCATTAGAGCCTTAGAGTTGTGCGTGAGAGCCTTGTAGTTGTGCAGGAATGCCTTAGAAGTGTGCAGAATGCTATTCAGGAAAAACTGTGCAGTAGAGCCTTAAAGGTGAGCAGAGGAGCCTTAAAGGTGAGCAGAAGTGCCTTAAAGGTGAGCATGAGAGCCTTAAAGGTGTGCAGGTTGTCCCAGTGTACTAAAATCCGAGAATTGAGTATTTTGTGTGTTTGTGCTTTATATGCGTGTGTAAGGGAAATTGGAGAGTGTGTGTGTGTGTTTATATATAGATAGATACATAGAGAAAATTAGAAGAAGTTTAGGAAGAATTAGAAGAAGAAAGGGTAAGAGGAAAGAAGGGAAATGAGAAGATTTAAGAGAATTAGAAGGAGGAACTAGAAGAAAAGTTAGGAGAATGAGAAGAAGATTAGAAGAGAATAGGAAAGGAGAATAGGAAGTAGTAAGGAGGAGAAGAATTAGAATGGGAGGAAGAAGTTAGAAGAGGAAATTAGAAGAGGAATTAGAGTGAGAGATAGAAGGAGTTTTTAGGAGAAATCGAGTTAGAGAGCGAATTTGAGCCCGGAGTATCGGAACGCAATAAAACTTGGCGTGGAGTTAGAATACATGATTTAGATTTTGCGGGTAGGCTCCCGAGTGGAAATCGGGGTCGTAGGGCGCCGGTATCGCGCCGTATCAGTGCGTATCTTGAAATATTCAAGATTTTGGCAACGGGCCGTATCATGGACCGGATGTCCACGTTACCTAGGTATTTTGGTAGGTAATATATGTATAGGCTAGTATCATACTACCCTGGAAAGATTGGGTCAAAATATCAAGCGTAGGTAGGCTAACTAGATAATCGCCGAAGGTAGAATTTTGCCCTTTTTAAGGGTAAAATAGGTAATTGGCCTATGGCCAATATATGAGTATCGAAGTCCAAGATGGACTTGGATATGGGTTGTAGAGGTTGGTAATGAGTAGAAATAGCCGTCTAGACCTAGTCTTGACCCCGGTTGACCACAGTTGACTTTTTAGACCAAAAGTCAAATGTGGGTCAACACTTTACCCAATTTAGTCCCAAATTCCATTTAACTTAGACAGTTGACCAAAAGTCAACTATTAGTCACCAATGACCTAGAGTTGACCTAGAGTTGACCAGAGTTGACCCGTTGACCAAAAATCAACGGTAAGCCAATTTTTGACCTAGTTTGATTCGGATGGATTTCCAATGTCCTCCCATGACCAAGTATGACCCAACTAGACTTGTCTTGACCTAGTATGACTTTGTTAGGTCTAATATGACTTAGATTGACCCTGTACAATCTTGTTTGACCTTGTTTGACCTAGATTGACTTAGTTTGACGTGTCTTGACCTATTTTGACTCAGTATGACTTAATTTCACTTCAAAACCATTATATTGATACAGTATTCCATCTATAGGTCCTCGAGGCACTGATCTTGGACTCAGTCGACTTATCTATCACAGTACAGGTGAGTACATTCTCTGATAATATTTCTGTTTTATGATATCGTCTTTGTTTCTAGTATTTAGTGCAGATTATCCTTGTTCTCTTGACACATTGTTCACACGGATTGATATTTGTCTGGATCCCGTCATAAGATGTTATTCCTCTTAAATATGGTATACACTGGGCAAGTCTACATTGTTTATTGTTCATTGTATAGATACGATTCCTGCGAAGGCTAGCTACCCTCTCAGAGAATCACGTGTCATGACGTGTCATGACTGGATCCACTATATTAGTCAGGGATGGGAGTATTAGCGTAGATATGTGATTAATATCCCATAGTATTATATTGTATCATCATTATATAGTGTTAATCATACACTCACGCATGATTAGCCAGGCGAAACATTGTATCAAGTTCTAAGCCGATCACATGTTGAAACTAATACTAAACTCACATAGATATAGTTCCAGATTCTTGTACATGATTTATACTGTTTTTCCGTGTTCTTACATTCAGATTACAGTCTTGATATGTCTTACCATGATTCATGTACACATTATTTATCTCGTAGATTCTCTCTATTTACTGCTACATTTTCAATATCGTCTAACTAGAACTGTTATAGAGATTTGTGCTCGTTCCATCCTGACTGGATATGTTGACAAAATTTTACAGATTGTGGCGAAGAGGATTGTCCTACCTACTACGGTCCAGTTGACGTAGTGGGCATAGACTTGGAGACCTTGGTTCAGCAGGGCTTAGCTCCGCCCGACGAGCCTTTAGCTTAGTTTAGTTAGGTTAGACATTTTGGACTGGACCTTGTCTCCAGCTTGCTACTTGTTATTTTATTACATTCTGGGATTGTATTAGAGACTGGGACTTAGACTTGTATATTATTTGTGATGGACTTGAAAGGTTATTATTTTATTATCGTCTTGTTGTCTTTACCTTTCAGTCTTTACTTTGTTATCTTAGAGTTGTGATGGAGTACTCATATATATTTATTGCTTGTCCTCCGTTCGGAGTTGACCATATTCTCGACAGGTTTTTGATATATATATAAACTGTTGTTAGAGTAGAAAACCTACAGCATTCCACGCCGTTTTTACGGTGAGGGCTGGGCGTTGTTACGTACACGTGACCTTATAGCGGGTGCGGATCGTGACACATTTTATTGGTGGCCCACGTAGGTCCTGAAGTCGCAATTAGTGCGATGTCGTAGTGGCGCTCGACTTAGAGTGCTATTACGAGCCTGCGGTACGTATCTAGGATAGGCTATAGGCTAAGAGTACTCAATCACAGTAGGATCTTTCCTTGCTTATCTTCCTTACCGTCTTTGATATTGATTCATGCATTCTAGCTGTCCTCCTTTGATATAATCTTTCTTGTGCCATATTGATATCTTCCTTTCAATCTGTCTCTAGGATAGTTATGACTCACTCTCCTGGCGAGGAGCACGGGGAGACGGAGAGGTCTGCCACCTCTGGCGGACAGGCTCCGGTCACTTCCCTTGCAGTCGGGACGTCAGTTGGGATTCTCGGTGGTACTCCTCCAGCGCTCTCGATGACTATCCCTTGGGTCATTGCGGGTACTCTTCCCGCAGTGCCCGGGGCTACGATGGGAGCAGTCGGGGGCGTTCTTCCTCCACCTCCTCAGCAGCGGATTCTTTTGCCAGTTGCAGACATACTGTAGAGATTTAAAACCATGCATGTGTTCTGATTTCCTGGATTACATGTTATATAACTTAGGATAAATTTAGTAGACCTTGATTGTTGGGTGCATGACCTAGAGAAGAGTACGACCGTTTGAATTTCGAGGACGAAATTTTTTAAGGAGGGTAGATTTGTCACCCCCACTTTTCGAATTAGGGGTATTTTTGTCATTTTCAAGTTTTATAAATTTTTAGGAATTTTATTTGATTTTACATGATTTTTAGGGATTTGTTTGAGTTGGTTTGAATTTTATCCAATTTGGACTTAAGTTGGAGACCCGGGTAGCCTGGACCCTAGCGGGACCCACATACTAGCTGGACTTGGCCCACATACTATCCTGATTAGGCTAGAAACCATAAACCCTATTTCTATGGCTTAATTAGTCATTTTAGAGGCTAATTTAATTAGTTAGAGTTAAACCGAAACGAACCGAACCAAACCGAATTCAATTAGAACCAAACTAAGCCTAATGGGTTGGGGGCTTAGTGGATCCCCAACCCAAACCCACCAAGCCATGGCCGGCCAAGTGAAGCCCCCCCCCCTCTTTCTTCTACACTAAGTAAACACTCTCTCTTCCTCAAATTTCTTTCTTCTTCCCAACTCCTTCTCAAGAGCCCAACCTATTCTAGGTATGTAATTTATCCCCTATTTATTACTCTTTTCCATTTATTGCTTTCACAATAAGTGTAGAGAAGAGGATTGTCTACACTTTGCCCATAGAAAATTGTAGGTTTCCTAATAATATAGGTTAAGGATTTATTATGGTTTAATCCTTTTTGAGAGTGGTATATATATATTGTATATGTATGTATCAATGCTTAGAGTTGTGCATTAGAACTTATAGTTGTACATTAGAGCCTTAGAGTTGTGCATGAGAGCCTTGTAGTTGTGCAGGAATGCCTTAGAAGTGTGCAGAATGCTATTCAGGAAAAACTGTGCAGTAGAGCCTTAAAGGTGAGCAGAGGAGCCTTAAAGGTGAGCAGAAGTGCCTTAAAGGTGAGCATGAGAGCCTTAAAGGTGTGCAGGTTGTCCTAGTGTACTAAAATCCGAGAATTGAGTATTTTGTGTGTTTGTGCTTTATGTGCGTGTGTAAGGGAAATCGGAGAGTGTGTGTGTATTTATATATAGATAGATACATAGATAAAATTAGACGAAGTTTAGGAAGAATTAGAAGAAGAAAGGGTAGGAGGAAAGAAGGGAAATGAGAAGATTTGAAGAGAATTAGAAGGAGGAACTAGAAGAAAAGTTAGGAGAATGAGAAGAAGATTAGAAGAGAATAGGAAAGGAGAATAGGAAGTAGTAAGGAGGAGAAGAATTAGAATGGGAGGAAGAAGTTAGAAGAGGAAATTAGAAGAGGAATTAGAGTGAGAGATAGAAGGAGTTTTTAGGAGAAATCGAGTTAGACAGCGAATTTGAGCCCGGAGTATCGGAACACGATGAAACTTGGCGTGGAGTTAGAATACGTGATTTAGATTTTGCGGGTAGGCTCCCGAGTGGAAATCGGGGTCGTAGGGCGCCGGTATCGCGCCGTATCAGTGCGTATCTTGAAATATTCAAGATTTTGGCAACGGGCCGTATCATGGACCGGATGTCCACGTTACCTAGGTATTTTGGTAGGTAATATATGTATAGGCTAGTATCATACTACCCTGGGGAGATCGGGTCAAAATATCAAGCGTAGGTAGGCTAACTAGATAATCGCCGAAGGTAAAATTTTGCCCTTTTTAAGGGTAAAATAGGTAATTGGCCTATGGCCAAGATATGAGTATCGAAGTCCAAGATGGACTTGGATATGGGTTGTAGAGGTTGGTAATGAGTAGAAATAGCCGTCTAGACCTAGTCTTGCCCCGGTTGACCACGGTTGACTTTTTAGACCAAAAGTCAACTATGGGTCAACACTTTACCCAATTTAGTCCCAAATTCCATTTAACTTGGACAGTTGACCAAAAGTCAACTATTAGTCACCAGTGACCTAGAGTTGACCTAGAGTTGACCAGAGTTGACCTGTTGACCAAAAATCAACGGTAAGCCAATTTTTGACCTAGTTTGATTCGGATGGATTTCCAATGTCCTCCCATGACCAAGTATGACCCCACTAGACTTGTCTTGACCTAGTATGACTTTGTTAGGTCTAATATGACTTAGATTGACCCTGCACAATCTTGTTTGACCTTGTTTGACCTAGATTGACTTAGTTTGACGTGTCTTGACCTATTTTGACTCAGTATGACTTAATTTCACTTCCAAACCATTATATTGATACAGTATTCCATCTATAGGTCCTCGAGGCACTAATCTTGGACTCAGTCGACTAATCCATCACAGTACAGGAGAGTACATTCTCTGATAATATTTTTGTTTTAGGATATCGTCTTTGTTTCTAGTATGTAGTGCAGATTATCCTTGTTCTCTTGACACATTGTTCACACGGATTGATATTTGTCTGGATCCCGTCATAAGATGTTATTCCTCTTATATATGGTATACACTGGGCAAGTCTACATTATTTATTGTTCATTGTATAGATACGATTCCTGCGAAGGCTAGCTACCCTCTCAGAGAATCACGTGTCATGACGTGTCATGACTGGATCCACTATTTTAGTCAGGGATGGGGGTATTAGCGTAGATATGTGATCAATATCCCATAGTATTATATTGTATCATCATTGTATAGTGTTAATCATACACTCACGTATGATTAGCCAGGCCAAACATTGTATCAAGTTCTAAGCCGATCACATGTTGAAACTAATACTAAACTCATATAGATATAGTTCCAGATTCTTGTACATGATTTATACTGTTTTTCCCTATTCTTACATTCAGATTACAGTCTTGATATGTCTTACCATGATTCATGTACACATTATTAATCTCGTAGATTCTCTCTATTTACTGCTACATTTTTAATATCGTATAACTAGAACTGTTATGGAGATTTGTGCTCGTTCCATCTTGACTGGATATGTTGACAAAATTTTACAGATTGTGGCGAAGAGGATTGTCCTACCTACTACGGTCCGGTTGACGTAGTGGGCGTAGACTTGGAGACCTTGATTCAGCATGGCTTAGCTCCGCCCGACGAGCCTTTAGCTTAGTTTAGTTAGGTTAGACATTTTGGACTGGACCTTGTCTCCAGCTTGCTACTTGTTATTTTATTATATTCTGGGATTGTATTAGAGACTAGGACTTAGACTTGTATATTATTTGTGATGGACTTGACAGGTTATTATTTTATTATCGTCTTGTTGTCTTTACCTTTCAGTCTTTACTTTGTTATCTTAGAGTTGTGATGGAGTGCTCATATATATTCATTGCTTGTCCTCCGTTCGGAGTTGACCATATTCTCGATAGGTTTTTGATATATATATAAACTGTTGTTAGAGTAGAAAACCTACAGCGTTCCATGCCGTTTTTACGGTAAGGGCTGGGCGTTGTTACGTACACGTGCCCTTATAGCGGGTGCGGGTCGTGACATTAGTACAAAATAAATATTAGTTATAAATAATAATTAATTGCCAGTTATTACTAATTAACAAATGGCTAATTACAATTTAGCCGGGATTTTTTCTAATTAATAAAATACTAATATATTCACTTAATTATTTAAATATATTTAGAAATTATTTATTTAGTAAATAATTATATTTTGAAATTCCAAAATTCAATAACGTTTTCCATATAGAAAATAATTAAAACTCATTGATTCGAGAAAATAACAAGGAAATCGCAATAGGACAAAATTGCTTAAAAATAGTAAGCCGAAGCCAACAAGGACCGATAGCAATCACGGTCAAATTATTTTTCCAAAATTTTAGAAATTGCACGTTCTTCAAGATTTAGAAAATTCAAAGTTTTGAAAAATACGAAATAAAATAAAAATACCAATTTTTGAAAATATCCAAGAATTCAATTTACGGAGGTTACAAATCTACCCTCCTTAAAGAAATTTCGTCCTCGAAATTAAAGCTTGGCAGGGGGTTAAAACATGATAGAAATTTTAGGCAGTATGGCCGACACGATCAAGAAAGACGAGTTGGCATAATCAAGAACGATCAACTCGAATTTTTTTTAGGCACGACTATTGATTTGGCACGATAGAATCATGGTATGGTCGAATCAACTAGGCACGATTTAGAACGTAGATTAAGTATCTTAGGCACGACTCGAGTCGCGACTAATATAACAAATTGTTGTTTTGGTTATGATAAGGTAGGGTCAAATCTGAGTATAGTACGACCAATATAATCTAGGCTTGATAAGGTCGGAGTTAGAGTCACACAAGCACGATCAAAATCAAGACCTGGTATGACCAAGGATAAAATTTGGCACAATCTAGATACAAAATTAAAGTCTCATAGGCACTGTCACCCCCAGTTTTCAGAAATAGGGGTATTTTTGTTATTTTATATTTTTGAATATTTTTAAAATTTATTTTATTATTTATGATATTATTTTGGGGTTGAAATTTATTTTATTATTTATGATATTGTTTTGGGGTTATTTGAGTCGGGTTCGAATTTCAACTCAATCCGATTTGAAACGGGGACCCGGGGGGTAGTTTGACTCTAGTGGGACCCACACACTAGTTAGGCATGGCCCACATGATATTAATTTTAGTCCACGTGATAGAATTATTTTAGTTAGAGGTTAGACTAATTATTATGGATAAGGTTAGTGTGATTAGAGACTTTAGAATGACTAATTTAGCCCCAACCAATTAGCCCTTTCCTAATACTCATAGAATAGGTTAGTGGGGGCATTTTGGACCTTACCATAATAGGACAAATAGCCCCATATGGCCAGCCACTTTGGGAGAGGATAGGCTCAAGTTCATTTCATTATTCTCATCCACACTCTCTCTCTTGTTCTTCCCCAAATTCCTAGAGAGCAATCCCTAGTAATTTCTCCACCAAATCCTTCCATTTTGCCACCAAATCTTCTTCTTCCTTCTAAATTCTAGCCAAGAAGGAAGCTACCCAAGTTTGGGAGGATTCGAAGTTCGTTCGTGTCCTTTTGGAATCTCTACGTGTCGGTGTCGCTTCGGGAAGGCTTTTCTTCGATTCGATCTAGCAGGAGGTATAAATCCCTTCTCCTTTTCATTTCCTCATGGATATAGGTCTATTTTGAATCCATAGGAATGACCCCCATGGTTTTATCTCCATTTGTGTCCATTTCATGTCCATTTGGAGGTCATAGGAGTGTCCTTTGTGTTGTGGTTGTGTCCATGTGGGAAAACCCCAAATTTGGACACACTATGTGTTGTTGTTATGTATGAATGAAATATTACATGTTTAATCTCATATTTTTGTATTGGAGATGTGTTCTATAGTGTCTCATATATATATATATTAGTGTAGAGAATGAGTTCTTGATATATTATGTTATATACTTGTGTTCTTTTGTCTCAAACTACCCAAATCCGTCATGATTTTTATCCACGTTTTTAATTTCAGCCCTAACTTAGAAATGTCATAACTTCTAGCTCAAAGCTCGATTTAATATCCCTTTTTGAAAAGAAGCGTATTGAAGTTAGCTTTCCAAAAACATATATTAATAGGCCTAATTCTTTCTGTAACTTTCTGGAGAATTATTTGAGTGTCAGCTGTACGAAAGACAAACACGTTCTCGGTGTTTTCACGATTTCGGGAGTTTCCGAAAACGAAAATGCGATCCGTTTGAAGTTTCGGAAAGCTAACACATAGATCTATAACCTACTTTAATCCTAGATTTTAATTCATGCTGAGATGGTACAGTATTGATTATTAGTAGGAGTTACTATTCGGCATATGCATTTTGTGTACCCTTGTGTGTAATATAATGTTCTATTTGATTTTAACCCATGTTAATGTATATACATTATGTAACTAAATAGAGAATACAAGCATGATTAAATGGTTAAATAAATGATGTATGAGGTGTAAGTATCCTATCTAATGTAAGCATGTATAAGTATGGCTTGTAATGAATATGTAGGTTCCATAGTATGTAATGTATGGTGCATATAGTAGTGCAAGAGAATAAATGAATGATGAATGAATGCAAGCATGAATGTAATGTAATAATAGATGTAATGTATGCAATATACAAGTTAATGAGATGTAATGTTCTATGTTAACACAAATCCTATATTACCTCATGTACCCCTTACACTATGTAGACACTATCACACTTGACACTTTGTTCACTTACACTTTGACACTCTTTGATATGTATACACTATGTATGCCCATTTAGCCCTCACTTTCCCCTTTGCCATGTTCACATACACATACATAGCCTCTTAAATAAGTATTTATGAATACAGTTAACTTAGCTATGTATGTATATTATATATATGTTAGCATATTGTGTTGTAATATATAAGTTTATATAACCATTTGAAATGCCATGATTATAGACCTAATGTTGAATACCAATATATGCATGTGTATATATGTGTAGACATATATAGTTTAAAGTAATAGATTACCTAGTGTATATCCAATGTGAATTCTTGCTTATTTGAGTATTGAATAATTGCATGCTATATAGAGTTGGGTGTATGTTGGCTTGTATAGCCTTGTATTGATGTGTGCTTGCTAGGATAGACTTGGTTAGGCCTAGTAAGACTTGCTGGGTTAGGACATGACCTAGTTTGACCTAGTTTGACTAGTACAGTTGACCAGAGTTGACCAAGGGTTGACTTTGGCCTAGTTTGACCTAGATTCATGTAGAATGCATTGTAGTGCTTTATATTACCCTTCTGGACATGTTGTGACTTGTGCTGTTCCAATTAGGAGCCAGACACCTCTCCTCGGACAGTATCTTTACCTTGGACATTCAGATATCAGGCGAGTATATTCTCTGATCATTCCATAACTTGTTTAGAATTATATTCCTGCTCTAGTTTACCTTATTTGATGCTGTCACGATATTATCACATATTGGTACTATATGGATCCCTACATTGAGATGTTATCCCCCTCGGGAGCATCGGATACATTATGTCATGTGTTTCATGTACATCATGTATTTCTCGCACTCATGTTATTCATGTTTCTCATGTGCTTCATGCTCATTCATGTATGCTCGTGTACTCTCATGTGCTCTCATGAGTCGGTCATGTTTCCCATGTATCTCATGTATAACCTATATTGCATATGCACTCATTTATGAGCCTTCATGTGAATTTCATGTGCACCCATTTATGGGCCCCCATGTGAACTTCATGTGCACTCATGTATGAGCTCTCATGTATACTTCATGTGCACCCATTTATGGGCTTCATGTGAAAACCATGTACGTAACATAACTTGTTTGGATCCTTGTGTATTGATTGGGGTATGGGGGAGTATAAATAGCCATGTGAACAATTCCAAAGTAGTATAGCCATGTGTGCCTCTTTAGTATAGTCATGTGCAAATCCAGCCGTTCACATGTCGACTTTGTAATCTAAATCACTAGTCACTGGTAGCCCTCTACTTATAGTAGATATTTCTATTACAGTTCTCTCTCTGTTTACATCATGTACTTTCTTTCAGTTTTATGTATCGTACTCTCTTGCATGTTTATATTCTCTAACCTGTTATGATCTGCGTGAGATGTATTGTGCTCGCTCCTGTCCTGACTGGACCTGTTGATAAATTTTACAGATAGCCTGGAGGTTGCCTGCTAGCCTAGAGGAGACACAGTATAGGTTGTTTAGATAGTTATTTCATTTTGTCTGGAGTTGTATTTACTTGTGGATTACTGTATTTGAGTTTTGATATGTATTTCTGGGATTATATATCTTAGACACTTAGACTTCTATCTCCTGTATCTCTTTTGGATTTCATGTTTATCTATCTTTATCATTCTACCTTAGATTGTGATTGAGTTGTACCTCTGTGTTGGCCTCCTTATTGAGAGTATTCATATTATGCTAGTTATAGTTCATGACCTAGAACAGCGTTCTACCGCCGACACTGCGGCGTAGGCTGGGCGTTGTTACGTACTCGTACCCTCACGGTGGGTGCGGGTCGTGACATATTTTTAGTGGTGGCCCATGCAGGTCGAGTTTATGTAGTGGTATTCGAACTAGAGTACCACTACAGCCTGCAGTAGGAATAGGATATATTTTGAAGGTACTCAATCACGGTTAGGATTCCTTGAGAGATTCCTGGGACGACCCTTGAGAATCTTATTTTAACTTCGATTTGAAATCTGTTTTTCCCTGATTTGATTTACCTTTACTTCCTGTTATTGAACTTGAATTTGATGGATTATTGTTGAATTTCGAATCTTGATGTTAGTGGTTGAATTTGAGTATGTATTTTTATGATTTTTGATGGATTATTGTTGAATTTTGAATCTTGATGTTAGTTGTTGAATTTGAGTTTGTATTTATATGTATATGTATATTTTTTTAAAATTAAGGTATAACCTGATAACATACTCGATAAGGACAGTGAGAAAGGTAAAAGTCTACTTTATTATGGAATTTAAAATTTATTGCAGTCATATTTGCTAGCATGACAAGGACGTAGAGCCTGATATAGCTATACTTATCTTAGTTATGAAATCTAGATTTTCTTGCAGCCATACCGGGTGGCGTGGTAAGAATTCTAGATAACATGATTATAGGGTGTATGCCTTATTATGGACTCTATCGTTTATTGCAGCTATGCTTATTGGCGTGGTAGAATTTTGACAACATAATTTCAAGAAGACGCATATGATTATCATATTGTACTTTAAATATTTTTGAACATGTTTTTTCTACTTTTGTTTCAGTCCTTCAAAAAAAAAAAGAAAAAAAAAAAGAAAGAGAGAATTGTTATTTGTTTGTTTTGTTTTGTTTCTCATTTATTTACCTTAGGAGTAGCTTTAGCTGTTTTTATAAACTTTGTGTAACTTCTTACTATGAAATTCTTCTTAATACAATGAATCGATAATTTTGCTAGACTTTATCTTGGATTTTAAAATTTAGCTCTGGGTTTCAAAATGGGTTTTTCTTTTAAACAGATAAGCAAAAACAGATTTTATCGTTATTTCTTTCTTGCTATTATTCTTGTATTAAATAATAATAATAATACTGTCTTGATTACGTCAATCACCTGCTTGCAACCTTGGTAGGAATCTAATTGTTGGTCTTAACGTAGAATTAAAATTTTATATTGGGACATGAGAATATATATGAATATATATAGTGGACACTTTCCTGACACTTATGCATGCTACACTTGATTTCCACCTATCTGAATACATATTAATATGTCGTTAATGTTTAAATTTTGAAAACCCCAATATTTCCGATTCTCTGCTTTTTCTAGCTTAACTCGTAATTTAAATATAAAATTTCATGATAATAGTTTTATTTATATAACTGCACATGTATGTTATACGTAGGGTTTCAATTCAAAAAAAAAATTTTGGTTGAGTTTTGTGTTTAAATTTGTCAAATCTGAGACTGTGTGCATATTAACCCTTAATACGGGATTTTAAATGTTAGTTCAAATTGATTGTTTTAAATGTAATATTTAGAGCTGTGTACATTGTTGTTGTAGGGATATAAATTTAGGTTCCATATTCTTACATGTTAGGTTGTGATAAACATTGAGTTGGTTTTGAAGTGCAAATTCTCCAAAATCCTGAAAACTGAATACATGTTAACATTTTTATATTGATTTCCATGTTTAGTTCAATTTCAGATTTAACATGTAATATTGAACTGTATGCGTAGATAAATGTATTGATAGTATATTAGGGTTTTATTTCTATCATGTTAGGATGTATTGGGAGCATTGAGATTAGTTGTGATGTTTCAAACTCCTAAATTTTGAAATTGCATTATGTTAATATTGCACTGGTTTAAATGTTAGCTTATTTTCAGATTTTGTATGTAAATGCTAAACTAAAACTGGGTTTAACCTTTCAATACTAAGCTATAACCCTGTACAAGGACACACACACACACCCTAACTTAGTATACCCTGTCATGTAACCTAACTCTTCCTCTCTATGTCATGATTATATATCTATTTAGATATATATAGAGCTTAGGCATACATGTTATAATGTATATACATACATAACTAAATCTCTACCTCTTTATATATACATATATACATGGTTAGCCATGCCTGTTATGAGCAAATGAGTTGTGTATTGTAGATTGTTTAACCAATATGCCATGATTAGTGTAACTTGATAGTTATTGTTTGAAACCCCAAATCCTCCTATGCACTTTCATGTATATTTCACATACACACACGCCTATTATCTAACCATATGAACATGTCCACATACACCCATACACACACACGAACTACATAACTTGTACATAATGCTAGCTTTTTCCTCTCTAACGCTATATATATAAATATATTGTGATTGGATTTCCATGCAATTGGCTTTCATTCTTTAACTTTTGATTTTGATTTTCTTGAATAGTACCCCTTATTAGATAAATGGTGGTTAACTTTATTTTATTTTGATAAGTACCAATTTTCATATAGGATGGTAGACTGCCTTACAGTCTTGATGATTGTTATTTCTGTATCTTTTCTAGTTTAGCACCCTAGATTGCTTGTGTGTTTTGATACCATATGACCGTTTTGGTTTAGCATGACTAGTATACCTAGATGAGACTTTCACTACCACCGTATGCCATGACCCTGTATGTCATCCTTTTAAATCGTATGATTGTTTAAGTTCCGAGACTTTGATTGTGGGGGGTTTGACCTAGAAGGAGTATGAACATTTTAATTTCGAGGATGAAATTTTTCTAAGGTGGGTAGACTTGTAACACCCAATTTTCTAAAATGATGGTAATTTTGAAATTTTGTAATTTTAATCATTTATTGATTTAAAATTTAAATGTGATATAATTTTTGGTAATTTTTAAATCATTTTAAAACTATTTAAAATCATGACTTGTGATTTTGATGTTTTGCTAGTGAAACCCTAGAGACTGTTTGACCTAGAGCCTAACCATATGATTAGGATGTTTTAATGTCATTTCTGGCCTAAGGATATTTTGCATTTGACCTCTTTGAATTATTTTGATATTTATTGCGTTGGTGATTGTTGATTTTGACCTTTGATAGGTGTGATTTTGTGATGGTTTTGTGTCCGTATCGGACACGTATCAGTTTTTATTTACAAATGTTTGATGTGCCTCAAAGAGATTTTTTTTTATTGCTGATTTTTTTTTGAAAAGTATTTGAATGAGATTGTTTTCTGCATGTGTTTCCTGTGATTGCTTTGTTTTAATTTCGAGGACGAAATTTTTTTTAAGGTGGATAGATTTGTCACCCCCAGTTTTCAGAAATAGAGGTATTTTTGTCATTTTATATTTTTGAATATTTTTAAAATTTATTTTATTATTTATGATATTATTTTGGGGTTGAAATTTATTTTATTATTTATGATATTGTTTTGGGGTTATTTGAGTCGGATTCGAATTTCAACTCAATCCGATTTGAAACGGGGACCCGGGGGGTAGTTTGACTCTAGTGGGACCCACACACTAGTTAGGCATGGCCCACATGATATTAATTTTAGTCCACATGATAGAAATATTTTAGTTAGAGGTTAGACTAATTATTATGGATAAGGTTAGTGTGATTAGAGACTTTAGAATGACTAATTTAGCCCCAACCAATTAGCCCTTTCCTAATACTCATAGAATAGGTTAGTGGGGGCATTTTGGACCTTACCATAATAGGACAAATAGCCCCATATGGCCAGCCACTTTGGTAGAGGATAGGCTCAAGTTCATTTCATTATTCTCATCCACACTCTCTCTCTCTTGTTCTTCCCCAAATTCCTAGAGAGCAATCCCTAGTAATTTCTCCACCAAATCCTTCCATTTCGCCACCAAATCTTCTTCTTCCTTCTCCATTCTAGCCAAGGAGGAAGCTACCAAAGTTTGGGAGGATTCGGAGCTCGTTCGTGTCCTTTTGGAATCTCTACGTGTCGGTGTCACTCCGGGAAGGCTTTTCTTCGATTCGATCTACCGGTAGGTATAAATCCCTTCTCCTTTTCATTTCCTCATGCATATAGGTCTATTTTGAACCCATAGGAATGACCCCCATGGTTGTATCTCTATTTGTGTCCATTTCGTGTCCATTTGGAGGTCATAGGAGTGTCCTTTGTGTTGTGGTTGTGTCCATCTGGGAAAACCCCAAATTTGGACACACTATGTGTTGTTGTTATGTATGAATGAATTATTACATATTTAATCTCATATTTTTGTATTGGAGATGTGTTCTATAGTGTCTCAAATATATATATATTAGTGTAGAGAATGAGTTCTTGATATATTATGTTATATACTTGTGTTCTTTTGTCTCAAACTACCCAAATCCGTCATGATTTTTATCCACGTTTTTAATTTCAGTCCTAACTTAGAAATGTCATAACTTCTAGCTCAAAGCTCGGTTTAATCTCCCTTTTTTTTTAAAAGAAGCGTATTGAAGTTAGCTTTCCAAAAACATAAATTAATAGGCCTAATTCTTTCTGTAACTTTCTGGAGAATTATTTGAGTGTCAGCTGTACGAAAGACAAACGCGTTCTCGGTGTTTTCGCGATTCCGGGAGTTTCCGGAAACGAAAACGCGATCCGTTTGAAGTTTCGGAAAGCTAACACATAGATCTATAACATACTTTAATCTTAGATTTTAATTCATGCTGAGATGGTACAGTATTGATTATTAGTAGGAGTTACTATTCGGCATATGCATTTTGTGCACCCTAGTGTGTAATATAATATTCTATTTGATTTTAACCCATGTTAATGTATATACATTATATAATTAAATAGAGAATGCAAGCATGAGTAAATGTTTAAATAAATGATGTATGAGGCGTAAGTATCCTATCTAATGTAAGCATGTATAAGTATGGCTTGTAATGAATATGTAGGTTCCATAGTATGTAATGTATGGTGCATATAGTGGTGCAAGAGAATAAATGAATGATGAATGAATGCAAGCATGAATGTAATGTAATAATAGATGTAATGTATGTAATATACAAGTTAATGAGATGTAATGTTCTATGTTAACACAAATCCTATATTACCTCATGTACCCCTTACACTATGTAGACACTATCACACTTGACACTTTGTTCACTTACACTTTGACACTCTTTGATATGTATACACTATGTATGCCCATTTAACCCTCACTTGCCCCTTTCCCATGTTCACATACACACACATAGCCTCTTAAATAAGTATTTATGAATACAGTTAACTTAGCTATGTATGTATATTATATATATGTTAGCATATTGTGTTGTAATATATAAGTTTATATAACCATTTGAAATGCCATGATTATAGACCTAATGTTGAATACCAATATATGCATGTGTATATATGTGTAGACATATATAGTTTAAAGTAATAGATTACCTAGTGTATATCCAATGTGAATTCTTGCCTATTTGAGTATTGAATAATTGCATGCTATATAGAGTTGGGTGTATGTTGGCTTGTATAGCCTTGTATTGATGTGTGCTTGCTAGGATAGTCTTGGTTAGGCCTAGTAAGACTTGCTGGGTTAGGACATGACCTAGTTTGACTAGTGCAGTTGACCAGAGTTGACCAAGGGTTGACTTTGGCCTAGTTTGACCTAGATTTATGTAGAATGCATTGTAGTGCTTTATATTACCCTTCTGGACATGTTGTGACTTGTGCTGTTCCAATTAGGAGCCAGACACCTCTCCTCGGACAGTATCTTTACCTTGGACATTCAGATATCAGGCGAGTACATTCTCTGATCATTTCATAACTTGTTTAGAATTATATTCCTGCTCTAGTTTACCTTATTTGATGCTGTCACGATATTATCACAGATTGGTACTATATGGATCCCTATATTGAGATGTTATCCCCCTCGGGAGCATCGGATACATTATGTCATGTGTTTCGTGTACATCATGTATTCCTTGCTCTCATGTTATTCATGTTTCTCATATGCTTCATGCTCGTTCATGCATGCTTGTGTACTCTCATGTACTCTCATGAATCGGTCATGTTTTCCATGTATCTCATGTATAACCTATATTGCATGTGCACTCATTTATGAGCCTTCATGTGAATTTCATGTGCACCCATTTATGGGCCCCCCATGTGAACTTCATGTGCACTCATGTATGAGCTCTCATGTATACTTCATATGCACCCATTTATGGGCTTCATGTGAAAACCATGTACGTAACATAACTTGTTTGGATCCTTGTGTATTGATTGGGGTATGGGGGAGTATAAATAGCCATATGAACAAGTCCAAAGTAGTATAGCCATGTGCGCCTCTTTAGTATAGTCATGTGCAAATCTAGCCGTTCACATGTCGACTTTGTACTCTAAATCACTAGTCACTGGTAGCTCTCTACTTATAGTAGATATTTCTATTACAGTTCTCTCTCTGTTTACATCATGTACTTTCTTTCAGTTTTATGTATCGTACTCTCTTGCATGTTTATATTCTCTAACCTGTTATGATCTGCGTGAGATGTATTGTGCTCGCTCCTGTCCTGACTGGACCTGTTGATAAATTTTACAGATAGCCTGGAGGTTGCCTGCTAGCCTAGAGGAGACACAGTATAGGTTGTTTAGATAGTTATTTCATTTTGTCTGGAGTTGCATTTACTTGTGGATTACTGTATTTGAGTTTTGAGATGTATTTCTGGGATTATGTATCTTAGACACTTAGACTTCTATCTCCTGTATCTCTTTTGGATTTCATATTTATCTATCTTTATCATTCTACCTTAGATTGTGATTGAGTTGTACCTCTGTGTTGGCCTCCTTATGGAGAGTATTCATATTATGCTAGTTATAGTTCATGACCTAGAACAGCGTTCTACCGCCGACACTGCGGCGTAGGCTGGGCGTTGTTACGTACTCGTACCCTCACGGTGGGTGCGGGTCGTGACAGGCACGATCAAAATCTAATGGACAAGATTAATTAAGTCATGAATCAGGGCTCGGTCGTCATTAGAAATTTAAAAAAATGATTTAAGTCACCTTGGCACGATCAAGGATAAGTTACCCAAAATAAAACCTAGGTATGATTCAGGAATGAACTCATAGCACGAGCAGTTAGAGAATTGAAATCTAGGTATTAACAGAGAATTGGTTCAGACACGATCAAAATCAAGTTCGGACACGACTAAGTTCACATATAGTCGTGATCGAAGATCAAGATTTTAGGCACAATGAAAAAAATTTATTTTCGATATGATCACTCAATTCATGACAAGTTCATAGTCAATCGGTAGTCGTGATCAAGGACAAAAATTTTCAAACATGATTTAGAGGCAAAATCGGTACGATAGTCATGATCTTAAGAATCACGACCATGGATTTCATAGTCGTCTAGTCATGCCAGGTCATTCAGGCACGAACAATCATGAGAATTTCAGATGATATTAGGAAATCAAATCATGGTCAGAAAACATTTTAGGCACGAGTGCAAAAATCCAAACAAGATAAAAATCGAAATTGGAACAGAACTTAGTCGTTTCAAGAATAAATCAGAGTTTAGACACAAGTGATATTGGTATCGAAGTTCGATTACGATCAAAATTAAATATTGACACGATGAAGAATAAGGCTAATCAATATTTGAATTTAGGTTCGAAAAGTTTTGAATCGAGATTTTTAAGCACGAGCAACATGATAGAGATCCAAGTCACGATGGAATTCAATAAAATGAGTACGGTCAAGGGTCAAGACTATTGGTACGATGAAAGGCACTAAAGGAAAATCAAAATAAAAAGTTTAAGGAACGAATGTCAATAGCATTGAAATCCAACCACAATAATATTAAGAAATTTTTAGTCGCGATACGATCTAAGTTGATCAATTTTGGAAACCAAGATTTGGGCAATATGGAGGACAATGTCATCGAAGTCTGAGCACAAGAATACAAGGATGGAGATTCAGGTCACAATCAAATTTTAATTCAATTGAGTACAACCCAAGATATCAATATGATAAGAAAGATGATCAAAGTCGATTTGGTCGTGATTAAGGAAGCTAGGATTCAATGATATTGTAACATTTTAGGGAACAAGGAAAAAAATTTCATAAGAAGTCAAGTTAATCATCTCTCTCTAATACCATCCAGTTTATCATTTGCCAAATCATATTTTTTATCTCACAAGTCCCAATATGAAAATCAACCTTTATATGACTATCATCGAAATTTTATAATCCTTAGTCATCTAAACCTTTACCATGATCACCATAGACAAAATTCTAAACTTCTAAAACATTTCTCATGAACATACCCTCTTAATTAGGTATCAACACTTATCCATTTAATCAAATTTTCAAATTCTTTCACCTCGTTCTAAATTAGATCCGAAACCTCTAAATCCAGTTTATGAAATCCTTGGACTTGTTTAGATCAAATATCGTATTTACTTAACTCCAATACCACCATGTCATACAAAATTTATTTATTTTATTTATAAATCAACCTTCCTATTTCTTCAACGTTCACTTTCAATATTATTCTTTTTGAATTCTATAATTTTCCAATCATCAAAAAATTAATTCCTATAACTTAAAATCCTTGTGTTCTCTCTGTCTCTAGTCACCCCCTTACAATATCCAGTTCAATTTTGCAAGATCATAGAATACAATTAAATTCTCTTTTTCATTTCTAAATTTCTACATAGCCTCAGAGTAAAAGTTTCCCAGAATCAATAACCAAGATTTTCTAAGTTCTCAAAACTAGGTTGACCTTGAATATCTTCATTAGTTTTGAAATACATCCCTGAATTATTCATAACCAAATTTCTGTGATTGTTTCTAAATTGATAACACTTATCCCTCGATTTCTTTTTAAACCTTTACCACATCTCCATTTCCAATTTTTCATATTTGACTTCCAACATTTTGATTCCTACAAAATCATCATATGATAACCAATTATGTCATTTTTGACCTAGATGATTCTCGTCACTTCCTCAACATTTCTCGGATAAAACGATATAAAGATTCAAGTGTTTCAAGGCATAGCTGACAGAATTAGATACGAGACAGAAAATTGATGTAATTAGGACAGTTATATAAGACAAGGATTGATAGTAATAAAATATTGGCAGGAAAAGAAAGATAATAGAATCTGTTTTGCTTATCTGTTTAAAAGAGAAACTCATTTTGAAACCAGAACTATAATACCAATCCAAAATAAGGTCTAGCAAAAATTATTGATTCATTACATTATGAAGAAATTTATAGCAAAAGTCACACAAAGGGTTATAATAACAGCTAAAGCTACTCCTACTCCTACTCCTAAGTTAAATAATGAGAAGCAAAACAAAAACAACCAATAATTCTTTTTCTGAAAGACTGAACAAAAGTAGAGAAAACATGTTCAAAGATTTTTAAGGTACAATCTGATAATCATATGCGTCTATCCAAAATCATGGTACTCTAAATCCTCGTCATACTAGTAAGCAAGGCTACGATAATCACAGAGTCCTCGAGTAAGGCACATACATCTAGAATCGTGGTATTTAACATTTTCGCGATGCCGCTAGCTTGGCTGCAAAAACCTTAAATTCCCACACCCGAGAAATATGTCCAAAATCAGACTATATGTCCTCACCATGCTGGCTAATGTGACTATAGAAGACTAGATTCCAAAACTTAGATGACCTAGCCCATATAATTTCATCTTGACAAAAATTTAATTAAATCAACAATGGATACTCAAAATCAATTTTACCAGCGAACATCAAGATTCAAAATTCAACAATCATCCATCAAAATCAATAAATACAAACTCAAATTCAACAATAATCCATCAAAATCAAATTCAACAACAGAAATTATTGATAAATCAAAGCAAAAAGAGTTTTCAAATTGAATTTAAAATAAGATTCTCAAGGGTCGTCCCAGGAATCTCTCAAGGGATCCTAACTGTGATTGAGTATCTTCAAAATATATCCTAATCCAACTGCAGGCTGTAGTGGTACTCTAGTTCGAATACCACTACACAAACTCGACCTGCATGGGTCACCACTAAAAACGTGTCACGACCCGCACCCTAGAGTTAGGGCACGAGACGTGGGTACGTCCAGCCTACGCCGCAGTGTCGGCGGTAGAACGCTGTCCTAGGTCTCATACATCTAATAGTATAAGGCTAAACAGTTTATACTCCCCGAATGGGGGTGACATAGCAGATACAGACTCAATCACATCTAAAGTAGAGCATGATAAGGATAGATAAAACACGAAATCCAAAAGAGGTACAACAGAGAGAAATCTAAGTGTCTAAGATACACAAATCCAGAAATACATCTCAAATCTCCAAACTCAGATACAGTAATCCATAAAGTAAATACAACTCCAGACAATTGAAATAACTATCTAAACAACCTCTAATGTGTCTCCTCTAGGCTAGCAGGCAACCTCCAAGCTATCTGTAAAATTTATCAACAGGTCTAGTCAAGACGGGAACGAGCACATATCTCTAAAACAGTTCATAGCATGTTAGGAGTATAAATCATGCAATAGAGTAAAATACAGGAAGTGCTGAATAGGAAGTACGAGTAAACATGAGATATTTTGTAACTGAAAGTAAATACATGATAGTAGAGACTGTAAGTGGCTACGTGATTTAGAGCACAATATGGTTATGTAAACGTCTTAGGGGCACATGAAGACAACTAAGGAAGCACATGAATACAGCTAAGAAGCACATGAATACAGCTACTGGGGATAATGTTCTCATAACCAATTCTACTCACCCCGTCCCAATCAATACACAAGGATCCATTCGAGTTACGTTATAGGCACATGAATACAGCTAAAGATACGTGAACTCATGTAATGAGTAGTACATGAGGCACATGATAGCACATGAAGCACATGAAAGCACATGAAGCACATGAAGCACATAAAAGTATATGAGAACATGTAAATACATGAACTAGTACGAGTACAAGGAGTACCTGATGCACATGATAAAGTACATGAACATAAAATACCCGATGCACCCGTAGAGGGATAACATCTCAGGAAAGGATCCATATAGTACTAATCCGTGAAGATACGTGTCAGCATCAAGTAGAGTAATCTAGAGCAAGAAAATAATCCAGGTAAGTATGAAAAGATCAGAGAATGTACTCGCCTCGATTGTTTGGAGTCGACGTGCACGACACGAACGTGTCGACACGAGGTAGGTACACTGCTATGCTCTACAGAGGGTCCCAGACGACGACACGGGCAGTCCCAATGAGTCCAGAGTAGACCAAATAGCATAGTTTGGTATATAAAAGTCTAAAATCAGAGTTCAGCGCGATTATCAAGATAAGAAAGAAATTCAAAATTTAAAAGATGGAAAATGACTATTTTAGTTCGTGATTAAAAGGTGATTGATTAATAAAAAAAGAGTTTAAGAAATAGTCAAAAATCAATACTCATAGCTAATTTAGAATTAGTAATAAAATCCACAAAAGTACGATAAAGTTTTCATAATAATTTTATTAGAAAACAGATATACACATAACTAAGTAACTTATTATTATTTTTTAAGAAATTAGGGCAAATAAAAGATAAGCTAACGATTCTAGATATGGCCCATAGTCCAAGTATATTTTTAAAACAGGCTTTAGGTCAAAAAATATTTAAAAGGTATATATTTGTATATGTGGGCTAAGGCCCAAAATAATTCTAATTAAAACTTTTGTTGGCTATAAAGTCCAACCCAAGAATTTAAATAGCCTGAGGCCAACCAAAACAAATATAGGCCCATTTATAACCAAAGCCAAATAATTATTATTATTATCAAAATAACAGAGCCTGGCCCAAGGTTCATAGGCCCGGCCCAAATAGTTCCTGCTAACAACAGACCTTTAGTCTAAATTAACAACCAATCCATCCTAATTAATATTATTTAAAAACTATAACTAATATAAACATATAAATCATAATTAATATAAACATATAAATTATAACCAATATAATTTATAAATAATATAACATATAACTATATTAATAAATATTAAGAAAAAGGGGGGGTAGGTTCTGATCCCGATTTCACCAAAAAATTATGGCTCACATCGGGGGAGCGGAGGCGGACTGCGCCGGCGGAGCGGCGTGTCTGGTCGGAGCGCGGCCGAGCACCGGGAAGGCGAGGAAGGGCTGGGCCAGGGCGGTTCCAGGGAGCGGCGAAAAGGCGAGGAAGAGCTCGCGCGGCGGCGCGAGCGGAGGCGGTCGCCGGTCTTAGTCAGAGGCGGAGGCTCGGGGACGCGCGGATGGGCGGCAGTGCCCCAGCGGCGGTGGACGGGACAGGTCCTCTCTCTCCCTCTCTCTCTCTAATGGTGGTGGGGATGTTGTGTTGGTGGCGGTGGTGGCGCGTTGTGATGGCGACGGTGGTGGCGCGTTGTGATGGCGGTGGCCGGGTGGTGGATCTGATGGTGAACGGTGGTTCGGGTGGCGTGGAGGAAGGGTGGTAGACGATGGTGTTCTGGTGGTGGCGGCGGTTCTGATGGTGAACGGTGGTGGTGTTCCTGAATGGGGCGGTCGGGTGGTGGTTATTGGTGTTGATGGCGGTGGTTGATGGTGTTGGTGGCGGTGGTTGATGGTGAACGGTGGCGGTGAAGGGTGATTCTGGTGGTGGCGGCGGTTCTGATGGTGAACGGTGGTGGTCTTCCTGAATGGGGCGGTCGGGTGGTGGTTAATGGTGTTGGTGGCGGTGGTTGCAGGAGGCCAGGATGGCGGCGGTGGTGTCTATCCGTGGTGGTGGCGGTCGGTTGGATCTCCGGCGATAGCCGGAGACGCAGGGGTTGGGTGTTGGCTGAGTCATGGAGGCAGAAAGGATGGGAAATGGCGGCTGCCCCTATTCCCTAGGAATGTGTGTAGGAAATTTAGGGTTTGGGAAAATGTGATATTTATAGGAAAAATGGGGGAAAATCCTAAAAATGTAAAATGTAATAGGAAAATAGGAAAAAATAGTGGAAACTAACATACTAACTGCTAACCACTAACATTTTACTATCTGCCAATAATTAGTACAAAATAAATATTAGTTATAAATAATAATTAATTGCCAGTTACTACTAATTAACAAATGGCTAATTACAATTTAGCCGAGATTTTTTCTAATTAATAAAATACTAATATATTCACTTAATTATTTAAATATATTTAGAAATTATTTATTTAGTAAATAATTATATTTTGAAATTCCAAAATTCAATAACGTTTTCCATATAGAAAATAATTAAAACTCATTGATTCGAGAAAATAACAGGGAAATCGCAATAGGACAAAATCGTTTAAAAATAGTAAGCCGAAGCCAACAAGGACCGATAGCAATCACGGTCAAATTGTTTTCCCAAAATTTTAGAAATTGCACGTTCTTCGAGATTTAGAAAATTCTAAGTTTTGAAAAATACGAAATAAAATAAAAATACCAATTTTCGAAAATATCCAAGAATTCAATTTACGGAGGTTACATAATGAATATGGTTCGGCACTGCTAGGGAAGCGGCAAGGCCGGCTATGGCATCGGCCTCGATATTTTAGAGTCTGGGGACGTGTTCGATGAAGAACCCTTTAAATGACAAGATGATGTTGATCGCTATTTGGTGATAGGGGATCATGTCTTCATGGCGGACTTCGTACGAACCCCGGATCTGATTGACGTTTAACTGTGAATCGCCGTATGCTTCAAGATATTCTACCTCCAGCTCTCTTGCAAGTTGGAGGCCAATGACTAAAGCGTTGTACTCGGCCACATTGTTAGAGCAGGGTTCTGTGAGAGAGTAAGTGCGATTGATCACCAGTCCGGAAGGAGAAACCAGCACCACCCCGACTCCGACGATGATGTTGCCCTTGGGTCCGGTCCTTGAAGCACCGTCGAAGAACATTCGCCATATATCATCGTGAGAGGCCGCATACGAGTTGGCGATCTCATCTGGGATTTCTTAGTATATTCTGGCCGACTCCGATCCTGGGTGGGCTGCTAAAAAGTCTGCCAGAGCTTGACCTTTAACAGCCTTTTGCGAGACGAAGATCATATGGTAGGGGGACAGTAATATTGCCCATGTAGCGAGGCGAGAGCTGAGTGCCCCTGGTTTAGTCATGAGGACCCTGAGGGGGTTGACTCGTGATATCACATGTATAGTTTATCCTGTGACATAGTGTCGCATCTTTTGAATGGCGAACACCAGGACGAGGCATTCCTTCTCCACGGTGGTATATCGGTGCTCTGGCCCGATCATCATTCGGCTGAGGTAATATATAGCTTGCTCATGGCCTGCATCATTGTTTTGTGCTAGCAGAGCACCGAGGGAATGCTCCATTGTTCATACATAGAGCAGGAATGGTTTTCCCGCAACCGGGGCCACTAGGACTGGAGGTTCGACAAATATTCTTTGATGTTGTCGAAGGCACGCCGGCATTCTTCATCCCATACGAATGAGACGCCCTTCTTCATGAGATGGGTGAATGGCTGACATCGCCCGGAGAGGTTAGAAATGAACCTCCTGATGTAAGCTAACCTTCCTTGAAGGCCTCGGAGTTCTCGAAGAGTTCTCGGGGGACTCATTTCCATGATTGCCTTTGTCTTCTCCGGATCTATATGGATTCCTTGGGCAGTAATGATAAAACCCAGGAATTTTCCACTGGATATACCCAAGAAGGATTTGGTAGGATTCATTTTTAAGTTGTGCGCCCGCATGAGGTCGAATACCGTCCTCAGATCCTGCAGATGGTCTCCCTTATAGTGGCTCTTGACAGCGATGTCATCAACATAGCACTCCACGATCTTGCGCAAATAGTCCCTGAAGATTATACTCATGGCTCTTTGATATGTGGCGCCAGTATTCTTTAAACCAAAAGGCATGACTGTGTAGCAGTATGTGCCAATCGGTGTTCGGAATGATGTATGGTTTTCGTCGTCGGAAGACATCTTGATTTGGTTGTACCCCGAGAAGCCATCCATGAACGACTTACGTTCTAAGCCGCAGGTGTTGTCAATCATGATGTCTGTAATAGGGAGGGGGAACTCATCTTTGGGACACGCCTCGTTCAGATTACGAAGTCGATGCAGATTCGAATCTTTCCATTCTTTTTGAGAACCGGTACTATGTTGGCGACCCAGTCCGGATGTTGTTCCTCACGAATGAAGCCGCTAGCTATCATTTTGTTGACTTTGGCTTTGATCGCATCCATGATGCCTGGGCGGAAGCTTCGTTGCTGTTGTTTGACTGGCTTCACATCTGGCCGAATATTGAGCTTGTGAAAAGCAACATCGGGGTTTAGCCCTGGCATGCATTCATAGCTCCAAGCGAACACATCAATATATTCTTTAACAAGTTCCAATAGTGATTCTCGCTCTTCATCTGTCAAGATTTTACTAACGAAGATCGGTTTTGGAGAAGAGTCGCTGCCGAGATCCACTTGCATGACCTCATCTTCAGTATGAGGCTCTCTTTGTTCAAACTGCTTCTCCCATTGCGCATCCAGCTGTTGGGCCTACGGCTCTAATTCGAGGAGTTCAGGAAAGTCTTTACCTTCTTCGTAAGCATCGGCGAATGCCATATTGACAGACAGGACTTGCCTGAGCATGTCCCCGATGCTGACATCTGAATCGAAACTAGGTGATCCGGTTGAGTGTGAATGCCAGTCGCATTGCTCGTTTGAGCTTTCAGGAGTTGTTGTAGGCATAACATATCCCAGTCCACATCGGGTCTTGTTGTAGTAGTCCTGTGGTTTGCCAGCCGGGACCGACGACTTTAAAGGTAATCGCCGACCACTGCCGTAGTTCAAACCTGGCATAGTCTCCAGATCATACTCCTGTTTTTGCATGAGGTATTTGGATTGGAGGATATATAGATAGAGAGGCAGTCTCCCGACGTCCGATTCAAGATCGACTTCTTCTATGGTGAAGGGCTGTGGATCGTTCTTCCGACCGAAGATGATTGGATGGTCCCCTCCCTCGATTATGCGGTAAGCATCTTCTACGGGAGTAAGATGATTTTCGGTGTAAATATTTGTCACCTGTGTGTGTAGGTGAGTGCCTATACCGTGTTCCATAGCATACATTGTACAAAGCTTATTAATCTCGATATAGTTCAAAGATAGCCCTTTATTGGTGAAGTAAGGTATTTTTTCTAACGGAATTACATCATCTGCGGATGGAACATCGGTGTGAGCAGCCACATACTTGGCCAGTTCTGGTTCTTCTTCGGCCACCCCCTGTATAAATGAAGACTGAGAGAATGACTTGGATAACTTGATCATCAGGGGTTCCGCTGGTGGAGCAGAACTTGGAGTCGTTGGCAAACTAGCAACCCCCAGTTTGGTACTCGATGCTGGGCGGGGAGTGGTTGGCTCTCTAGAAGCCCCAGACTTTGCATCGGGCTGATGATTCTTTTTGGGAAGACGTATCGTCATTGGCTTGTCGGAGGGATTAAGATTCTCCATTTGTGGCTGGCCGACTCTAGGAAGTCTGATTGTCAGTGGCTCCGTTGTGGGTCTTGGCATTTGGCCAGACCTTGGCAGCCGGATTATCATTTGCCCCTCTTGTGCCGAGAGGTTGATTGCGTCCTTACGCAGAGCGGCCGTAAGGGGTACGGACTTTTCAGGTTTACGAGCTTGGAGGTGGATCGTCATAGGTTCTTCTGATCCTGTGACCGTCTCAGTTCGAGCTTGCATATCTCCTTCACCAAGGTTCCTCTTCGACTTTTCGTATAAGCAGGAGTCAGAGTAGTAGGATTCGACCCCTTTAAAGGGATCGATGTCGGCAAATTATGTCCTCACGAAGCCGTGTTTGTCGACATACTTGAAGCACTGGTGCAACGTGGAAGGCACGATCATGTAATCGTGTATCCAGGGGTGACCCAGGAGGATATTGTAGGAAATGTCCACATTTACGACATAATAGGTCACTTCTGACTAAAGATCGCCAATTTGGCACTTCAAGCGAATCTTCCTAATCGGGTAGCTCCTACCCGAATTGAAACCGCTGATGGCGGTACTTTTTGGTGTCAGACGATGCATAGCAATGCGGAGATGATGTAAGAGACCCTTCGGGATGATGCTTATGGAAGAACCAGGATCAATGTGCATCCGATCCACCTTTACGTCACCGATGTATCCAGTGTTGTATAACGGACGATCATACAGATTGGTTTTGATGAGCATATCCTATGGGGTGAAGACAATGTTGGGCATCGCTCATGTGCAAGCGCTGTCTTAGAGATTTGCAGGCGGGCTCTCTCCCGTGAGGTTGACCTGAGCTAGATATGCGTCGGCATTCTGGAGTGCATCACTCAAAGCCGCTCGAACATCCTTGGAGAGTCTCAGGAGCTCGTATAATGACAATTTGGCCGGTGTGTTGGCCAATTGTGCCAGGATGTCAAAGTTGTAGGGCCTTTCCAGCCCATGAGGTGCCTCTTTTCGGAGGGATTTGTCAAAGCGAGTCTCCTTCAGCCTAGGCTTGTCGGTCGTCGGAGGTTGAAAAGGTCCCGGAGTGTCAGCAGTAGCCGGCTGATGTTCTTCAGTCGAGTTATCTGGTGTAGGTTGGGATTGAGCACCAGACCGAGTGACGACAGCTGTGGCTTCTTCGACATCTGCCAAAATTATGCGACAGGATCTAACCTTTCTACTCTCCTTCTTGTCAATGAGGAGTGGTACGGACTAAGTCACTTCAGGTACCAAGTCTGGATGGACCCACATGACCTCCCCTCGTGACGTGGTGAGAGGTACCAGACCAATAGCCTGATCTCGAGTAGGTGGAAGATTAGTAATCTCCATTGTCGCCCGAGGGATGGGTATCACGCCGTCTTAAGTCTCCGTTGAAGGGAAGTTGCCGAATTGTACTGAGACGATATTGGCTGCCACGGTCACCTCCTCGAAATCAATGGCCAGAGCCTTCGAATCAATGAGATGTTGGATGTATCGCTTCAGTTGGTAGCAGTCGTGTGTAGCATGGTGGACGTAGCGGTGGTAATGACAGTACTTTGGGCTCTCCATTTCTGCCTGCCGAGGTTCCCGTCTTGGTGGAGGGAGCTGAATTCCATCTCCTTGTATGAGCATGTCCAAGATGGGCTTGACATGGCCGTCTTCGAAGGAGTAGGTCATTTGCGGCCATTGCTTGTCTACCGGTTTTGACTCAGGCTTCTGGGCTGTGTCGACCACCATAGCCTGCTTGTCCTTGTTGTCCCGATTGTTGGAGGCGTTACCACCATTGTTTTTGTTGGTATTAGGGCGCTTGCCCTTGTCCTCTCCCTCCGAGATATGCAATCCCAGTTGGCGAGCCTTCTTCAACCTGTCCTCGGCGCTAGTGGTACTGATGATAAACGTCTTCCAGTCCTTAAATTGACTTTCGCCCATCCAGAGGCTGATTATTGGGAGCAGTCTCTTTTGGCAAACTTCAATTAAGGAGGAATCCGGATTACCAGACGGCAACTTCATTACGGTTTGGCAAAACCGCTTAATATAGTTCCTTGTCAGCTCCTTCTCCCCTTGAACAACGTCCATGAGGGTGGACATTGTGATATCCTGTCCTACTTCATAGAATCTCTCCAAGAACATGTGCTTGAAGCTGGCGAAGGAGTGGATGCAGTTGTTTGTCAGGTTACGGTACCAGTCGAAGGCGACCCCTTCCAATGCCCCGATGAATAATCGTGTAAGGATGGCATCGTCATGGGGAAGATGGTCGGTGGTGACCGCGAAGTAAGTGATGTACCAACTTGCGGAGGTCTTCCCATCATATGGATTGATGTGGAATGGTTTATACTTTGGTGGGAAGGGAACATCTCTCCACGCAACGGGATGCGGTTGTCGTATCCTGAGGTCTTGGCAGTTTTCTCGGGCATGGAACATGGCCCGGAGCTTCTGGACCTCTCTTCTTGCTTCCCTGGCCTCATCCGCAGTAGTAGAAGCTGACATTTCAAGAGGATTATTGCCCGGGTTTGGTACCGCTGAGTTCGAGTCCGCATTGACCGCGGGACCCAAGTTTGTTTGGCCAGGCGTCCCTCCTTGCAGAGTAGGGAGGGCTGCTTTGATCTCGTCCACCGATTTGACCAAAGTGCACAGTATGGCCTCCAGAGTATCGATGCGTTGGCGATCACTGGGACCATCTTGTTCGTCGTTTGTCATGAATGCCGTCCTCACATGAGTAGAAGTGGAAGAGACGGTGGATGACGTGCCCTCCGAATCATACCCCTGTACCGAGAAGTCATCGGGGTATGTGAGAATGTTCTCCTCTGGTTCGGACTCAGAAGGGATAGTACCCCCAGCTTCAGAGCTTGCTTCATCTTGAGAGTCGTGGACGTCCTCGGGGACGTTGGCACCTGCTGTATCTGATGGGAGAGCTGTTTCCCCGGACTCGTCTCCTTGGAACATCGGATGGTCGTGGATGTTCGGAGGAGTGCTACCCCCAGTTCCAGCGACCCCCAGTAATGTGGATGATGAATCTCCCACTGTAGTAGATTTCGTCTTTGAACGGGTACCATGGAAAACTCCGATGGTGGACAACCGTTTAGACGACAGTTTCTTAGTCATAGTGGTTAAAATCTTCGGGTTGGAAACGTTTATCTTCTTCCCTCTCCTATCGGCGGCAATTTTCTGAGTAGAGTTGCAGGAACGACGGGAGGCGCCTCATCCTCTGAGCTCGGCTGTTATAATCTTTGGAAGACGGACTGTCGGTCTTCTCGTACCATCGCGTTGTTGCAACAGCAGTTGACAATGACTTGGGTGCAGTGATGCCCGTGGGAGGACTCTTTGCACACCAAGGCCTCTTCTCTTTTCTTACGCTTGTGGAGAATAACCTCACGTAAATCAGATGGGTCTGGAACGACTATGTTTGCTCCCTGGGTTTTGGGAGACTTTTGGGAACCACTCCGTCCGTTTGCCGCTGGGGGCTGGACTCGAATAGTTCTGTACAACTTCCCATAAGAGGCCCGCATAACAGTATGTGGAGCGCTCGGATGGTCAGAGGTCGGGACAGCGGAATGAGCTCGCCAAGCTCGTGCAGCCCTAGACTTCTTCTCTCTAGTGCGTGAGGGCACATAATAGGAAGATTTTAAGTGGTGTTGCAGAGAGTCAGACATATTTTCTCAGGGTCATGAGAGATCAGGACCATAGGAGAGGCGATCGAAGACTAAGCCTGAGCCGTGTGGAGCAGACAGCATGCGGCTGGAATCAACAGTCTTCATGCGGCTGGCAATTGTAGCCGCATGGGCTTTATTCATGCGGCTGGAAGTCTCGGCCGCATAGGTATTCTGCCTCCAGCTGGCAATTTCGGCCGCATGGACATCATACATGCGACTGGCAACCTTGGCCGCATGAATGTTCACCCTGCGGCTAGTGCCTTTGTTCGGCTTCTTCCTGAGCACATAGAATCATTCTTTGCCCCTGCAAGTCCAGCATCATAGTGCTTTCCTCTGCCGGACTTGGGTACAACAGAGTCTTCTATGGCTTGAAGTGGGGCCGTATGAGAGTTGCCTTCGCCGTCTTGGGCAGCAAAGAATACTCAGTCCAGAGCTTGGGGAGGAGCAAATGATTTTGGCCTTCACTCCCTGCGAGCTTTCTTTGTGCGGGTTCGCCTTTGGACCGGGCCAGCGCTCCCGTCGGAGAGCATTTCTTCAAACGCCTGTTGGTCGAAGCGGACGACCATCTTCTGTTGTGTAGAGCCAAGTTTAGCTGCATCCGATTACGTCACCAACTTCTCAGCCGTGGAGAAGTTTGTCCCTAGCAGAGTCGCCATCGTATTTGCCATTGATTATAAAAGAACAGAACAGTTATATCAGAGGACTGGACTTTTACTTTGTAATACAAACTCGCTTGTACAAAGAAAGCCTGGGGACGAAAACCTAGGTACAGCAATCTAAGTACAATTGTTTAGTTTTTTCTGGGGGGTGACGATAGAGGCTCGGGAAAGCGACGGAAGCTCTGCCTTACTGCTTGGACGATCGGACGTAGCCTTGGCTCTGGTGAAGAAATGCTCTTGGACGTGTGGGGAGACTCCCTTGCGCCTTTGGTTGCTAGATCTCTGGATGTCTCTGTAGTGCTCTCTCCCTATTTTTGCTCTTTTTTCCCCTCTCTCGTAAGGGAATGGCACCTTACTATTTATAGGAGTGGGGTGTGATCATTAGGGTTTGCAAATGATTGTCTCCTTCAGAAGTCGGCGGATAAGGATCAATTAATCTGGGCCATTCATCTTGAATATAATAAATTTGAACAATTAATGTGATTGCATCAAATCTCTGTGGGCAATAAATGTTGATTGCCATAAATATTCGTGATTTGTGATAGCCTGCCATGTGTCCAATTTGCTTGATTTGATTTGGTCTGGGCAATTATGACGATCGCAACAAATCTGATTTTGTTAGAATTTGTTAGCATCCATAATTCCAGGGAAGATAAGACTGCCACGTGTCTCAATTATCGCAAAAAGCTCCACGTGTCTTAACTGGACCGTCCTGGCAGAGCCGCATATAGAGCATGCAACCGCAAAAGGATGGGCAGCCGCATGGGAATAGGTAGCCGCATGCAGATGGACAGCCGCATGGGGATAGGCAGCCGCATGCAGATAGGCAGCCGCATGGGAATGGGCATCCGTATGCAGATGGGCAGCCACATGGGGATGGGCAGCCGCATACAGATGGGTAGCCGCATAAATGTAGCGGCCGCATGGAGTGGCCTCGGGACTTGATAGATTTTGCCAGCTGTAAGGAGATTTTCTTCTCTTTCCTAGGATCATGCCATCATGTCAGAGTCATTATCACGTCCTTATGTCAGAGCTGTCATAGCTGTTATTTTGTCAGAGCAGCCGTCAGGGCATTAAATGCAGCCGATTGTAGAGAAGAACTGTTGAAGGCCACGTGGCTTCTTTTTGGGCCGTATGGAACTATCCGAGACGCATGGACCCTTGAGCCGCATGGACTCCTGAGCCGCATGGACTTCTGAGCCGCATGAGAATCCTGAGCCGCATGGGGATCCTTTTGTCGGAGCCGCATAGGCCTTTCTTTATTCTTTTCCATGCTTCTATAATGTACTCTCATGATCACAGAGTCTCCTTGAATCTCCCATTTATGGGCATTCCTAGAATCACCCATTTATGGGCATACCATGTATCACCCCTTGTGGGCCATTGCATGGAATCATAACATAACCTGGCTGGATCCTTGTGTATTGATTGGGGGTACGGGGGAGTAGAAGTAGACATGTGAATAATATCCAAGTAGTGTAGCATAAGAATCTTTCCGTAGTATAGCATCAGAATCTCCTATGCCATTCACATGTTTATATTATACTTTGACTCACTAGCCACTGTTAGTTCTTTACTTATAGTAGATATTTCTATTACAGTTCTCTCTCTCTGTTTACATATTGTACTTCTTTCAGTTCCTGTATCTTACTTTACTGCATGATTATATTTTCTAACTTGCTATGAACTGTTGAGATGTATTGTGCTCGCTCCTGTCATGATTGGACCTGTTGAAAATATTACAGAGGGCGAAGAGGACGCCTGTATGGATACCTTCTATAGGGCAGCCCTAGACGACACTTGTGAGCTGGACCCTCAGGAGGACCCAGCTCTAGCTGACGACTTTACCCCTACTGCCTAGACTAGCTTAGTTAGGCTTTATCTTACTTATGTTGTCTTGAGACTAGTTTAGTTAGGCTTTATTTCTGCCTTTGAGATCTGGATTGTATATATTCTTTCATATTCAGTAGTTGAGACTTGTATTTCTGGATATTTGCTGAGATGATATCTTAGACACTTAGACTCTTCTGATCATCTGTATTTTCTTTGAGTTCTATATCATATCGTGCTTCTTCTTCCTTAGTTGTTATTGAGTTTACTTTCTGCTATGTCACCCCCATTCGGGGAGTATAAACTGCTTAGCATTATATTGTTAGATGTTGTGACCTAGGACAGCGTTCTACCGCCGATACTGCGGCGTAGACTGGACGTACCCACTTTTCGTGCCCTTACTCTAGGGTGCGGGTCGTGACAATCCATGCCTGTATTTTTACTTTAATAATTATATGTATGCATCAGTTGATTTCATATAGTATAGTGACACTGATTCACCGTGGATCCCTCTCGAACTTCATATCGATTGACGGATTGCTGGATTGCTATAGTGACTTATTGACTCATTGACTCGGGGATTGCTTGGGGGAGTAGTATAACGTCTGTGACCAAAGCCAAAATTCTCGCTTGTCTCTCTCGCGCTAACCTCTACTACACAGGGGGTTGAGCCGTACCGTATGCTATTCGTTTCGGCCGAAACGTTAGTATACATATTGCCTCTATCCCAGCCGGTCACAGGCCCTGTTATATACTCAAAACAATAGCATAACATTGCATCATATTTGACATTGAGACCATATAGCTTGTTGTCTTTTACTATAATTTACAAAAACATATAAATTTTCTTAAACTGTCTCGCATTTTCATTTATTGTTAATTTAGAAATGCTAGATGTGGAAGAAATATGTTTCTTGTTCACTCGAGACTGGAGACCCAACATTTTTAGGTGATTGCGATGAGGAGGAGCTAGCTTACTGTTCTTTTTACGGGCCTGACTTGGGTCCCGTAAATTTGGCTGAACAGAACCAGGAACCCCAGAACCATAGATGTTGGCATAGTTTCTTTTTTCTTTTTTTTGTTTTTGAACAATTGTAATAAATGAATTATGATGTTATCTTGTTATTTTCTATTTTAGACCAGTTCTAATTTAATAAAAATATTTTTATTTCCGTTAGATATTTGCCTGTTATGTTTATTTGCCTGTTATGTTTCACTGCTTGATACAGCTTACTGCCGCCGTCTCACAACGGTGGAGGCTGGGCATGAACCGACTGGACCTATTATATTTTGGATCGGGTCGTGACAGGATGAATTCTTCCAGTATTGAAAGCCATGATAGTTGTATTGGTTGCAGCCAGCTTGTGAAAAGGGATCCCTAAAATTTGGAGTAAACTTCTAGGGATGATGCTGAAAGAGGAACCTGGATCGATATGCATCCGATCCACCTTAATCGCCTCGATATACCCTGTATAGTACAGAGGTCTATCATGACAATTATTTTTTAGCATCATGTCCTCTTGTGAAAAGGTGATGTTGGGAACCACTTCCATAGTACTATGGCAATGAGGACAAGAGACCGGATCTTCAGCGGGAGCTTTGGCTTCAGCGAGATAAGAGTCGGCAAGTAGTAATGCCTCACTTGAAGCTTTATGCGTCTCTTTGGAGAGCCGCAATAGATCAAACAATAACAATCTAGCAGGTGTATTGGCCAATTGTGCCAGTATGTCAAAGTTGTAAGGCCGATCTATGCCTTCAAGAGCTGGTGACTTCAGAGATTTTTCAAATCGCATCTCCTTCTGCTTAAAGCAGTTTAGGGCTTAGACGGACCAGCTTCTGAACTTGTGGGGGTAGCAGAAGCTTGACAAGGTATTACGTCTTCTTGTACGGGGTCATAAGTCCGTAGGTAAGTCTTGCCGGATTGTGTCTCACCAGATAGGACTTCATAAATAGAAGAAAACACCATATGGCATGGCTTGTATTTCTTGCCCCTCTTTGGTTTGGAAGACACTACCCCCTGCTTCATTTCTTGTACAAGGGTGGGATGGACCCACATAATCTCACTATGTTCCGTCGTGAGTGGCACCATAGTTGATGTTGAATCGCGAGCTGGCGGCAGGTTGACGACTTCCATTATTGCCTTGGGAATTGGAACTACGCCGTCTGGAACTTCTGTGGAAGGAAAGTCACCAAATTGAAGAGATATCATGTTAGAAGACACAACCTTGTCTTCAGCTTCGAGGTTAATAACTTGGCTGTCGATGAGCTGTTTTATCTTCCTCTTCAAGACGATGCAATCCTTGGTAGAATGGTGCACGTATTGATGATAAAGATAGTACTTGGGGTCGCTGACTCGGCTTACCTCCTCAGGACGTCGTGGTGTAGGCAATACCAGTTTATCACCCTTTATCAACGTGTTGAAAATGGTAATAACATCATCTTCGTCAAAGGAGAAAGTCTCCTTGGGTCTATCAGGTGCATTTTGAGAATTGGGAGCTCCCTTGGAAATATCAACCTTTAAGACTTCTTTTCTTTTACCACCACAAATAAGGATAGTTTGGGGGTGCTTGCCTTTGTCTTCAGATTTGGGTATTTTCAACCCCAGTAGTTCCTGATTAGGAACGTCATTTTCAGCAGCATCAGCGGGCCCGATAAAAGCGGGCCATGTATCATACTTATGTATACCCAGACAGAACTTCACTATAGCATGGAAGTTATATCGACAAGTATCTATAAGCTCCGAGTCTGGTATACCGAAGGGCATCTTCAAGGCTAGTCGCCTTAAGCATTCGATAAAAGCAATAACAGTCTCACTCTTCCTCTGCTTGGTCTCGATGAGGGTGGACATACTAACATGCATGCCACTCTCATAAAACCTATTAAGGAATAGCCTCTCCAAGTCTTTAAAGGAGTTAATGCAACCGTCAGGCAGACTGTAGAACCATTCCAAAGCTACTCCCTACAAGGCGTTGACAAATAGCTTTGATAAGAACGCATCATCTCTTGGTAAGTACAACATGTGCATGTTGAAGTATGTCATATGTTGGCTAGGAGAAGTCATCCCGTCAAACAAATTTAGATTCAATGGCTTGTAGTTAGGAGGACAAGTGGCATTCTTCCATTCAGGAGGATAAGGTTGAGATATCCCTATCTTCTGAAGCTTATCTTTGTGTGAGATCGTATCGAGATGGACAACAAGAGAATCAATTGTATCCTGCTGATTGAGCAAATATTGAGAAATAGCTGCTGTACGGTTGTCAAGTGCTGTCGGCGAAGGACCACCCCCAGCATTTACGGGATTTGGAGGAGGTGCAACGGAATGGTACTTCTTTTATAGTGAAGGAGGGTTGTTGCTATAAACCATACTAGCGCGTGCTGAGACGTACGGTTGAAGTGGGGGAACAACCCCAACAGTTTGGACAGCCATGATGCTGGTAAGCATGTCAGTGATCTTGGCGAACGCCATTTCAAGATTCTCTAGCCGCTTGTTGGTTTGATCACTGGCTTCTTCAGGTCTCTCTCCATCCGTCATGTACGCAGATAGCATACGAGGATGAATAGAGAAGACAGTACAATTGGTGCTGATGTTGTCTGTCTCTGAGTTGAAAAGACCTTCGTCTTCAGGTAGGGGAGGTAGATAGTCACCGTCGAACTCGAAGAGATCATCGTCATCTGGAAGGCTACCCCCGGTGTAGAGGTCGTCTGCTTCAGATTCTGAGGGAGTACTACCCCCAGCTTGAGATTCTGAGGGAACACCACCCCCATCACGAGAGTCCTCACCGTATATAAGGGATCTTGTTCTCGACCGAGTACCCATATAGACTCCTTCAAGTGAAATAACTCATTGGCTGTTTGCTGGCAGACTTCTTCTTCTCATGTTTGCAGAATTAAAAGAAAAGGTTGGATTAGTGGTCCACCTTCTTTGGTTGGGGCTCCCGTAGGAAGGACCCCATGAAGCCATGTTAGATAAAACACATAATGACTCTTCATCATCAGAACGCTGCAGTCGTCGAAACACGGACTGCCTTGGAGGAACTTTCGTTGCTTTGGAGCAGCAACAGTTGATGATAATACTAGTGTATGTACACTCTTAAAGAGGAACCTCATGAGTCGTTGTGATCTCTTTCGCCTTACACTTATGATTTATCATGTCGTACAAATCGGCAGAAGGGAGCTTTGCCTTAGAACCCATTTCACATGCATTGCCCCATTTGCATATGGATTTGTAAGGGAAATCAAAACATCCGGACTTAGTTCATGCACAACGGCAACCCCTACACCTATGTTCCGTGATGACCTTGAAGACATCCCCGTGCTATACGCGTTGGGGTCTATCTTTTTGCTATGGGCGCATAGACCCTAGAGCATGCCCTTGGGCTCATGCTTTCCAGAAGTTCTAGAAGCATGCTTGGCCTTCCTGGCTGTGGGCACATAAAATAGATCATCAGAGCCTGGACTCATAGTGGTAGATGGCCCACTGAAGACAGAAGTCTTCTGACAAGAGTTATGCACCCACACCATCCTTTGGGCCCATATGTAGTGTCCCGCTCCTAACGGTTCACTATGTAAGGCTTGTGGCTTGGCTAACTCGGTCGGAACCGAGTATTTGGGAAACTAACCGTCGGCATCGAATCGATCACAGACAAGTGCATAAGAACCTTTCCAACTAATGGATTGGTTTCTCTTGAAATGCGTCTAAGAGTTTTTCTCTGGATGTTTTGCTGCTGGTTTTGTTGCTTGGTTTTGATGGATGCTTTTCTGAACGAATTTCGATGATTTGATTCTTGCCCATTTTCATCGATTTGCATAGCATTCATTCTTGTGAATTCTGTGAGAAGAGAACACAACAAGACGGAATATTAACCAAACTTTTGGTGCCAATGCAGACTGACGCATGATGGAAGGCTAAGCGTGCAAGTGTTCCTCTCTCTCTCGGCGATTCTCAAATTTGGTGAGTGTGGATCTCTGTTGTGGTATTGTCCCTCTTGCTATTCCTTCATGCCAACTATAATACTTGTCTTGCAACACCCGTTGATCGATATCAAGATGCTAATGCCACAAGTCAATACCACTAATAAGCTAGAGATCGAACATTGAAATGAATTGATTATACTGCAATGAACTGAGTACTGAAATGAAATGAATAGATGCCTAGAATGCTGGTTATAAAATGCTAAGATTGATCATGTTGCCTATTACTTCAAATATTCTATGCATACTGTGTATATCGAGTCGGACACACATTCGCCTGACCATGGACAACTTGTATACAAGGATTGAGCAATAATTTTCTCGAACGGTACCGGGGCATCTGGACCGATTCGGCCTAGTAGGAAATAATAAAGTGCTTTGGGGAACATGAGTAATACGAGACATCATAGAGGCTAGCTCCCCACTGTGCTGTCATCTCATTATCTTGAAGTCCAAAATGCAAATGAATTAATGAAAAGAGTCCATATGGTTTAACAACACCAGTGGTCACATTATGGGAATGTATGCTAATCAATGTCTTATGCAGGGGAAGTAAGTGTATTATTATTATCCTGTATCTTATGCAGGAAAGCTGGATTCGGCCAATGGTAAAGTAAACATGGTTTCATGAAATACCATGTCATTTGAATTGTGATCTACTCTAAATGTTGCCTGTCCCAAATAAGTTCATATCTTAAAATGCTTGTCATTAATAAACTGTTGGTTTAGCTGATTGGGCCAACGGGGCTCACCAGCGCATTGTTATAATGTGCTGACCCCTCCTCCACAGGTACTGGAGAAGGCTCGGGCGCACATCGCAACTAAAGGTTTCTGAACTGCTGTTTCCTTTCAAGTTATATTCCCTAAAGACGCACAAAGTATTGTAGAGTTTTCAAAGATAGCTGCTTATATTTCAAAGTACTAAAGGGGCATGATGTATAGAACGGGGAATTATTTCATGGCAGCCTATCAGTTGTACTTTTTTTCATGAATCAATGTAGCCAAAAAGGCATTTCAAATATTATCGAAAAAAGTTGTATTCTGACTATAATCATCAATAAAATGAATATTTTCTTCCTATTCCGCTTACTCAATGTTTTCGCAACTGTGGCTCATTTTCAAATGTTTTGAAATGATATAAATGTACATGTTCTAGCCTTGTACAAGTGCAACTCCAGACTTGTACGGCATCATGCCTTAGCGAGGACGATCGATTCGGCGTGAATCGAAGCAAAGCGAGCGATTCCCCGAATTTGGGCGTGACAAGTTGGTATCAGAGCATGGTTTCATTCCTCGAATTTCAAAAATATTTTCAAAAAGGAAGTCTTGATACAAATTTTCTCGATTGATGGTGTCGATAGCGCTGGCATGAAATAATGTTCCATACAATAAGCCCATAAATATTTTATGAGTGCTAATAGAATTATTATTTTATTGTAGAATGACCAAGGGTGACAGCGCAAAGACGAATTCATCGTCTGACCCAATTGAGAAACTGATTAAACAAATGGAAGCTCAGAGGAAGCAGAGCGAAGCTCAACATCGCGCGCTTCAAGAGCATCTTCAGTATCAGTTTCAGGAGCAGCTAGATGCTCAACAAAAGCAAGTTGATAATTTATCTCAGATTGTCACCAAGCTGACGGGCGATTCCAATATTTCTGCAAAGGAAGCAGCAACCGAGACCGTAGAAGTGCCGGCAGAGAAACCTGAAACGCCGACACGGAAGAGGATGAGCTTCAAGTTCTCCAAATTTAAGAGCTGCGACCCGCTTGAGTTTAAAGGGCGAGAGCAGCCAGATGAGGTGATGGGCTTTTTGAACACACTTGAGGGCTATTTCCGAATGTTGGATATACATGGCTGCAAGAGAGTGGAGTGTACCACTGTACAACTTCGTCTCAAGGCCCAGGAATAGTAGACTTCGCAGAGACATGCACTTTGTAAAAATAATCAGGATATGAAGATCTCTTGGGAGACCTTCAAGCAGGCTTTCATTGCATAATTTATTCCACCAGCTGTCCGTCAACAGAAAGAAGATGAGTTCATAGCAAAACAGGGCAGTATGTCAGCGGATGACTACAAGACAGAATTTTTGAAGAGAGTCGCATTCACTGGGTACATGGTACTGAATAATGACGCTAAGCGAGGAAGATTTGTGCAAGGCTTGAATGAGGGCCTGCAGCGGGATGTGCTAAGTCGAAAATGTACGTCTTACCGGGAGGCGTACGAGACAGCTCTCGAGATGGGGAGATTTCATCAACCGATTAATCGTGAGACAACAAAGAGCAACCAAGGACTCAATAATCAGAAATGACCTTGGTCTGCTAGCAGGAACGACGCACCTAAGCGTCACAATACTGGAGACAATAGAGGGTCTCAACATGCAGAACGTTGTAAATCATGCAACCGTTGGGGACATCGATCTGAAGATTATCGGGTTAAGTGTTTCAAATGTGGCGAACAGGGCCATAAGGAAGCTGACTGCAGAAATAGAGGAGGGAATCAGTATCCTCTTCGTGGGCAGAATAACAACAATCAGTACCATGGGCATAACAACAATCATAACCGGGGCCAATATAACAACCAGCATCGTGGCCAAGCGCCACCAGCCTTACTGGCTCCAGCTGGGAATGCACCGAATCAACAACAAGGTGCGCAAGCAAGAGTTTATGCCTTGACTCAGGAAGAGGCCCAGACTGTAGAGAATGTAATAACAGGTACGTTGCTATACAAAGGCACACCTGCAAGAGTACTTTTCAATTCTGGTGCTACTTATTGCTTTATCTCGTCTGATTTTGCAACGGAAAATAAATTTTTTATGACTCAACTAAAGACAATTTTGTGTGTTAGCACTCCTTCGGGAGTAGATATGCCTGCAACTTTGATTTGCAGGGACGGCTACATTAAAATTGGAGGCAAGACTTTATCTCTGGACGCAATTGTACTCGACATCAAAGAGTATGATATCATCCTGGGAATGGACTGGCTCAGCGCCTGTCATGCAACAATCTACTGTGCGGATAAGCGAGTTGTGTTTCCCCTACACAGAGAAACGGAGTTCTCTTACTCGTGCGGCTCGGCGTTCCAAGGACCCATGGTAATATCGGCAGTTACAATAAGGCACATGTTGTACTTAGGGTGCGAAGGATTCCTCGCTTCTATTCGAGACACTCGAATGAAGGGTGTAGATTCGAATCAGACCAAAATTGTGGCAGAGTTCCCCGATGTGTTTCCGGACGAGATACCTGGAATGCCGCCGGATAGAGAAATTGAATTCACAATTGATACATTCCCGGGTACTCGCCCGATATCAAAGGCATCGTACAGGATGGCTCCGGCAGAATTAAAGGAACTAAACGTACAGCTACAAGAATTACTAGACCGGGGATACATTCGCCCAAGTGTATCTCCATGGGGAGCTCCAGTGCTGTTTGTAAAGAAAAAGGATGGGACGATGCGGCTGTGCATCGATTACAGAGAACTAAACAAAGCAACCATCCGTAACAAGTATCCCTTGCCAAGAATAGATGATCTATTCGTTCAGCTTCAAGGGGCGACCGTGTTTTCTAAAATTGATCTTCGTTCAGGATATCACCAATTTAAGATCAGACACGAGGATGTTCCTAAGTCAGCATTCCGTACAAGATACGGATACTATGAGTTTTTGGTCATGCCATTCGGCTTGACTAATGCTCCAGCAGCCTTTATGGATTTAATAAATAGAGTGTTTCGACCATTCTTAGACAAGTTTGTTGTTGTGTTCATCGATGACATCTTAATCTACTCAAAGAACAGGGAGACTCATGTCGAGCACTTGAAAGAAGTACTTCACACGTTGCGAGACAACCAGCTATATGCAAAACTAAGCAAGTGTGAATTTTGGATGAACAGCGTGTCGTTCCTTGGACATGTTGTTTCGGCAGAAGGTGTTACCGTTGACCCAAAGAAGATTGAGGCAGTCGTAGACTGGAAGCAGCCTGCATCAACTAGTGAGATACAAAGTTTCCTTGGTTTAACCGGATACTACCGTAGATTTGTGAAAGACTTTTCTGGAATCGCATCGCCTTTGACTCGCCTAACTCAGAAGGGAGTCGTATTGAAGTGGACCGACGACTGTGAGAGTAGTTTCCAAGAACTCAAGCAGCGGCTCGTCACGGCTCCAATTTTAGCACTTCCAGAGGGCTCTGAGGGATTTCAAATCTACAGTGACGCATCGGGACTTGGTTTGGGATGTGTTATCATGCAACGTGGGAAGACAATATCTTATGAGTCGAGACAACTCAAACAGCATGAGAAGAATTATCCAACACATGATTTGGAACTGGCGGCGATTGTGTTCGCGTTAAAATTATGGCGACACTATCTCTATGGTGTGTCCTGCGAGATCTTCACGGATCACAAAATCCTGAGGTACATATTCACGCAGAAAGAATTGAATTTGAGGTAGCAGCGTTGGTTAGAATTGATCAAGGACTATGACTTGACAATCTTCTATACGTCGGGTAAAGGAAACATGGTAGCTGATGCCTTGAGTCAAAAATTTGTTGGGTCCCTAACAATAACAAAAGAGGTACTACGAGATCTTGAAGAGATGGACATCGAGTTCAGAATTGAAAATTCCATATGTTCCTTGTTGACTGATCAATTTGTTCTGTTGTTCCTGTGTTATGTTTTTTTTTTCTTCTGAAAAAAATCATATGGGCTAGGTCACCTCAGTTATGGGATCTAGAATCTTCGATAGTCATGTTAGCTAGCATAGTGAGGACATATAGTCAGATTTTGGACGTATTTCTCGGGTGTGGAAATTTAAGGTTTTTGCCGTCGCATGCGGCAATGCGAAAATTTTAAATACCATGATTCTAGAGGTATGTGCCTTAGTCGAGGACTCTGTGATTATCGTAGCCATGCTTACTAGTATGACGAGGATTTAGAGTACCATGATTTTGGATAGACGCATATGATTATCAGATTGTACCTTAAATGTTCTTGAACAAGTTTTTTCTACTTTTGTTCAGTCTTAAAAAAATTGTTTTGTTTGTTTTGTTTCTCATTAT